>CM057232.1:68367823-68902823 GCA_029891385.1 Erythroxylum novogranatense | reverse complement strand
TCTTTCATTTCATCAAAAGCTTATCATTTATCAATTTTATACCATGACTTCACTAAATCTTCATTTCATATCATTAAAACTCATTTAAATCCATCCCTAAAAACATTCCACAAAGTCGCGAATGAACAATAACAATAACCCATATTCAATTTTTTCAAAACCAGAATAGAGTAGATTTATATACATTCCTACATCAACTTTCGTGAACTTTTGCATATCTAAAATAGAACCTAATTCATATATTTGTTTTGGACAATTCCTTTTTCACAAATCTTTCGTCTCATTCATTCATCACCGAACTTCACTTCTTACTCATGCATGTATTCATTTATGAACGTTAAACCATCATCAAGGATCACTTACTTAAATCAACATTAATTCCAGTAATAAGAGTGAACCAATTTCACATAAAGAGCTATTCAGTGATGGATAACAGAGAAGAGAATTTCAATGTTGAGTGTTTCAGAGAAGAACAGAAGCTACAGTAATCTCTTCCTAACCAACATAATAATAATATGTGTATTCTTTGCATACCTTTCACATGTCACTATTCACTACAGCCACATATCACCACCCATGTAAGCCATTTTTCAATATTTAATCAGTCCACGTGTTACACTAGGATTGGTCCAAATTTTAATATTTTTCCTAATATTCACCAAAAATTTTGAAATATCCTAAATATACCAAAATTGTCTAATCACATTTTAATCGCATTTAATAACTCAATTATACCCATAAAATATCAATGAATGCATGTACAATCATATGAATGTGCAAAAATATGCATGTCATATTTAACTTAAGCATGAATTGTACATTCTAGTTTCTCAATAATTTCTCTTGTTCACTATTCAAGCCTTATCATGGGTAAAGAGATGTTACAATTCTCCCCTCCTTAAAGAAATTTCATCCTCAAAATTCTTATTTGATTGATCAAATAGGCAGGGGTATGGTTTCATCATATGTTCTACCCATTCCCATTTAGCACTATCACTCGAATAATTTCTTCCACTTGACTATAGTCAATGGAATCAATCAGTTTTCAAGTTACTTATCCAAATATCACAATGTCTTATCTATTTCCTCAATATCTTTCAGACTACTCAAGTTTTCATTTCCTATGCCGACAATACATCTTATTCAGATCATATTAATATTTCTTAGCATACTCACACATCACACTTTATGTATTTAAGACACTTTTCTTGGTGTTACAAACTCATATGTTAATGTTTCTATTTTTGCAATAATTTCATGTAGATCAATCTATGTCAGGCTTAGCTTATACTTTTTTCTTCAACCTGAGCACACCTTGGTAAGGTGATACTCTCATAAACAATTCATCTTTGCAACATTATTTTTCAAGCTCAGAGGAGTTACCCCGTTAGACAAATTGGAGTCTAGCCACTGCACTTGAGTAAAAGATAGAGGTCGACATTAGTTCACGTCTGCATATCTATTTCATTATTTTGTATCAAAATGTGTATTTACAAATACTATATAATGTGCATATGAATGATTTTGTAATGTAATGACATTATGAATAAAATGTTTTGTATCTGAAATGGGCCCAAATGACTAGTAAAATTTTGATGAGTTGTATAATGATTGTAACTCTTGTGATTGAAAATGTTTATCAATAAAATGGGCTGAAATTGATTATTGATTTTTCACATATACGTGCATTGTTTTGAAAAAAATTTGTAATGAGTTCAATTATTGACTGTTCTAGCATGCCACCTCCATAGAGTATGTTCTCAAATACCGTCGGTATTTTCAGGGATATGCCCTATGAGTGTTCGTATCAGAGCTCATATTTAGTATCTTGCATGGCATTTTTTGAAATATGTGTCAAGTTACATGCATTTTTGGCATGTCATAGCAGGTAGTAGCAACTAATCCCCAGTCTGAGTCGCATTTACATGAGTCACATGCATGAGCATTTCTTAAAAGTTTAAGCTGATAGATATAATGAGAAGAATGATGATCTATTAGAATGTGAGAAAATGAAAGTTTGTGGATATCTAGAAATGAGAAATAGTATCTAGTTAGATATGACAGATAAAGATTCAACACAATTATGTTGGTGGATGTATTATTGAATATGACATCAATATTATGCTATGGCGATATATCCTCAAATGTGATAAAGAAGTGAATGCATTGTCGTGGATTGTTTGAGGAAAATAAAGATATAAGTAGAAATAATGAGATTAAAGTATACAAGCAAAAGGTAATGAAAACAAAAATTTATTATGACCTTAAGAAGATGAACTTAGGCTTGAAATGATTGTTTGATAAATGTGATAAGAGTTATGATTTACCATAAGAATATGTTAGTGGAATTGAGATTAGAATTTCAGGATGATTATATATCTATAATTCTAAATTGATTGCAAACATATGTATGTATGATGATGTAATGGTAATTGGAAGGTGAGATAATGATAGCGATATATGTAAAAGTTGTCAACGTTAAGTTGATTTGTTACTGTGAGTGCATATCTGATAATGGATCACCATGACAAGTGAGAATATTGAGCTCATACGTATTATATGTGTGGAGATGATATAGGAAGCAATCTATGATTTATTGAATATTCGTTAGTAATTATTGAATATTCATTAGTCATAGTTTTCATAGTTCAAAGTTTAAGATAAATTAGAGTAACCCATAAAAGTGCTTATAGTGATCAATCGGGGATAGATTGAGATTGTTATTGTTAATGATGTTACTATGTGCGATGAATTTAAGGAAAAATAAGAAGGGCACGATCGTGGCATAGTCCCTACAATCGAGGACAGGTGCAGAAGGAGAAGTGTTATCCAAAATCAATTGAGATTAAAGTATCCTTAGCATAAGTTATTAATTGGGGAATTGTCATAAATACATCTTTAGATAAGACGTAATGATCTTGATGGTATATACCAAAGGTATAAGAGTGAATGAATCTGCTTACTGCTTCACTGAGCCTTATTATAAAAGATATTCTAATCATATAAGTTGTGACAGAAATCAATCTTATTAAGATATTACGAATAATTGAAATTGAACTTCTTGAGGAATTAAGAATGGTTGATAAGCAATGATGAAAATAGTTGAATGATAAAGATTACATAAACAATATAGATGATAGTAGCAAGAATCTTCTTTCGAAGAAGAATTTCACCGAATTAGGCTAAATAGACCAGATAGGTTATTTTTTTGAATGATCAATGAAGGAACAAATCAAAAGTGAATATTGGAGCCCTGTTTCTAACTGAGACTCAAGTATAAGAGGTTGAACATGCTATTGAGAGTGTATGCATTTTTTTAATGTAAAGTATCTAACTATGTGTTTGGATTCTTGAATTTGAGGAGAACTTAGGTCCACCCCATATTCTATGCAAATATGTATAGGAGATACAAAATATATTCGATGAATGTGTTACCAAAATAGGAAGTTAAGATTGCAAATAAATTGAAATGTGTGGAGAAACTAGTATGAATGAATAGACCTTAGAATAAGTCAATGTAAAATAAGAGGAAATTAGATGAATTGAGAAAATCATTTGAGAAAAGAAGTCAATTAGGAAACTAAAAATAACATGAGATAATATTACCTCATTGAAGAATTAGTTACTTAAGATATTACGAGAGCTAATCATGGGAATATTGAGTCTTCGCAATATCTGTTTGAGTTAACAATGCCCCCAATAGTATCATGTCATTGAGGAATAAAGTGCCCCAATTTTGCTTCGATCAATTAATGACTATGATCATTGATGATATATAGAATGTGTTAAGTCAAAATGACTTTACTTAAATATAATTTTGATGTATAACAAAGAGAATAATACAGACGAAGCAATACAGACGAAGCAACTCAGATGAACAGAAAGATAGACACAGACGCAAGAAGCTAAAAAAATACAGACGCAGACGCGAAGTGAGAAATACAGATGCAGATGCAAAAGTTAAATGCAGACGCAGACACAGACGCAAAAAACATAGACGCAAAAATACAGACGCAAAGTGAGAAAAACAGACGCAGAAGAAGAATTGAAAAGCAGACGTAAGAGTCAGTTCGGGTTAGTTACAGAACTCAACTGATTAACCGTTTCTTTTAAAGATTCAAGAAATAAGATTCAAGAAGCAAGAATCCAGAAACAAGAATCAAGAAGCAGTTGGAGACGAAGGCTATAAATACAAGTCGAAGTCGAAGATTGCAAAGTTAGTTGAAAAATTAGCTGAATTACATCTACGTGATCGTAAAAAGCATACTGTGCAAATTAGCCGAGAGCTATTTTTACTGTAACGAGTTTCAAACACCTTTCAGTGAGAAAAAGTGCAGATAGCCTGCAGAGGCTAAGTGTGAAAGAATACTGATTGTAGAGACCTGAAGAGGCTCGTAAAGAATACTTGTAAAAGTTAAAGAAATAGTGAAATCTCAGAAAGAACTCTGAGGACTGGACGTAACCCATGGTTTAGGGTGAACCAGGATAAATCTCTGTGTCAACTACTCTTACTCTATCTCTCTTTTAGATTCAAGTTTTATAATTACTTAACTCGTAAACAAAGTTTTGATTAATTACAATCTATCGGAAGTTCTGTAAAAAGATTTTTATTTCTAACAAATGATTTTTTAAAAGAATTTATCAAAAAGGGGAATACACAATTCAACCCCCCCTTTTCGTGCATTCTTATATCGTTTTCTAATCATTGTATTAACGTGTGATTCACTTCAATTGGTATCAGAGCCTGGTATCCAAGAATCACTGTAGCAAAGTGTGGATCAAAGATAATGGCGGAATCACATATATACATCGCAGAAGGAGCCTCAGTCACTAAACCTCCAGCATTCAACGGAGAAGATTATCATTAATGGAAAGATAGGATGCGGCTATTCATAGAATCTACTCATGTTGACCTTTGGGACGTAATAGAGAATGGACCTTATACGCCAGTAAATGAAGATGGGAATTCTATTCCACGAATCAAATGGACGGCTGATCAAAAGGCGAGGATACAGCTGAACTCAAAAGCGAAGTTCTTCTGGACCTGTGCCCTAAGTAGGAGCGAGTATGACAAAGTCCACGGATGCGACACCGCGAAGGAGATTTAAGACACATTGTCCATTGCTCACGAAGGCACAAGCCAAGTTAAAGAATCCAAGATAAGCATTCTTGTGCACCAGTACGAACTTTTCAAGATGAAAGATGAAGAATCTATTGATTAAATGTTTGGAAGATTTCAAACAATTGTCAATGGATTGAAAGCTCTTGGAAGAACATACAACAATCAAGATCATGTTCGAAAGATCTTAAGAAGTCTTCCGAAGAGGTGGAGACCTAAAGTTACTGCGGTGTAGGAAGCCAAAGATTTGAGCGTGCTAAAGCTTGACGAGTTGCTTGGATCCTTGAAGATTCATGAAGTTGAACTAGACGCTGAAGACAAGCCCAAACGGGACAAGTTGATAGCGCTGAAGGCCGGACAAAAGAATCACAAGACTCAAAGAAGGAGGAAGTCATCAAAAGCGTTAAAGATTGAAGAATCAAAGAATTATGACTCCAGCCAATCAGAACAAGAGTCAAGTGATGAAGATGACGAATTATCTTTCATCTCTAGAAAGATAAGACGCATGTGGAAGAAGAAGTCTAAAGGAAATCAGATCTTCAAGAAGAATGGCAAAGATGAAGCTAAACCAGAGAAGTCATCTATCATTTGCTACGAGTGCAATCAGCCTGGACACTACAAGTCTGAATGTCCTACTCTAAAGAAGAAACCAAAGAAGAGTAAAGAAGGCAAGAAAAGCATGATGGCAACGTGGGAGGACCTAGATTCATCAGAATCAGATACAGGTTCCGAGTCGTCTGAACATGTAGTCGAAGAAGAAAGTGATGAGGAGGTACAATCTGATTACGATAACTTGCATGATGCCTACTCAGAATTGTTAGAAGATTCTCATGCTATTCAAAGCAAGACAAACTCGTTAAAGAAAAGTATGTAGAAAATATTAGACATCTAAGTAATAGAGAGAAAATATCATCTAAAGAAGCAATTAGAGGAGAAAAGAAAGTCGAGACAGATCGGAAGAGATCAATCAACTGGCGAGAATTAAGAATCACAATTTGATTTAGCTACTTTCACCGAGAGCACAAAGAAAATGAATGAGATGCTTGGAAAATGTAGACATCCAAGTGATAAAATCGGATTAGGGTTTACAGGTAATAAGACTCATCCTCATAAGAACCCTTACTCTCAACAGAGAAACTATAATAAATCTCATGTTAATCAACGTTCTAGTAACATGCATCAAAGAACTCATCATGTGCATACTACTAACCATAAAGGACCCAAGAAAATATGGGTACCAAATCATAAAATAGTTTCTCCTGCAGATATCCTTCCTTGGAAGATGCGGCAAGCACCATTGGTATTTAGACAGTGGATGCTCGCAACATATGATAGGAAGAAGGTCTATGTTCCTAGACCTTCAGTATAAGAAGGGAGGATCGGTAACTTTCGGGGACAACCAGCAAGGCAAGATTATTAGAATCGGTAAGATAGGTAAAGATTCCTTTGCATGCATAAATAATGTACTGCTTGTTGATGGTCTAAAACATAACTTGATCAGTGTCAGTCAATTGTGTGATTCTGGTTTCACAGTCACATTCAATCAAAATCTTTGTGAAGTTAGAAACAAAGATGGGTCTATACTTTTCTCTGCCAAGAGAAGAAATAATCTTTACAAAATTGATTTAGAAGATTTTCAAAGTCAAAATGTTTCATGTTTTCTATCTTCCGAAGAAGAAAGACTAGTCTGGCATAAAAAGATAGGTCATATCTCTTTTAAACACATTTCAAAGTTAGCAAAACATGATTTGGTAAGAGGATTACCAAAAATAAGTTTCCATAAAGAGTTTTTCTGTGAAAATTGTTTGAAAGGAAAACAAGCTAAAACTTCATTTTCTTCTAAAAATTTTGTAACATCATCTAGACCTTTAGAGTTGTTACATATGGATTTATTTGGTCCAACAAGGATAATAAGTCTTGGCGGAAAGAAATATAGACTTGTTATTGTTGATGACTTTACTCGATTTTGTTGGATATTGTTTTTATCACACAAAGATGAATTTTTTAAGTGTTTTAGGACCTTATCCGAAAGTTCTGTAATGAAAAGGAATGTCTATAGCTAGTATCAGGAGTGACCATGGTGGAGAATTTGAGAATGAGAAGTTCAGATTATTCTGTGATGAGAATGGAATTTTCCACAATTTCTCTGCTGCCAGGACTCCACAACAGAATGGAGTTGTTGAAAGGAAGAATAGGACGATTCAAGAAATGGCTAGGACTATGCTTTGTGAGATGAATCTTCCTAAGTATTTCTGGGCAGAAGCTATGAATACAACATGCTATATTCAGAATAGAATTATGTTGCGACCCATGTTGAAGAAGACTCCTTATGAGTTATGGAATGGAAGAAGACCAAACATATCTTACTTTCATCCATTTGGGTGCAAATGCTCTATTCTGAATACAAAGGGGTTGTTGGATAAATTCGATTCAAAGTCCTATCCAGGAATCTTCCTAGGCTACTCATCATTGTCTAAGGCATTCTGGGTGTACAACCTTATTTCAAAGACAGTTGAGGAGACCATCCATGTCAAGTTTGATGATAGTTCCCAACCCCATAAGGAAGATGACATGGAGAGTGAAGGTCCTTCAAAGAACTTAGATGACACAACAGAAACTCCAACACCAGGTACTCAAGTAGACAAAGAAAAAGATATTCCAGAAACTGTTAGACTGAAAAGAGACTAGAAATATAAAAGTTCTCATCTAGAAGAGTTGATTATCGGAGAGACCTCAGAAGGAGTTAGGACAAGGTCTAGATTCAGAAGAGAAGCTAATGTGGCTTTTATCCCTGAAATAGAGCCTAAGAAGGTTGAGGAAGCTCTTCGAGATGAAGTTTGGGTGTTAGCCATGCAAGAGGAGCTGAATCAATTTACTAGGAATAATGTTTGGTCCTTAGTTCCGAAAGCCCCTAAGAAATCCATTATAGGAACCAGATGGGTCTTTAAGAATAAGTTAGACGAATCAAGAAGAGTAAGTCGAAATAAGGCTAGATTAGTAGCACAAGGCTATAATCAGCAAGAAGGAATAGACTAAAATGAGACATATGCTCCAGTAGCAAGACTTGAAGCCATTAGGATATTGCTAGCATATGTGGTCTGTCATAATATAAAGTTGTTTCATATGGATGTGAAGAGTGCCTTTCTGAATGGTTTTATAGACGAAGAGGTGTATGTCAAGCAACCACCTGGTTTCGAGGATGTTAAGAATCCAGACCATGTCTATAGACTTCATAAAGCCTTATACAGCCTGAAGCAAGCTCCTAGAGCTTGGTATGATCGTCTGAGTACTTTTCTATTAGAGAATGGTTTTAATAGAGGTCAAGTTGATAAAACGCTCTTTAGGAAGAATTATGAAAATGAATTTATGCTAGTACAGATCTATGTTGATGACATTATTTTTGGTGCTACCTCAAAGAAGTTATGCATGAAGTTTGAGAGTCTAATGAAAAATGAATTTGAAATGAGCATGATGGGTGAGTTGAAGTTCTTTCTTGGGTTGCAAGTTAAGCAAATCGAAGAGAAAATATTTATTCATCAACAAAAAATTGTGAAAGAATTGTTGAATAAGTTTGATATTCAAAATGTGAAGTCAATGACTACTCCGATGCATCCTTTAAACCTTTTATCGAAAGATGAAAATGGCAAGAAGGTGGATCAAACCCTGTATAGAGGGATGATCGGTTCTTTACTGTATTTTACAGCAAGTAGACCTGATATATTGTTCAGTGTATGCTTGTGTGTAAGGTTTCATGCTGATCCTAGAGAGTCTCATTTTATTGTTGTTAAGAGGATTATGAGATATCTAGCAGGTACTACTGATCTTTGCTTAATGTTTGAGAAAGGTAAAGATTTCAGGTTAATCGGATATTGCGGACTTGAGACTATGGGAGATAGAATCGAAAGGAAGAGCACAAGTGGAGGATGTCACTTTCTTGGCTCAAACTTAGTTTCATGGTCAAGCAAGAGACAAAGCTCAATCGCTCTATCAACTGCAGAAGCAGAGTATATGTCTACCCAAGCTGTTGTTCACAAACGTTGTGGATCAAATATCAACTTGAAGACTATTCAGTTCGAGAAGAGGAGATTCCAATCTATTGCGACAACACCAGTGCAATCAATTTGTCAAAGAATCCGATTCAGCATTCAAGAGTGAAACACATCGAAGTCAGACATCACTTCTTGAGAGACTATGTTCAGAAGAAGGTGGTTAAACCACAGTTCATCGAAACAGAGTATCAGTGGGCAGACATCTTCACCAAACCATTGAGTGAAGAACGGTTCCAGAAGATTAGACGTAACCTTAACATGGTTATGTTAAGCGAACAATCAGACTAAAGGAACGTCAAAAGTAACGGCGTTAGAAACAGTGAGTTATAGCTGGTAACTTCTCTAACAAGGAAGTTTTGGAGGGAAACGCTTCACGATCTTTAGAATCCCGACGATTCTAGGGCACGCGTGACAAGACCCTTCAAGTAGCCTGAAGTTGAAATCATTGCGGTTACTCTCATCTATTGACAGTTCATCTTGCTTTCCAAATTCTCTCAATCATCCTACCCTAGAAGAAAAGCTTACCAGAGTTAGTTTTCGTTCTGAAACAATGGAGGCAGCTATGATTTTCGGATGACATGTGAATTTCGAGTCTCTAAGGAAGGATGGTATAGACATAGAACCTGAGATTGTAAAAGCTGGTTGGAGGAATTTCTTCCAGGTACGAGAACCAGTGTATACCAATGAGGTATTCGACTTTTGGAAGAATGCTCAACTTATAGACAACACTATTGTATCTTCAGTAGACGATATATCTGTTGTCGTGACAAAGGAGCTGATAAGGATGGTGACCGATTGTCCATCGATTGGTGAGACTATGCCAACCAAGGCTAAGTGGATGACAATGTTCAACATGAAGGAAGAAGATGTTAGCAAACAGTTGTATGGAGTGAATGACCCTTCAGAGAGGAAGACTTCAAGTCTGGTCCCGAAAGCTAGGGTTCTTCATGCGATTTTGTTTAATTACATCTTACCCAGAGCAGGTTCAAGGCATTAGGTGATCACCCTGGACGAACAATGTTATCCTATTGACTTACCCTTCTTAATCTTTCATTATATGATTAAGGGGATGAAGGATACAAACACCTATCCTTACGGCATGCTTCTTACAAGGATTTTTAAGGAATCCGGAGTCCTTCTACATAAAGGAAATAGAAGGATTGTACCTGTGAAGAGTACTATTAACTCAATCACTATACGGCGAATGGGTCTGAGGACAGTGATTAAAGAAGAAGCAGAATCCTCAAGGAGAACAAGAACTGAGGGGGAGCGTGTATCGAAGAAGACTCCCGCTTCAAGATCTAAATCCCAAGTAAGTATGAGATCGCCTGCAGATGAAATATGGAGACTGACCGAAAGACCATTAATAAAACAGGCGAGTCCTTAAAGCGGAGTAAACCTAGTTCGGAGGACATATGAAGGCATGACAAAATGGAAAGGAGAAAATCTTTTAGGTGAAATTAAAAAGAAGGCAAAGAGATCACCGAGGATTCGGACTCTGAGGCAACAAGAAGAAAAGAGAGCCAAAGAGCAGAGTGAAGCAGAAGGTTCTCAATCTCGGTCACCTAAAGCAACAAGGTCTCTAGTCTATATTCTAGAAGAAGATACAGCCAAACAAGCTAAAGAGACTGAGAAGAAGAGAAAATCAGGATCTGAAAAAGAAAAATCTCAAGTGCAGAAATCTTCAAGACTGACTGAAGCAGAAGAAAAGACTAAGAAGATTAGTCGGAAGAAGACTGTGTCCACAGTTGGGGAGGTTAGTCAGAAGAAAGAAACATTCAATGCGGCTCAAAAAGAAAAATAAATTGAGCATTAGCAGAGTTCAGGAAATTCCCAGTGCTCAACAGGAGGAACCAGAGGAGCTAAGCCTGGTTCAGGAGAATCCTATTGAAGCGCAACCAGAGGCAATAGCATAATCAAACTTGGTTTAAAAACCACAGGAGAAAAATGATGAACCTGATATGATCATATTCAATTATTCCATAATTTTGAGAAGACACAAGTTGAAGGTCAGAATGGTTGAAGTCGTTACCAGGAAGAAGACTGCGATCGCCATCTGTAGTTAACTAATGAAGAAGATAGTGGTTGTCGTACAACCTATCTCGATAAATAGTGACACATGGGATTTACTGAAAGAAGATGAAAAGATTTTTTACGATGTTTTGAGAGATGCTGCTACGAAGCCATACCCTACAAATATATCTAGCAAACCGTGTACTATTTATCCGATTACAGAGAAGACAGAAATAAAGGTTGTACCGGATATTCAGCCAAGATATCTTTTGGATATAAATAAAGGGAAAATGAAGCTATATCCGGAAGGAATCAGTGATGATCTGTCCGCAGATCAAATTGAAGAAGAAGTGCGTAAAATTGATGAAGCATGCGCTTCTAAAGAGAATACTGATGGAGCTAGTTGTAGCTATACGGATAAGTATGAAGACTGTCCAGTAGGGGGAAGATTAATAACAGGGACGTTTATTGAATCACATGTCCAGACAGTTTTGCGTATTAGGCCCTTATCTAATACTTTGTCTATACAAGCTGAAGGCATACTGTAACATCCCGTTACTGTTAGCAAGGGTATTATGGTAATATTGGGTTAGACTGATAGGTTTCATTGCATTCACTGATTGAACATGTTACTGGCCTCTAATTATAGAGGAACTGGTTTCTTGCATATGCATTTATTCATAGGTACATGCATTCATGATTTTTCGGCATTTAATTGTGAGTATAAATTGATTGGATTGTGGTATTTCGGACCGATTGGATTGTAATTGATTGAGAAATTAGGAGTAAATAGACTTGAATGACTGATTTAGAATAGCCTAAGAGTGATTGGTAATTGATAGTGATTTATAGGAAATTTTGGGATATTAGGAGAAAATGCCGGAGGAAATTTTGGAGTGATGATGATCGGATATATCTTGAAAGAATGGTCAATGGCAAGGAAATATTAGGGTTATACTGTTAGGAAATTAAAATGTTGAGCTATTGAAATTTAGAGACTGGAATTTGGACTGATTTGGAGACCTTTGTCTATAAATAGATAGGTTTGAAAGAAATTGGGGAAAATTGGTCTAAGGCATTTCGTTTCTTCTTCTTCTCCTCTACGGTGATCTTCGAATTCTCCCAACGGTGAGATCCTTCGATTTTTCCTTGTGGTTTTCTCCTCATTGTGTAAGGCTAACTTGTTTATTGTGATTGATAAAGGATTGAGAAGCTATAGAGTGGATCATCGTTGATTTTGAAAGATTTTAGGGTTTACGATATTTTTGAAAGATCTGTGGATTGAAGCTTGATTGGTAAGTTTTAATGGTTTTAATGTTATTATTGATGGTTTTTATGGCATTTATTATGGTTTATTGAGTAGTTGGGAGAGTTAATGGTGGTTTTATAGAGAGAGAAATAGCTGAAAATGATCGGAGAAGGCGAAGGATTCGTCCCACGCCGCGCCGCGACGAGGGAGAAGAGGACGTCGCGACGAGCGTCATTTAATTGACGCCGCGACGAGTCTTCTTCGCCTTGCAGCGCGCCCGAATTGGATTGTTCGTCGCGGCGAGCGTGTTTCACGCCGCGACGAGCGGACCATTTCACGTCGTGGCGAGGGCCTCTTGGCCGCGGCGAAGGGGACTGTTCCATTGAATCAATTTCAAATTATTGGGCATAATTCATGGTGTAGACCTCCGATTGAGGTGATTCCAGATTCGTTACGGACTAGGGAAAGAGGTCTACAATTGAGGATAATTATAGGAATTAGAATTGATTTAAGTGACATTGATTTATAGAGAATAAAGTCGATTATGGTTCATGGTGTAACCTAAATATTGAATTGAGACAATTGGAGTTTTAATTGGGATTCTCAATAGAGGTTTTGACCCAATGGATAGGAAATTGCTTTAGGAAATATGAATTGAGGAAATTGTACTGAATTTTAGGATTGGATCCATTATTGTCTATCAATTGAGCGAAGAGTTAGAATGGGACATAAGAGTTCAAAATTGGGTTTTAGCGCGGAAAATCGTGAACATCGTTGTACATAATTTCACCGAGACATATGCATTCTTGAACTATTTAATTGAGCATTTAGTAATGGACCGTGTTTTCTTGTTATAGAGGCGTTGTTGGATCGTCATTCCACGAACATTGCTGGAATTTCCAGGCAGTAGCTCGGAAGTTACAGGTGAGTAACCTAGTTGGTTTCTCAAATTCTCGATTGTTCAAATGCTCAGCGTGAATTACTTGCCAAATGTGAAATCAGATATAATTCTTGAAATATAAATGATTGGATGGTATGCCTCTCATGTATTAGGCGTGAAATTGCATGATCACTTTCATTATCTTGGATTGGATTATTGTCTTTGGATGAATTCTTGTATGTTGAGAAATACAATACTGGGCTTTTATAGCCATACACTAAATCACTGAATACTGAATTACTGAACACTGCATTGCATGCATAAATGCATGATCAGATAATGGAATGTGACCCAAGTTGCTATTATCACTGAAAAGAGCCTCGAGCTCGAACATCATCTTGGCCTCGAGCCCGAGGGGAGAAATCCCTGACTCGTCCTCCACTGAACACTGACTTAGCACTTGGGCACAATACTGAATAACTGGAAAGAGTCTCATATGCATTATATACATGAATGATTGAATTGCCAAATTGTGTGATGATTACTGAACTGTGTGATGCCATGATTTACTGTAAATTGTGATGTGATACTGTAAATTGTTCTATGCTACTGTAATATTGTCACTGATACTGTACACTGTTATAAACTACTGTAAATTGTTATATAATACTGTTAATTGAATATTACCGTGCCGTCGGTATGCACGCATTTGCGTAATGCATGATTTGAGTGAACCATCGATGATGGTTTCTCACTGAGTTCGCAAACTCACCCAAAATTGCATCTAATTTTTCAGGATCGATAGAGTAGACCTCTAGCTCCGGAGATAGCCTTTTCCTACTGTGCGAGCGTGCTGACAGGAGCAGCGATGGCACACAAGTCGGTCAGCTGGGTTGGATTTTGAGGATGACTTAGGATAGATGCTTGTATCAGTTTCCTTTTTGGTTTTGTTCAGGGGACTGATAGACTTGTCTATTCTGCTTTTGGGTGACTGTATTGAAATTGCTGCTATGATAAGATTATTTTGGATTTTTAAAAGTTACTAATTTCTGATATTTGGTTTTAATTATTGCGATGCCATGTGGATATTATTGGGAAAATATTCTGGTAGTGCACCTTTATCATGGGATATGTGTCAGAGCGACCTTCGGGTTTCCCGATGTGTACCCTACGGTGAGGGGTACATTAAGTGGTATCAAAGCATGGTTTGACATCTTTTGAGATTAGTGAAATTAAGCTGGAATCACTGCAAGAATAGTGGAACTGATCGGAATTTCTTGTCTGTTTTAGGTCATCCGTCCTTGGAGATCGAGTTGAGTTACCAGCTGACCTGGAATCGGTAGGAGCTAGTAGGGAGTCTCCTGCGCCTCGTTCAGAGGAGTTGCCTCCTCGAGTTCCTGTGAGACGGGAACGGAGATATGATCAACTGCGTAAGCAGGGGGCGGTTGACTTCTATGGCATCACCGACCCTGCGGAGGCTGAGGGATGGCTAGAGAGGACTGAGAGAGTCCTCGATCAGATGAACTGCGACCCGGATGAGCGTTTTGACTATGCGGTTTCTTTCTACAGGGTCCTGCATATCAGTGGTGGAAGACTGTCCCGGGCAGTACCACCAGGCCCTGCACACTGACATGGGATGATTTTCTGAGGGCGTTCAAGGACAATTTCATGCCCAAGATTTATCTAGAGATGAAATTACAGGAGTTCTTAGAGCTGAGACAGGGGCAGTTGACCGTGGCCGACTATGAGGTGCGGTTCAACGAGTTAGTGGTATATGCTTCTTCACTGGTGGCTTCTGAGGCTGACAAGTGTCGGCGTTTTGAGGGCGGACTCAATCTGGAGATCCGTACCCTATTGGCTAGATCTAATATGGGTAATTTTATTGGAAGAAATTGCTGCGGTGAGGATAGAGCGATTCTTTGAGACAACGTCTGATCGAGGCCGGTCGAGGACCGGATTAAGAGATCGATGTGATGCCGAGCGGTCTTAGCAGAGGTATAAGCGCGAGTAGGCCCTTCAGATCTGCGGAGGGCTAGACAGTTAGTTATGGCGGAGGGCGATTAATCGCATGCTGTTAGTGGTGGCGGCGATGTCGAGTTTTAGGCGATCTGCTCCTTTATGTGAGCATTGTGGCAAGAGACACGGTGGAGAGTGTCGATGGCTATCTGAACTCGCTTGAGGTGTGGTTCGATGGACCACCTAGTGAGGAACCGCCAGAGACTTTGGGAGCCCGATCTACTATGATGGAAGATCGTGCGAGAATACCACAAGTCTGTGAGCCGCAGAGGTGGATTCGGATGGAGAGGCCGAGGCCGAGGCCGAGGTCGAGCGAGGGGTCCTTGATGAGGTCGAGGGACCGAGCGCATGTAAGTCGAGCTAGGGTCTATGCCATGACTCGGCAGAGGCCCAGATTCCCGGATGTTATTGCGGATATGCTTCTTATTTCGGTCTTGAAGCATATGCATTGTTGGATCTGGATCCACTCATTCCTTCATTACCTTGCATTTAGCATGTAGGCTGCATGGGGATAGGCGGAGGTTACAAGATGGGTTAGAGGTGAGTACACCTCTAGCTAGTCTGATCGTATTGGGAGAGGTGCGTATGGGATGTCAGTTCAGATCGATCGGCGGTTTTGAGTGCCGATCGATCATTTTGGCTCTGAGGAGATTGACGTGATATTGGGGATGGATTGGTTGATCGCTCATGGGGCTATCATGGATCGTTATACCAAGGAGGTTGTATTGGAATCTCTGGTCAGCCAGAAGTGTGTTCCGAGGAGTTAGTCGAAAGTGCCGGCGAGGATGATATCCTTCTTGAGTGCCCCGAGATTGATGCAGGAGGTTGTGAGGCCTATCGGCTCACGTAGTGGATTCAGTAGAGATGAGATTGTAGGATGTTCCGTAGTCGGGAATTTCGGATGTGTTTCGAGGAGTTCTGGGATTGCCGCCAGAGCGGAGATCGAGTTTGAGATTGATCTTGTTCGATGCATGCCCTTTATATCGATTCCTCCGTATAGGATGGCACCGTGGAACCGAGAGAGCTTAAGGCTCAATTGCAGAGCTACTCTTGGATAAGGGTTTATTAGACCGAGTGTTTCGCCATGGGGAGCTCCGATCGTTGCGAAGAAGAAGGACGGGACACTGAGACTGTGTATTGATTATAGGCAGTTGAATCGGGTAACAGTAAAGAATAAGTATCCACTACCTAGGATTGACGATCTATTTGATCAGTTGCAGGGAGGTCAGGTGTTCACTAAATTGGATTTGAGATCAGGCTATTACCAGTTGAGGATTGCAGAGGCCGATGTGCCTAAGAGTGCCTTCAAGAGCAGGTAAGGGCATTTCGAGTTCCTAGTGATGCCGTTTGGGTTGACTAATGCCCCGGTAGCCTTCATGGCTTTGATGAATAGAGTTTTTCAGCCCTACCTGGACCGGTTCGTGATAGTATTTATTGATGATATACTGATTTATTCGAGAAGTAGGCAGGAGCACGTTGAGCACCTGAGGATTGTTCTACAGGTTATGAGAGAGAGACAGTTGTTCGCTAAATTCACTAAGTGTGAGTTTTGGCTAGATGAGATTGTATTTCTAGGGCACGTAGTGTCCGGTGAGGGTATCCAGGTGGATCCTCACAAGATAGAGGCAGTTATGAGTTGGGAGATTCCGAGGAGTGTGCCAGAGTTGCGGAGTTTCCTAGGATTGGTAGGATATTACCGGAGGTTCATCGAGGGGTTTTCGTTGATCTCCGCCCCCTTGACGAAGCTATTGAGGAAGAATGTGCCATTTAGATGGTCTGAGGAGTGCCAAAAGAGCTTTGAGGAGCTGAAACATCGGTTGACTACTGCACTGGTGTTGAGCATTCCTTCTGGTACTGAAGGCTTTGTGGTTTTCAGTGATGCCTCGCATCAGGGACTGGGATGTGTATTGATGCAGCATGGGAGAGTTATAGCGTATGCCTCGAGACAGTTGAGGTCTCACGAGGTGAATTATCCAAAGGCATGACTTAGAGTTGGCGCGATGGTTTTGCTCAAGATCTGGAGACATTATCTCGTATGGGAGGCGTTCGGATCTTCACCGATCATAATAGTTTGAGGTATCTGTTGAGTCAGAGAGAGCTCAATCTGAGACAGAGGAGATGGATAGATTTACTGAAGGACTATGACTGCACGATTGAGTATCATCCAGGGAAGGCCAATGTGGTGGCCAATGCACTGAGTAGGAGATCGTATGACAGTGCAGCTCAGGTTCAGGTTTTGAGGTTACCTGGTCTGATTCAATTGAGAGCTCTTAATGTACAGATGGATTTGAATCAGGATGGAACTCTGCTTGCTACTCTGAGGCTGAGGTCGATGTTGCATGACAGGATCCGGAGAGCTCAGGATCAAGACCCAGTGTTGGTGAGACTGATTGAGAGAGTCCAGGCCGGTACTGATTCGGAGTTTGAGTTGAGAGATGGGACATTATGGATGGGACAGAGACTGTGTGTGCCTGATATAGATGATTTGAGATGGGAGATTCTAGAGGAGGCACATGTAGCTGCCTATGCTATGCATCCTGGTACGACCAAGATGTATCGTACTCTGAGACAGCATTTCTGGTGGTCTAGTATGAAGAGGCAAGTGGCAGTGTATGTTTCCAGGTGTCTGATTTGTCAGCAGGTTAAGGCAGAGCATCAGGCTCCAGTGGGAAAGTTGCATTCGTTGCCCATCCCGGAGTGGAAATGGGAGCGAATTACCATGGATTTTGTGACGGGGTTGCCTAGGACACCGAGGCAGCATGATGCTATCTGGGTCATAGTGGATCGATTGACCAAATCGGCTCACTTCTTGCCAGTGAGGGAGAGCAATACTCTCGATCAGTTGGCCCAGAAGTATGTGGCAGAGATTGTACGATTGCATGGGGTTCCTTTGTTGATAGTCTCAGACCGGGATCCCAGGTTCACCTCAAGGTTCTGGAAGAGCCTACAGACTGCTATGAGTACGAGGTTGAACTTCAGTACTGCATTTCATCCTCAGACGGATGGACAGAGTGAGAGGACGATTAAGATTGTTGAGGACATGCTTCGGGCGTGTGTATTGGAGTTCAGAGGATCATGGGATCAGTATTTAGCACTGATTGAGTTTGCATATAATAACCAGTATCAGAGTAGTATTGGGATGGCACCGTATGAGGCCTTATATGGGAGACCGTGTCGATCGCCACTGTATTGGGATGAAGAGGGTATGAGATCGATAGAGGGTCCCGAGCTGATTCAGGACACAGTAGATAAGGTACAGTTGATCCGAGTCGCATCAAAGCTGCTCAGATGCATGTAAGAGCTATGTGGATCAGCATCGGCGAGAGATGGAATATAGTGTAGGTGATAGAGTGTTTCTCCGAGTGTCTCCTTGGAAAGGAGTACTGAGATTTGGCCGTAAGGGCAAGTTGAGCCCTCGGTATATCGGTCCGTATGAGATCCTTGAAAGGATAGGACCGTTGGCTTACAGATTGGCATTACCGAGTGAGATGTCCCAGATGCATGATGTATTTCATGTTAGTATGCTCCGACGGTACCGTTCTGACCCGACGCATGTGATTCCGGCTCAGGAGATTGAGGTAGCCAGTGATTTGACCTATGTTGAGGAACCGGTACGGATTATAGGATCATGGGTCAAGCAGCTGAGGAACAGGGTGATTCCATTGGTGAAAGTCCTTTAAAAAAACCACTCTTCTTAGGAAGCTACATGGGAGACTGGGGAGCATATGAGGAGTCAGTATCCTCATCTATTCAATCGGACAGGTATTAAATTTCGAGGACGAAATTTTTATTAGGAGGGGTGAATTGTAACATCCCGTTACTGTTAGCAAGGATATTATGGTAATATTGGGTTAGATTGATAGGTTTCATTGCATTCACTGATTGAACATGTTACTGGCCTCTAATTATAGAGGAACTGGTTTCTTGCATATGCATTTATTCATAGGTACATGCATTCATGATTTTTCGGCATTTAATTATGAGTATAAATTGATTGGATTGTGAACTGACTGGACTGACTGGATTGTAATTGATTGGGAAATTAGGAGTAAATGGACTTGAATGACTGATTTAGAATAGCTTAAGAGTGACTGGTAATTGATAGTGATTTATAGGAAATTTTCGGGATATTCGGGAGAAAATGCACCCGGACCGAAAATTTTGGAGTGATGGTGATCGATTGATATAATCTTGAAAGAATGGTCCAATGGTAAGGAAAATATTAGGGTTATACTGTTAGGAAATTAAAATGTTGAGCTATTGAAATTTAGAGACTAGAATTTGGACTAATTTGGAGACATATGTCTATAAATAGATAGGTTTGAAAGAAATTGGGGAAAATTGGTCTAAGGCATTTCGTTTCTTCTTCTTCCCCTCTACGGTGATCTTCGAATTCTCCCAACGGTGAGATCCTTCGATTTTTCCTTGTGGTTTTCTCCTCATTGTGTAAGGCTAACTTGTTTATTATGATTGATAAAGGATTGAGAAGCTATAGAGTGGATCATCGTTGATTTTGAAAGATTTTAGGGTTTACGGTATTTTTGAAAGATCTGTGGATTGGAGCTTGATTGGTAAGTTTTAATGGTTTTTAATGTTGTTATTGATGGTTTTTATGGCATTTATGGCATTTATTATGGTTTATTGAGTAGTTGGGAGAGTTAATGGTGGTTTTATAGAGAGAGAAATAGCTGAAAAAGATCGGAGAAGACGAAGGATTAAATCGACTTTTGATCGCTTCTTGCTGAGCCTCACCGCGATTTAATTTTAATTGCTCATTGCGGCGAGGGAGAAGAGGACGTCGCGGCGAGAAGAGGACGTCGCGGCGAGCGTCATTTAATTGACGCCGCGACGAGTCTTCTTCGCCTCATGCGCTTGAATGGATTGTTACGCCAGCGGCGATGGCGGACCATTTCACGCCGTGGCGAGGGCTTTGGCATGGCGAAGGGACTATTCCATTGAATCAATTTCAAATTATTGGGCATAATTCATGGTGTAGACCTCGATTGAGGTGATTTTAGATTAGATTACGGACTAGGAAAGAGGTCTACAATTGAGGATAATTATAGGAATTAGAATTGATTTAAGTGACATTGATTTATAGAGAATAAAGTCGATTATGGTTCATGGTGTGACCTAAATATTGAATTGAGACAATTGGAGTTTTAATTGCGATTCTCAATAGAGGTTTTGACCCAATGGATAGGAAATTGCTTTAGGAAATATGAATTGAGGAAATTGAACTGAATTTTAGGATTGGATCCATTATTGTCTATCAATTGAGCGAATAGTTAGAATGGGACATAAGAGTTCAAAATTGGGTTTTAGCGCCGGGAAAATCGTGAACATGCGTTGTACATAATTTCACTGAGACATATGCATTACTGAACTATTTAATTGAGCATTTAGTAATGGGACTGTGTTTTACTGTTATAGAGGCGTTGTTGGATCGTCATTCCACGGACATTGCTGGAATTTCCAGGCAGTAGCTCGGAAGTTACAGGTGAGTAACCTAGTTGGTTTCTCAAATTCCTGACTGTTCAAATGCTCAACGTGAATTACTTGCCAAATGTGAAACTGTATAATTACTGAAATATACATGATTGGATGGTATGCCTCTCTTGTATTAGGCGTGAAATTGCATGATCACTTTCTCTTGTCTTTGGATTGGATTCTTGATCGACCAATTGAATTCTTGTATGTTCTTGAGAAATACAATCTTGGGCTTTTATAGCCATACATTGAATCTTGAATACTAAATTCTTGAACATCGCATTGCATGCATAAATGCATGATCGATAATGGAATGTGACCCAAGTTGCTATTATCTTTGAAAAGAGCCTCGAGCTCGAACATCAGATCTTGGCCAAGACCTCGAGCCCGAGAGGAGAAATCGACGCGTCCTCCATTGAACACTAATCGAGCACTTGGGCACAATCTTGAATAAGCTGGAAAGAGTCTCATATGCATTATATACATGGTGATTGAATTGCCAAATTGTGTGATGATTCTTGAGCTGTGTGATGCCATGATTTCTTTGTAAATTGTGATGTGATCATGTAAAGCATTCTATGCTCTTGTAATATTGTCACCGATCATCGTATAATCGTTATAAACTCATGTAAATTGTTATATAATATTGTTAATTGAATATTACGTGCCGTGCTGTACGCAATTTGCGTAATGCATGATTTGAGTGAACCATCGATGATGGTTTCTCACTGAGTTCTCAAACTCACCCAAAATTGCATCTAATTTTTCAGGATCGATAGAGTAGACCCCTAGCTCCGAAGATAGCCTTTTCTACAGTCGAAGCGTCTTTGCCGGGAGCGGCGATGGCACATGTGTCGGTCGGTGGGTTGGATTTTGAGGATGACTTAGGATAGATACTTGTATCAGTTTCCTTTTTGGTTTTGTTCAGGGGACTGATAGACTTGTCTATTCTACTTTTGGGTGACTGTATTGAAATTGCTGCTATGATAAGATTATTTTGGATTTTTAAAAGTTACTGATTTCTGATATTTGGTTTTAATTATTGCGATGCCATGTGGATATTATTGGAAAAATATTTCGGTAGTGCACCTTTATCATGGGATACGTGTCAGAGCGACCTTCGGGTTTCCCGATGTGTACCCTACGGTGAGGGGGCGCTACACATACCCTTGCAAGGAAGACAGTTGCTTATGCTACCTGCCCCGTTTGATTTAGATCTTCCTGAATCTAATACATTTATCCGTCCACCAACTATTGAGATTAATGAAGAATACATTCCATCCTCGAATGCATACACTACAACAATTCCGTTCTCATCACCCTCGGAAGATAATGATCAACCCTCCTTACCGGTTGACTCTCAAGAAAAAATCAGCCAACTACGTGGTGAAGTCAACGAGATAAAGGAGATGATGAATGAGATGAAGAAGATGATGGCAGAATTGATGAAGAGTCATCGTCGATGATCATTTTTTACCATAACAAATTGGGGGAGAAAAGAATGGAAGACAACAGAAGAAAATGGAGAAGAGAATGGAAGGTATCTGAAGAAAATGGAAGACTCAAAAGGTGTGACTAAAGCAAATGAAGAAAAGAAAGGAAGAAGTTAAAGAAGAGTTATGAAGATAAGTTTTTTTGTTTCTTTTAAGAACATTGTATTTTGTTTACTTTTTTGTATATAATTTGTTATCATCAAAAAGGGGGAGATTGTTTAGTCAAAATGACTTTACTTAAATATAATTTTGATATATAACAAAGAGAAAAATACAGAAGAAGCAATACAGACGAAGCAACTCAGATGAACAGAAAGATAGACACAGACGCAAGAAGCTAAAAAAATACAGACGCAGACGCGAAGTGAGAAATACAGATGCAGATGCAGAATTTAAATGCAGACGCAGACGCAGACGCAAGAGTCAGTTCGGGTTAGTTACAGAACTCAACTGATTAACCGTTTCTTTTAAAGATTCAAGAAACAAGATTCAAGAAACAAGATTCAAGAAGCAAGAATCCAGAAACAAGAATCAAGAAGCAGTTGGAGACGAAGGCTACAAATACAAGTCGAAGTCAAAGATTGCAAAGTTAGTTGAAAAATTAGCTGAATTACATCTACGTGATCGTAAAAAGCATACTGTGCAAATTAGCCCAGACCTATTTTTACTGTAACGAGTTTCAAACACCTTTCAGTGAGAAAAAGTGCAGATAGCCTGCAGAGGGTAAGTGTGAAAGAATACTGATTGTAGAGATCTGAAGAGGCTCGTAAAGAATACTTGTAAAAGTTGAAGAGATAGTGAAATCTCATAAAGAACTCTGAGGACTGGACGTAACCCACGGTTTGGGGTGAACCAGGATAAATCTCTGTGTCAACTACTCTTACTCTATCTCTCTTTTAGATTCAAGTTTTATCATTACTTAACTCGTAAACAAAGTTTTGATTAATTACAATCTATCGAAAGTTCTGTCAAAAGATTTTTATTTCTAACAAACGATTTTTTAAAAGAATTTATCAAAAAGGGGAATACACAATTCAACCCCCCTTCTCGTGCATTCTTATATCGTTTTTTAATCATTGTATTAACGTGTGATTCACTTCAAAATGTATTTAAAAAGTTTAGAAGAATATTTTGAATACTTGAGGAAATCTTACATATCATGAAGGTATAAATAATTATATGCTAAATTCAATAACAATGAATCTTAGCTTAATCAAATAAAATGTTGGGTCTTATAGTATCTGAACATGACATATCGGGAGACCCAAAGAAAGTAGAGGTAATGATGAAGTGAGAAACCCCAAGGAATATATAAGAGATCCAGATTTTTCTAGAATTAGTTAGAAATTGGACACTACCAGAAGTTATTAAGGGGTTTTTATTGATCCTAGCCCTTTGACAAAAATGTTTGAGGAAAAAATGTAAATCGTATGGACTGATGACCGTAAAAAGAATTTTGATGAATTATAACAATGATGTTAATTATATCGTTTAGAATTGGAGATTTTTTAGTATATAATGATGTTTCATAATAAAGATTAGGATGAAATCTAATACATTGAACAGAAAATTCAATAGCAGTGTAGCATAAATTTAGATATTGAGGTCATCAAATCTAGTTCAATAAAGAGCATAGAATGTCGAGCTAAATTTTGTGCAAATCAAAGTACTATTAGCTATTGAATTTAAGATCACTTTTACATGAAAAGATTAGCAAAGCCCAAATTGAGGTTTTAGAATTTATGAATCTTACTAAGAAATTGAAAATGAATCTAGATCTTGAATTTGAATAGGAAAAATGATACTTTGTGATTGAAGTAAAGAGTATGTGTACCTAAAGGAGATGACTGAGAAAAGAGATTTTTGGATAAAGTACAAATGGTATCCTATGCTATACATCCTAGTAGGAATACGTCGAAATGATACCTAATAGCTAAGGATGTAGAAGCAAGTGACTGAATGTTTGAATTACCAACAGTCTTAAATATTGGAGATATGCTTAGAACTTATATTTTAGAGTTTATATAAACATGAGGTCAATGTATAGTTTTAATTGACTTTAAGCATAACAATCATTATCATAGTGATATCATTAGAATATCATATGAGGTGTTATATAACCAAAAGAGTCGTTCACCTTTATATTTAGATGAATAAGGCCTAAAAATGGTTGAAGGCCATAATTGATTTGAGATACTATTGATAACTGAAATGAATCTGTAATAGGAATTAAGTGATTCAAGAAAGGTAAACGAGTTAGGTGGATCAACACTGAAGGTATGGAATATAGTGGGATAGATATATGAGTTAAGTGTATTAACACTAAAGAGATGTGCATTATCAAGAGAAAGATGAAACATTTCTGAGAGTCTCACCTTGACAAGGTGTGCTTAGGTTAGTAAAAAGAATCAACTAAACTTGAATTGTATTGGTCCAGGTGAAATTATTATGGGAATAGGACCATAGAGTTATGAGTGAGTATTACTAATAAAAGATGTTTCAGATTCACATAGTATTACATGGATATGTTTAAGAAATATCGTTATGATCTGATATATGTGTTATTAATACCGAAAGTGAAATTGTGAGTAATATGAAATAGATTGAGGAAATAGTTAAAATAGTTTAGTATCTGAATAACTAATTGAAGGATCGATTGATTCCATTGACCATAGTCAAGTGGAATAAATTATTCGAGTGATGAAGCTAAATGGGAAAAGGAGGAGCATACAAGGAAACAATACCCCTGCCTTTTTTATCAATCAGATGAGAATTTTAAGGACAAAATTTATTAAGGGGAGAGAATTGTAGCATCCTGTTTCCATACTAAGGGTTGGAACCCTAGATTTCTATAAATGAGAAATAACGATGAGAGATTAGGAAATGCATTTTATGCTCATGCATAATATTAGCATGCACACACGTGAATTTGATTATTGAACACATTATGAGAATTGTTCACGCACTCATTTGACATTTTCCAAGTATGAAAGATTATGTTAATGTGATTATAATGCGAATTATAGATTATGTGTCTTAAAAGTTGAGTTAAAGTGTATAAGTAGTGAAATAGAAATTTTGGTGATATATGATAATTTTCTAAAATTTAAGGTATTTTTGGCCTAAGAAAAATGTCAAGTGATAGAACAATTGATAAATGGCAGTAGAAATAAATGTCAAATGACAGTAAAAATTTTGATGTGACATTAAGATTTAATAACAACTGTCATTGAAAATTGAGTTGAAAATTGGAGACAAATAGACTAGTAGATTAAAAGACCAAAAGAGGACCTTGACAGAGTGACACCACTTGTTTAAATCATGATTTTATTAAGCAAAAGACCATATTTTGGTCTTTCACTTGCTAATTATGATACATGCTTCTCTCATCTCATCTTCTTCGTTTTCTTCATCTTCCTCTCCTTCTCATGAAAATCTCTCCTTTAAGCATCAAAGTTGAACATTTCCATCACTAGGTTCTTGCTATCTTTTCTCCTTGATAAAAAACCCACCTATTTTACTTTGGCAAGATGATGATCATGTATGTTGGAGAAGCTAGGGTTAAGTGTGATTTGAAGACATTGAAGCTAAACAAGTAAGTATAAGCATTTGTCTTCTTTATTTGTTGAATGAAACATGTTTTGATGATAGTTAAGAGTTAAATGATCATAAAATGAGGATGGGTACATGCTAAAACGTGAATGAGAAATGTGGATATATTGATGTCTTGCTTTTGTGTTTTGATGGGTAATAGGTTATGGAATGATATAATCTTGGATTAACTGAGTAAATGGTGTTTGAAGTGTGCTAGAAAAATGTTAGCTGTAACATTTTCCACTAATTATGCATCTGTAATTTAGCGATAACTTGTTCTATAGATCTCCAAATGAGATTATTTTTAATTTCAATTAAATTAGAGAAATATTGCTACATTTTTCATGAAGACATCAAATTCAAATTCTGGCTTCAAGAGTTTCAAATTTTGACCTGAAGTTAAGCACTGGGTGCAGTAAATTAATCGATAAATACATGTGTTTGTGTTCTGTTTTAAGAGTATGAAAACCATGAGTGATGAGTTGTTATGTAGATGTTGAGAGTTGTGAATTAAGGGTATAATGAAAGTGAAAGTTACGTTAACCAAGATATGGAGTTATGTTCTTGAAATGAGATGAATTAAGGCGATAGTTAGAAGTGAAATGAAAGTGGAAATGAAGTTGAATATGTGCAGAAAGTTGATGATGATATTGAGATGAAATTGAGTTAAGAATGATAGGGAAATAATAGACCAAGCATAAGGTGTGGAATGTAGTAAGTAAAGAGTTAGAAATTTTGAAATAAGCAATTGGAAATATATTGGGACAAGAGGCATAACTTTTTCTTTGGATCTCTGATTGAGTTCATTTATGCAACATCCCGTTATCGATGTGATGGGCATATCGGTAATTTGGATGGGTTAGCTTTGGGTGCATTCATAATTGAACTGCACGTGCATTTTTGCCTCTGCATCAGTGATAAATGAGTTAATTGCACATGCATACATAGTGACATGCATTCATGATTATTCCAGCATTTAAATTGTGATTATGAGTTGAATTGTGAATTTTGAGATAATTAGGTTAGATTGTGACTTGATTGAGAATTTAAGAATAATTGGGTTGTATAGTTGAGTTAGAATGAGAATTGAATTTTAGGGAATTGAAAATTGAAAATTGAGTATGGGATCGAGTGTTTTACATTTTTTAGGAATTATGAGAATTTTTCTGGAATTTTTAGAGTTATGTGTCCGGACCGAGAAAATGACCTAGAGACTGATGATTTAGATTTCGGTTTCGAAATTGAGTGGTAGATGGCTTGGAAAATTTAGATTTGTGAGTTTAGGAATTTTTGTGATGAGCCATTGAAATTAGAGACTGAAATTAAAAGAAATTGAGGGCTTGTGAATTTGTGAGCAATAGGTTTAAATCTTTATATAAAAGAGTTAGGTTTTGAAAATTGGAGATAAGCATTTCCTTCTCCTTTCTCTTCTCTCCCCGTCAACGATCTTTTCCTCCCTTGGAGATTTTCATTTGTTCCTTTCATTGTGGTTAAAGATCTGATAGAAGCCTTGGGAAAGTTGATGTTTTGCTTGGCTTTGGAGAATCACCATGGGTGTTGAAGTTTGAAGGATTTTCGGAAGTTTTTAGGGTTTTCGATTAAGAGCTTGATTTGGTAAGTTATGGCTTTAATGTTGTTATTAATTGTTGGTTGATGTATTTATGAGATTAAATGCTATAGATGTGAGTAGTTAGACCCTATGTCGCAACGTACGGGACGCTCGTCGCTCGTCGCGACGTCTCACTCGTCACTCGTCGCGACGAGGGATAGATTTTTCGAATGGAATTAATTGGGTTTTTCGGGTATAACTTTTAGTGTAGACCTCCGATTGAGGTGATTCTTAATTTGTAATGAACTAGAGAAAGAGGTCTACAATTGTGGTAAAAACTGAGAATTTGAATTTTGGTTAGAGGAATCGTAATTATCGAAAGAGAGTCTATTATAGTTTCAAATGCAACTTAAGAGCTATGTTCTGACTAATTGAAGTTTAAATTGGAGACTTATGAAATCAATGGATATTATTAACCTAGTGAATAGTGAATTTTGGTTGTGAAGCGAAAGATAGCGGAATTGGATTCGAGCGCTGGAAAATCATGATCATGCATCTTACAATTTTGAATTTGAGACATATGCATTATTAAATTCCTTTGATTGAGCACCTAGTGATGAGAATTCGTTTGAATTATTATAGAGGCACCGTTGGATTGTCAATCCACGGATATTGCTGGGACTTCCAGGCAGTAGCTCGGAAGTTACAGGTGAGTAACCTAGTTGGTTCCTCAATCTTTGTGTGTTAAATGTGCTGTGATTGTGTAAATTGTTTGACAATGTGAATCCTTGTGATTGTGAATCAGTGTATAGAATTATGAGTAAGTGTTCTGAATGCGATCAATTGAATCGATTGAATTGTGTTATTGATTCTGCAAGTGTGAGTGCATGCTAAGCATGATTAAAAGCGGTAAATTAACGGTTGTGACTGGAGCAATTAGTGATCAGAGCTTTAAACTCGATTATCAGTGAAAAGGGGCCTAAGACCAAAAAGGGAATAGTGCATACCCAGAGGGCTCTCCTATCCCTAATGTGAGAGGGAAGTAGTGCATACCCTGAGGGCTCTCCTACTTGCCAAAAATGCGATTATTGTGAAATGTGCCCGAATCGGGACATGATTGATGCTCAGTCACAACACTGATATAAAATGAGAATTGACATGCATTATGCATCTGACTGTGTTGTGAAAATTGAGAATGCGTGTAGTATGTGATAACTTCTCAGTGACCTATCTAAGGTATGATTATAGTGAAAATGTGTAAAGTGTCTGATAGTGTTCCGATTGTGTATTGTGACTGTGTGATATATTGATATATATTATGTGTATATGCATAAGTTGGGTGAACCATCGATGATGGTTTCTCATTGAGTTCGCAAACTCACCCAACATTGCAAATATTTTTCAGGGCAGCGTTAGTAGATTTCTAGCTCCCGAGATAGACGTTCCTGTTGTGCGAGTGCGTGGGCAAGTGAAGCGATGGCACACAGGTCGGTCAGCTGGGACGATTTTTGGGGATGACTTAGTATAGACTTTTGTATCAGTTTCCTTTTTGGGATATTGTATTTTAGACTGTAGGGAACTGATAGACTTGTCTATATTTTGGATTGATATTATGAAATGAAAGATTATTGTGGTTTTAAATTTTAGTGATTTGCATAATGTGGTTTAATTGTATTGATGTCATGCGAGTATTTAGTGATAGTTGCAAGCGTAACACTTCCTTGCTGAGAGATATGCGTCAGAACAACCCACGGGTGTCCCAGGGTGTACTCTACGGTAAGGGGGCGCTACAATTTAAGTATTCTTTCGAAGAGGACTTCAAGTTCTACAGCTTCTATGGAGATTTCGCTATCTAAAGGGTCAAATTTTCAAATTTTTATAAGTAACCCGTACAGGTCCACTTAGCGGCATGAATGTCCGCCTAATAGACATTCATTGGTCACTTGATCTTAATTTAGGCTAGAATGGGGATTGAATTGAACCTAGAATGATTCTTGAATTAAGTGACTAATGTATGATATGTTTGAAGTGATAAAGGAGGTTATCACTTGGTGAATGAATCGATAATATCAAAGTATCAAAGGCATGACTATAATGGGAATGAAGATGTTCATATGATTATAGTTATGATTCAAAGGAATTGAGTAATATGTATTAAGTAAACTTGAATGATAATTAAGTATTATAAGATCATATAATGTTAGAAAAGAAATGACAAGAAATTGAGTTATGATATTAGAATAACCAAGTATTCTTGAGGTGTAAGCCTAAGAATAACCTAGACATATATAAAGGATAAGGATTGAATGGTGAACCTAGATTGTTCATGTATAAATGAAGTGTAAATATAAATTCTTTTAGACATACATGAATTGTGAAATGAGAATGAGCATAAGAAGTGAATTTAGATCATATACCTGGGATTGTTATTTAGCATGCATTATACACAACACATATACATATATATGTGATTGAGTATTCATAAGATTGTGCAATTAATAATGTATGTGCAATGTGTTTATTGCATAATTTTGATATGCAAGATAAACGTTCACATCCATAAGTTTCCAGATCATAGAAGCTAAAACTAATCTAGAGTGTACTGTGAGTTGACGTAGATGGTCTTACGTTAAATGATTGTTTTGTTTAAATTCTATATTGAAATTATGTGAATGTGATTGTACTAATTCTGGACATTAAATGCCTGAGGCATTTGATGCATGAATAATATTGGGAGTGCTCAATGAATGTGAATTGGACCGAATATGTGATACTCAACTTGATTGTTGAATGTCGGACTAAGTTCCGAAGAAAAATGTGAATGTGCATGTGAATGAAATAAGCGATTCTCAACTTAAATCTTGAATGCTGGACCAAGGTCCGATGATATGTGAAAGTGAGTGTGTAAAGTGACTAAGTGATCTTATGTGATTGATTCACTTCATTACATGAATGCATGACAATATAAAGGCTATTATGACTAGAGTAGCTACCGAAAAAAAGCTTAAAGCTCAGAATGTGATTAAGAGCCAAAAGTTTAATATGTATAATTAGCCCAGTATCCCTAATAGATGCAGGATAGTTATTAATAAGCTCGATGTCCGCAAATAGATACGGGATAGTTATAGGCATTCGATCACAATATTAACAATTGAAAGTGAGTCTCATGAGCACTGCATATGCATCGGATATGTATGATTTAAATTGTTTGACTAATTTTTAAATGTGATATATGTTTTAAGTGAATATGAAATGTATATGATTCAACATGTTAAATTGATGAAGTGATGTGAATTAGGCAATTATATGAATTGATGTGTTATGTGATTGAGTGAGCCATCGAGGATGGTCCACTCACTGAGTTCAGGCTCAGAGGAGTTACCCCGTTAGACAAACGGGAGTCTAGCCACTGTATTTAAGTAAAAGATAGAGGTCAGGATTAGTTCGCATCTGCATATGTATTTCATTGTTTTGTATCAAAATGTGTATTTACAAATACTATATAATGTGTATATGAATGATTTTGTAATGTAATGACATCATGATTAAAAAAATTTGTATCTGAAATGGGCCCAAGTGACTAGTGAAATTCTGATGAGTTATATAATGATTGTAGCTCCTGTGATTTAAAATGTTTATGAATAAAACGGGCTGAAATTGATTATGAATTTTTCACATATGCGTGCATTGTTTTGAAAAAAAATTGTAATGAGTTCGATTGTTGACTGTTCTAGCATGCCACCTCATGGAGTATGTTCTCGAATAATGTCGACATGTTAGGGGATATGCCCTATAAGACTGGGATGATACATTTTGGGCCGACGACTCTAATGGTTACTTCTTTCAAAAATCATGGCACACTACAGACCCTTTTGTGATAGAGGTAGTCCAAGAATTTTTCACCCAGGGAGCTCTTCTTAAAGAACTGAACAAAACCTTCCTTTGCTTGGTTCCTAAGAGCACTAATCCTTCCACCTTTCTTGAATATCGGCCAATTGCATGTACAAACTTTCTCTACAAAATCATCTCTAAGATCCTTACTAACTGACTGAAAAAGACCATTACCCCACTGATTAGTGATAACCAAGGTGCCTTCATGATGGATCGTCATATTAGAGACAGTGTTCTCATCATTCAAGAAATCCTACTTGGTTACTCAAGACTAAACTACTATTCTAATTGTACAATTAAAATTGATTTTCGTAAGGACTTTGATAGCATCAGTTGGGGCTTCCTATGGATAATGTTACAAGCCTTCGAGTTTCCAACTCTCTTCATCAAATGGTTGAAAGAATGCATCTCCTCTGCTTCTTTTTCGATGCTCATTAATGGTCATCCTACTCAATTTTTCAAGGCTTCTAGAGGCCTTTGACAAGGGGATCCCCTATTCTCATATCTTTTCATCCTAAACATGAAAATCCTCAACTCTATCATTCAACAAGAAGTGCAGCTCAATCCTAAATTCAACTATCACTTTAAATGTAAAAAAATTGGTTTAACTAACCTTAATTTTGTAGATGACCTCCTCCTATTTTGTAAAGCTTAGATGAACTCCATTGGAACTTTCATAAAGGCCCTTAGCAAATTTAATAGCTTCTCAGGGTTATAAATCAATCTCAACAAAAGCAATTTTTTTTCTCTAAGAAGGCCTCAGCTCTACGACAGTAGATTACTCACTCCACTAACATGAAATCATCTATTCTTCTCTCATGTACTTGGGACTCCCTGTGACTACTAGATGCCTCACTTATTTGGAATGTCTACCTATCATTGAGAGAATTAAAAAACGAATGGGCTCTTGGGTTAATATAACTCTTTATTATACAAGTAAATCACAACTTATTAAATTGGCCCTCAACTCCTTACATATTTACTAGAGCTCTCACATATTCCTCTCCCAAATCATCATCAAAACTATCGAGCAACTATTTAAAAACTTCCTCTGGAGCCTTTCGAATGGCTCCATGGGTATGGCTAAAGTCAAATGGTCTAATCTATGCCTTCCTAAGGAGGAAGGTGTATTACATATCTTATCTATAAAGCTAACTAATCAGGTGCTTATTGTCAGGCTATTTTGGTGGATCTTGCATGTAAAAATTCACTATGGATTAAATGGTTTCATGTATACTTTCTGTAAGGTAGATGTATATGGCAGTTGAATACGAGTCCTTCCTACTCACGCTTCCTGAATTGCCTCCTTCGGTTGAGGGATATGGTCCAAGTTGAAATCAACTGCAAGGTTGGGAATAGCTGGCTTATCTCCTTATGATATGACAATTGGTTTGGACATGGACTCCTCCTTTCAATCCTGCCTACCATAAGGTACCTGCTTCCCCATCTTCACTACGTTCTAGGATGAACTCTTTCATCCATGGAAACACCTAGCAATTTCCCCACTGAATGAACCCCTAACCCTTATATACCTCCCCTATTTAACTTCATCGAATACCTTCTTCTAGAAGGGACACCTAATCCATACACTCACCACCAGCATTTCCAAGAAGCTCTGATGATGGCGTCAAGCTTTCATGGATTGGAATCGAGTTATGTGGAGTAAAGTTCTTACCCCTCACCTCTCTTTTATTCTTTGGCTAGCAGTTCATAACAAACTCTTGGTTGTTGATTGATTAGGTTTTTTGAATATTGATCCAACTTGTCCTATGTGTTGGGTTTATAGTGAAACTAGGGACCATCTCTTCTTTACACAGCCTTTCAATAACTCCATTTAGCATAACGTCAAAGGCAAGTGTCTATAGACTGATAAGGGGAAAACTCTCACCAATATTAAGTAATGGTTACCTGCTCAGTGTGCTCACTCTTCCCATGAACAACTATTACATATTCTAACACTGGGTCTTCGAGTTTATATTTTATGGAAGGAACGAAACCACGGACACCTTACTAACCAAAGCTCCATAATGGAAGTCCTACAATCTGATATCATTCGACAAATTTGTGAACTATTAATCGTGAAAAACTTGCACCTGCATTACACTGCCAATACTCTTTGTTCCCTGAACACCTGGTCCTCTCTTCATGCATAGTTGCTATAATGTTTTATTAATCTTATTAGTCTAAGTATTTTACATTTTCATGTAAGGCTTGTCATAAAATAATTCCCCTTTGTTTTATTGATTATGTATTACTATCAACATTTTTTTATTAATCCCATCCCCTTCTTTTCTTAAAAAAAAGATTACATAAAGAGGTTTGGCCTAAAATGTGTTGGATTGGAAAAACAAAACATGTTATATTTGGAGAAACGATAGATTTCAAAACTTTTAAGAAATCATTACTTGCAGCGGAAGCAACAAATCCAAATCATCATGCTAATCCATACATGATATGGTATAAGGATAATAAAACATAAACAAGATCAGGAGTATTACCGACTCCTTTGCTACAGTTTTAAATCCTTACTGAGCTATCCTCTCCTTCTTCTTGTATCCAAATCCTTTGCCTTTGAATCTTTTCCTTTAGCAATCTACTTTCTCCTTGTTGTTGTATCCTCAACCAATTAGATTTACCACTTGTTCTTCAAGGACAATTAGGTTATCAAAATCCTTTGGTGGGAAAGGAGAAGAAATGTTTGGAGGAGATTTTCTTAGAAGAAGAAGAACCAAAAATGAAACTCTTTCAATTGGTATTTTCGATTCTACCTTTCATGAAAGGAGAGAATGTGTCAAGAATGTGTAGGATGTCTTTCTTACACTCCAATTTCGGTTATGCATGAATGGAAGAAGAGAGAGGCATCCAATGCATCACTTCTTGCATTAATCAATCATAAAATTACCAATAAATGAGACTCTCTTGATTTATCTTTAAAATGGCTATATGAAAAGACTATAACCTAAAATTGAATAACCAATTTCGGTTTTGGCAAGAAGAAAGAAGGAAGATGGTCCATCTAATGTACATCTTTCATATTTAATCTAATGAATACAAATAGGTTACATGCTAACATTAAAAGACAACCATTAAATCATTTAATGGTAAGTTCATAACTCCGTTTAATGATGATAAACCATAATAAAGACCATCTTTATTTTAACATTTTAATGTCAAATGCGTAGCTTCACATTTCACCTAACAAAACCGAAATTGTTACTTCTCCTTTTAAAAAAATTGTTTTAATATAATTAATCAAATTAATTACATTAAACCAAAATATAGCCCATTTCTAAATGTACATTTGGGCTTCTAATTAACCATTAATTAGACCAAGCCCAACATTCAATTATGGGCTTCTAAAACCTCCATTTATATTTCTTACTTAGCTTGATAACCTTCCTTAAAGCCAAGTGGGGAATCTTATTGGACTTTGATAATTCAAACTCCAATAAGCCCAGAATTAATTCAATCTCATTAGAATTAATTCTAGCTTATTAACTAAATGTCATTCCACTAAAGACAATTAGTTAAACTCTTAAATTATTAAATATTATGAGAATACATATTTTATGACCAATTGCAAACCCTATTTAGAACCTTATTATAGCCATCCGCACAACAAAGGGTAAAATTATCGTTTTGCCCTTATGTTGATTTTTCCTTCCAGATCTCCCGTTTTACATTATATGGTGATTAACGCATAAGGTCTCATCTTGGTGTCAAGACTTGATGGGTAGCTAGTCCATCAAACTACTGACGCCAGTTTAATCACCAAATCCCCTTAAAACATCTAGAAGTGATGATAGCACTATAAACTCTTTATTTGAGTGAATGTTCCCTGATACATGTTTCAATTAATAATTCCAACATGCAGAAATCGGATTAATACTCGTAAAAATCCATTTCGATCATATCAAGAATTATAATGAAACATATATGAGTTCACCACTCATCAAGATTATGATTCATAATAAGCGAATGCTTAAGTTGTATGTTTTAAGATTAAAGTAACGACCCACTTTATTCTTGAAAACATACTTGATTCCAGACTCATTTAATAGTGCCATTATCGACAATCTACTACTATCATGATATGAAACTCATCATTCCCTTTAAGTAAACTCCTTTACTTATATGGAGATAAATCGCAACACTACAGTCTAAACCATAATCAAGTGACCAACTTGATTATTCAACTGTGAATCAATTAATTCAGATTCTAATAATATACATGTTTCTCATACATCTCTATGTATATGTATATTACTTACAAAATAATCTTGATACCTTTTGACCAGATATATAACGCTCACACAGATAAAACCAAAATCTTTTGTTTTATTAATAATAAATATTTCCATTACAAAACTTTAACTGAAGAAGATAAAGTTACATGTAAATACATTTGCTTTCCAAGGCACTATATTTACATAACTCCAACAATATCCCACTTGCCCTAAAGCAAGTTTGACATATCCCTCATTCCCATCCCTTCTAGGTGACCCTCAAAGCTCTTTTGAGTCAATATCTTTGTGAACGGATTAACAAGGTTTTGCTCTGTGGAAATCTTTACCACATCTACCTATCTACGTTGTATTATCTCCCTTATAAGATGATACTTTCACTCAATATGTTTGGCAACTTTGTGGTTTTGAGGTTCTTTAGAATTAGCCACTGCCCCACTATTATCACAATAAAGTGTAATGGTTTTTTCTGCCTCTGGAACTACCTCCAAATCATTTAGGAACTTCCGAGCGATCAGCTTCCTTTCACGCTTCACAAGCAAGACAACATACTCAGCCTCCATAGCCAAATCAGTAATATAAGATTGCTTGACACTCCTCCAAACTATGGCTCCACCTCCTAAAGTAAATATAGAACCAGAAGTTGATTTCCTTAAATCAACATCTGATTGGAAATCAAAATCTATATATCTTGTCGAAATAAGATTACTTCCAGAGCAAACAAGCATTAAGTTTTTCATCCTACGAAGATACTTAAGTATACACTTAACCGCAGTCCAATGTTCCATTCCTGGGTTGGACTGAAATCTGCTTACCAGTCCCACTGCATAACAGATATCCGGTCTAGTGCAAAGCATTGCATACATTAAACTTCCAACTGCCGAAGCATACGAAATGTTACACATGCGTTCAACCTCCTCTTAGGTTTTAGGTGCTTGTTCCTTTGAAAGTTTGATTCCATGCCTAGTAGGAGTGAAACCCCTCTTAGAATCTTACATGGCGAACTTTTTGAGCATATTCTCAATGTAGGTTAATTGAGACAAAGCTATCTATTTGTTCTTACGATCCCTTATAAGTTTGATCCCTAGAACATAGTTAGCCTCTCCCAAATCCTTCATCGAAAACTGTTCATTTAGCCATCCCTTAACTGCAGATAACATTCCCACTCATTCCCAATGACCAGAATGTCATCAACATACAGGATTAGGAAAGTAACCTTACCTTCTTGTATTCTTTTATAAACACAAGGCTCATCTAGGTTTTGTATGAACCCATAGGTTTTGATAGCCTTACCAAACCTAATGTTCCAAGACCTAGATGCTTGCTTAAGTCCATAAATAGACCTTTGCAACTTGCAAACCTTATGCTCATTACCTGGCTCTATGAATCCTTCTGGTAGAGCCATATAAATGGTCTCCTCAAGATCCCCATTAAGAAATGCAGTCTTGACATCCATTTTCCATATTTCATAATCAAAATAGGCTGTTATGGCCAAAAGAATCCTAATGGACTTAAACATGGCAACCAGAGAAAAAGTCTCCTCATAGTCTATACCCTCTTTTTGAGTATAGCCTTTAGCTACCAATCTAGCTTTAGAGGTCTCTACCTTTCCATCCAATCCCCTTTTTCTTTTGTAGATCCATTTACACCCTATGATTTTTAGACCTAGTGGTCGATCTATAAGGACCCAGACTTCATTATTATACATGGAATCTATTTCCAATTCCATCACCTTGAGCCATTTTCCTGCATCAACATCATTAATAGCATGTGTTTACGTAATGGGATCTATTTTTTCTTGATCTGAGATGGCAATTAAGCCTTCTCCTAGACCCAGATACCTATCTGGTTGTCTTAAAACACTCCCACTACGTCTAAGCACAACTTGATGTTCAAGTTGCACTTTCGATTCAACTCTTGAATCTATTTCGACACCTTGTTCTGTCATATCCAAAACAACTCTTGGTTTGGATAATATAGCTAACTCCTTTAGTACTACTTCACTTCTTCCTTTGTGATTTCTCACAAACTCTTCCTTTAAGAAGGTCGCATTTGTCGACACAAATACCTTCCTTTCCTAAGGATTGTAAAAATAGTACCCTCGAGTTTCAATAGGATATCCTACAAAAAACAAACTTCTGGCCTTGGTTTCATCTTTGTGGATTCAGGCTTTAGAACATGGGCTAGGCAGCCCCAAGTCCTCAAGTGCCTCAATGAAGGCACTCGTCCAGTCCACAACTCCCTAGATGTTTTAGGCACTAATTTGGATGGAGAAAAGTTAAGAAGATATGTTGTCGTTTGTATGGCATATACCCAGAACGATTATGGAAGGCTAGCATAGGACGTCATTGATCTTACCATTTCTAATATAGTTCTATTTCCCCTCTCTGCTACACCATTTTGTTGATGTGTTCGAGTAGCTAACAAATTGGAAACAATTCCATTGTCAATTAAATATTGCTGGAACTCTCTAGATAAGTACTCACCACCTCGATCTGATCGAAGTTGTTTTAATGGCTTGCCAAGTTGCTTCTCAGCTTTAGTTTTGAATTCTTTGAATTTTTCAAAGGATTCACTCTTTTTATGCATCAAATACAAATAGCCATGTCTTGAATAATCATCTATAAAAGTTATGAAGTATTCATAACCTCCTCTAGCTTGTACATTCATAAGCCCACACACATCAGTATGTACCAGGTCCAATGTGGATTCAGATATGTTTCCTTTAGAAGGAAATGAGGCTTTGGTCATTTTTCCTTCGATACAATATTCACAGGGGTGTAATGGATCACTATCCAAGCCCATAAGGATCTCATCCTTTACTAACCTGTCAAGTCTTTTCTAATTGATATGACCCATTCTTAAGTGCCACAGATAATTTGAATTAATGCTAGAGATATTGGAATGTCTTGGTTTTATCAATTCTGTGGTGTTTAGTGAGCCTTTCATAGGTTCTATAAAAAAATCCCTATTTAGTTATCGCATCACAAATAAAATCCTTATTCTCATATATTGAAACAACCTTTTCAAAATATAAGGAATAATCATATTTTATTAGACAAAAAACAAAAACCATGTTCCTTACAATCATAGGCATGTAATAAACATCCTCCAAATATAACCTATGACCACTAGGAAAATCTAAGACAACGACTCCCACTGATTCTGCTGAAACATAGGAGCCATTTACTATCTTGACTTGAAACTGGCCTTTAGGTAGTCTTCTCCTTTGCAAGAACCCCTGCAACGAATTACAAACATGGTTAGTGGCTCCTGAATCTAATATCCAAGAAGTAGATAAATCTGCCACATTTCTAGTTCCTAACAAACTTAGTAAACCCATACCTTGTTTGCTTTTGAGGGACTCTAGGTAGACTGGACGGTTTCTTTTCCAGTGACCCATCTCATCACGGTGGAAACACTTTCCTTTGATGTTCTCTTTAGCTTTCTTTTTCATGGGTTTGGCCTTGACCCTTGTTTAGGCCTTTTTTTTCAATGGACCCTTCTTCTTTTCCTTGCCCTTACCCGTGGGCTTAGAAGTAGAAGCTACATTATCTTCTGGCCCATGAGCCTTAATATTCAATATCTCCTTCGTGTTCTGGAGGGTATTCATCAACTCACTCAAGGTGTAATCCTTGTTGTTGAGCTCATAGTCCAACTTAAACTGCTGAAAAGAAGAGTTTAAGCTACTGATGATCATAATCATTTGCGTGTCCGCATCCATATCCGCCCCAAGCTTCACAGCCTCAGTGACCGAAGAGATTACCTTCATCATGTAATCCCGCACCGGCACCAGGTTTTTGTCTGAGATTATGAAAGGTTTGGATAGCTTTCACTCTTGCAGACCTAGTCCTCACACCAAACATCTCATGTAGGTTATGGACCATTGCACTAGACATACAAGCAATTTGCTTTTGCAACATGCCGTTGACAAAAGCAAGAATATAACACTTAGTAGTCTTGTCAGCATTCTGCCAACGCTCATGTTGTTGGACTTGCTCAGGAGTTGAAGCTTTACCCGAAGGTGTAGGCTTATTTTTAGTTAACACCCATGAAATACGTTTATATTGAAGAACAATGTCAAGGTTACGTCTCCATTCATTAAAATTGTCTCCATCTTCCAATTTGTTATTAGTCAAGAGTAAGGTGAGAAGATTCATTTTGTGGTTGATTATGTCTGAAAATATAAATTATTAAAAAATGAGCATACTAGTCAACAATTAATGGAACTTTGTATCAAATCATGATGAATGTATTCATGATGATAGATTTAACAAAACTTAAAAAATTAAAACCTTATACGACGGTTATTTTTCTTATCTATAATAGACTAAGTGACGGCGGACCATCTTATCCATTAAAAGAAAAACTGGGACCCTCCCACTCAAAAAAACTACCAAGCATCTCATGCTCAATTTTTTAAGAAGCATCTTAATTTGGTCTATACTTTTACCAACAGAGCTACGGTAGGCAGTTTATTGATAAAGAATGTTGAGTGTTTAACCATTTGATTCATACACTAAAGATACCTGCAAACCATGCCTTGGTGGGAGGTCACATTTGCTATCAATAAGTGGACTTATCCCTAAGGAGACCCACACCATGCAAGATCTAGGATCCATGCCCTCCGATGGGGAGTAACACTTCACCACATGCAAATGGGCCATCATTTGGAGACCATGGACTCTCACATGAGCATCTTCTCCCACTCAATCTTTTTGGGCTTTAAGTTTTTAATTACCATCTTGTCTAGATGCAATTTATTATCCATCCTATATTGTTTCATTATATGTCTCATACATAATGAATGCATGGCAAGGCCTAGGGTTGCCAATTTTCTAAATGACATGCAATCACATAATATCACATATTGTAAGCATTCATTTCTCCATTCATCACATGAACTAATAAAGCCACTTTTGATTGTCCATCCTAGAAATAAAAAAATACAAACCCTTTAGGCCCAAAAGTATTCTTCTTGGATTTGGATCTTCCGCTTCGAACTCTTCGCTCACATGATCCAGCCCATTTGGTAAACAAAATGTAATGGCATATATTAAAACCGAAATTTGTCACTTTGAAAAACAAAATTCCAGCATCTTTGTTTTCACAAAACTTATGCCAATACACAAAATGATACACCGGAAAAATTTTACCTTTCCGTTTATTCAACCCATGGCTGCTCCATCTTCATCATTACATCAATTTTTACATTACAAAATCAGAGAAAATAGAAAAATGAAGCCAAGGAGGAAACATGGTGATGATAGACCACCCTCCTTGTTACAACCATATGAAGAAATCTTACAAGGCAAATTTAACTTCTATGGACAACCAAAAGAGCAACATATACACCATATATATTTCTATCACATAAAAATATGCAGCATACACATAAAAATTGGCAACTCATGCATGAAATATATAGGAACCAAAATCATGCATTAGAAACCGGCTCTGATACCAATTGTTGGATCAGAAAAACAAAACATACTATATTTAGAGAAACGATAGATTTCAAAACTTTTAAGAAATCATTACTTACAGCATAAGCAACAAATCCAAATCATCATGCTAATCCATACATGATATTGTATAAGGATAATAAAACATAAACAAGATCAGGAGTATTACCGACTCCTTTGCTATAACTTTAAATCCTCGCTGCGCTATCCTCTCCTTCTTCTTGTATCCAAATCCTTTGCCTTTGAATCTTTTCCTTTAGTAATCTACTTTCTCCTTATTGTTGTATCCTCAACCAATTAGATTTACCACTTGTTCTTCAAGGACAATTAGGTTATCAAAATCCTTTGGTGGGAAAGGAGAAGAAATATTTGGAGGAGATTTTCTTAGAAGAAGAAGAACCAAAAATGAAACTCTTTCAATTGGTATTTTCGATTCTACCTTTCATGAAAGGAGAGAATGTGTCAAGAACGTGTAAGATGTCTTTCTTAAACTCCAATTTTGGTTATGCATTAATGGAAGAAGAGAGAGGCATCCAATGCATCACTTCTTGCATTAATCAATCATAAAATTGCCAATAAATGAGACTCTCTTTATTTATCTTTAAAATGGCTATATGAAAAGACTATAACCTAAAATTGAATAACCAATTTCGATTTTAGCAAGAAGAAAGAAGGAAGATGGTCCATCTAATGTACATCTTTCATCTTTAATCTAATGAATGCAAATAGGTTACATGCTAACATTAAAAGACAACCATTAAACCATTTAATGGTAAGTTCATAACTCCGTTTAATGATGATAAACCATAATAAAGACCATCTTTATTTTGGCATTTTAATGTCAAATGTGTAGCTTCACATTTCACCTAACAAAACCGAAATTGTTACTTCTCCTTTAAAAAAATTGTTTTAATCTAAGTAATTACATTAAACCAAAATCTAGCCCATTTCTAAATGTACATTTGGGCTTCTAATTAACCATTAATTAGACCAAGCCCAACATTCAATTATGGGCTTCTAAAACCTCCATTTATATTTCTTACTTAGCTTGATAACCTTCCTTAAAGCCAAGTGAGGAATCTTATTGAACTTTGATAATTCAAGCTCCAATAAGCCCAGAATTAATTCAATCTCATTAGAATTAATTCTAGCTTATTAACTAAATGTCATTCCACTAAAGACAATTAGTTGAACTCTTGAATTATTAAATATTATGATAATACATATTTTATGTCCAATTGCAAACCCTATTTAGAACCTTATTATAGCCATCCGCACAACAAAGGGTAAAATTACCATTTTTCCCTTATGTTGGTTTTTCCTTCTAGATCTCCCGTTTTACATTATATGGTGATTAACATACAAGATCTCATCTTGGTGTCAAGACTTGATGGGTGGTTAGTCCATCAAACTACTGGCGTCAGTTTAATTACCAAATCCTTTTAAAACATTTAAAAGTGATGATAGCATTATAAACTCTTTATTTGAGTTAATGTTCCCTGATACATGTTTCAATTAATAATTTCAACATGTAGACACTGGATTAATATTCTGTAAAAATCCATTTTGATCATATCAAGAATTATAATTAAACATATATGAGTTCACCACTCATCAAGATTATGATTCATAATAAGTGAATGCTTAAGTTGTATGTTTTAAGATTAAAGTAACGACCCACTTTATTCTTGAAAACATACTTAATTTCATATTCATTTAATAGTGCCATTATCGACAGTCTACTATTATCATGATATGAAACTCATCATTCCCTTTAAGTAAACTCCTTTACTTATATGGAGATAAATCGCAACACTAAAGTCTAAACCATAATCAAGTGACCAACTTGATTATTCAACTGTGAATCAATTAATTTAGATTCTAATAATATACATGTTTCCCATACATCTCTATGTATATGTATATTACTTACAAAAGAATCTTGGTACCTTTTGATTAGATATATAATGCTCACACAGATAAAACCAAACTCTTTTGTTTTATTAATAATAAATATTTCCATTACAAAACTGTAATTGAAAAAGATAAAGTTACATGTAAATACACTTGCTTTCCAGGGCACTATATTTACATAACTCCAACAATCTCCCACTTGCCCTAAAGCAAGTTTGACATATCCCTCAAGTTGTGTATTTATATACTTTCAAAAGCATATAGACATACTAAAATACATAATTTCATCAATGATGAAATATATAAGAAATTTAGATTGTTTTGCAAATTTATTTTCATGAAAAAAAGATATGAATTATGAATATCAAGAGAGTAGGATCACAGAAAAGAAAATTGAAAAAACCCACTTTGGAGATGGAGAAGGAAACAAAACAGTGATGTTGAAAGACTATTAAACTATTAAAGCAATTGAAATTTGCAATCTTTATGTTACTCAAAAATAATGGTGAATTAAGATTCTACGTACACTTAAAATAGGCTCAAGAAAATCACCAAAATCAAATCCACTAGTTACCACCAAAATAACTAAATCAAACAATTCAAAATATAAAAAAGAACATTATTTTAGTCACTAAATTGTAACAGCAAAGAACCTTGAATTCACAAGTAAAATAGATAAGTAATTAAGAGTAGAAGAAGCGAGAAGCAACATTAGTGCTTATAAGTCAAGAATTGATGGGAGTAAAAGAAAAAAGTTATGTCTACTATGTGAACCGATATATGCTTAATTGATTATATATTTATTCAACAAAACTTAGTTATTAATGATATGAAAATGCTTAAGGTACTCACTTTAGTTTATATATGGTTTTAGGTATAATTCAGAAGCAAAAGAGCTAAAGTGAGTTGAGAGCATTATATTTGAGTTATTTTCTAAAGATTCACATTCACTTATCTTCATAGAGCGAGAAGAAGAAAATTAAAAGAAGAGGATAAAAAAGAACAAAAATGGTATGTTTTCATCTAGGAAAAGTATAGCTGAATTGTTTTAGAGAGTGAAGGCTCGATTTTGATGGAAAAAAGGGGCAAAGCTCCATTCCTTTGGATACCTGTGGAGACTTAGCTTCTCGACACCAGTTTGCAGGTGACATTGACGCTAAAGAACCCAGTTAAGCATACCCTTCATTGTCTTTGTTATTTTTATTTATTTGTTTTTTTATTTTTACTATCTTTTCAGATTGTTTACATTATCTTGTGTTTATAGATTGGGTATTGTGTAAGAATGTTTTTGATGCTCTATTGAATCATTTTTCATGAAAACACATTGCTAGAACTTAAATGTGATACATAATAGTCATGTTTGAATTCTTTTGTAGCAACTAATGGCATTATACCATTAGGGATAACGTAACCTAGGTTACATAATCCGAGCTTGTGAGATTGTTGTGTAGATTGGCATGTTTTTCTCATTCATAAGGCGGTTGTTTGATTAAACTTAAAGAGTGTCTCCTAGGTTAGCTGATAGTTAGGTTTATTTAAAGAGCTCTTCTTAATTAACTATGACCTAAAGAAAAACTCAAATTAACAGAGCTTGTTGTTAACCTACGACCAACATTTTGTTATTCGATTCGTTGTTTCCGCATTTTGTTATTCGATTTACCTTCGGATTCAAATTCTCCAATTTGAATCCGTTTTGATTTCGACAACTTTCGTTTCATGTTCCGGTTGGGATCCAGTTTCTGGATCGGGATCCAACAAAAGTATCACTTGATGTAGATGATATGATCGGAAAATATTTGCAGCAATAAGTTAAAAAGAAAAAGGAAAATAAATGATGTATTTTTTGAGATGATGAAACACTACAAGTATTAGATAAACGAAAAAGAAAAGCTACTATTAAGATAAATTCTTATCTTTCTCCAAGAACTACTCCTAGTTCTCAACCTAGTCTAAAAATTTTTATGGTTGATAAGGATGTCGTTTTGTGATGTAAAAAAGCATAAACTAAATGGTTCTATCATTCATGTATTCCTTTAAATGCTTTAAATTCACCATATTTTCAAAAAGCAATTGATGCTACAACAATAATAGGTCCAGGATTTAAGGTACCATCTTATTATAAACTATATGTGCCTTTTCTTCAAGATTTAAAAAAGAAATGTCAATTAATTATGGATACATATAAATATAGTTGGGAATCAGCAAGATGCACTATTATGGAAAATAGGTGGACTAATCAAAGACAAAGAACCTTGATTCATTTCTTGGTTTATTGTAATATTGGAACAAATTTTATCAAGTCTGTTGATGTTTCTGACATGGTAAAAAGTGCTAATACTTTATCTAAATTATTCTCTGAAATTGTCAAGTGGGTTGGACCAAAGAATATTGTGCATTTTGTTATAGATAATGCAATTAATTATGTATCAGCTGGGTACTTATTATAATCAAAGTATATGCATATTTATTGATCTCCATGCACTGCTCATTGTATAAATCTTATTTTAAAAGTTATTGGTGGTATAGACCATATTTCTAGTCTTACTCCATACACATCTAATATCACAATTTTTGTGTATAATCATGTCACATTTTTTTCTTCGTTAAGAAAGTAAGAAGATTGGGTTGAGATTGTACGTCCCACTGCTACTAGATTTGCAACTACATTTATTATTTTGAAAAGTGTTTATAAACATTAGCAACTACTTCAAAATTTAGTGACAAATAAACACTTTTCAAGTCATAAATTATCAAATAGTGAAAAAGGAAAAGAAGATTGTGTTATTATTCTAGATAATAAATTTTGGGATACTTGCTTGATCATTGTGAAGATTGTGGCTCCACTTATAAGGTTGTTATGGATTGTTGACTTAGATGAGAAGTCATCTTTGAGGTATATATATGATGGTATGTATATAGCTCACAAAACAATTATAAATCTTTTTAAAGGAAAGGAGAAATTAGACAAGCCTTATATAGATATTGTTGATCGACTATGGGATAAATATCTTATTCAAAAGATCCACTTAGCAGCTTATTTTCTCAATCCTTATTGCTTATATAATGAGGAAGCAAGTACAATTACTATTATGGGTTATTTGTTTAATGTGATTGAATACAAAGATATTTTCTCTATTGAAGAGCAATCACAAGCAATAAATAAAATTAAATTGTATCGTGAAGGTTTAGAGAGTTTTACTAGATTATCGACAAAGAGAGAACTTATGATGAAAAAAATGCAGTTAAGTAAGTTTTATATTTTTAATTCATTATTTAATTATTAATAATATATATTTTATCATAACTATTAATTTAAAATACATATCAATTGTAGAGATTATTTAATGACATTACTTCAACATTGAGAAAACTCGCTATTAGGTTACTAAGCCAAACAACTTCTGTATCAGGTTGTGAAAGTAATTGAAGTGTTTTTGAACGTATTTATACAAAGAAACGAAATCGTTTAGAATATCAAAGATTTAATGACCTTGTTTACGTTACTTATAATCTGATAATAAAGAACAAGTATTTTATAGTTTTGTTTTTATTTCAATAATTTTCTATTATTGACTTTATAATTCCTCTATTATGTAGTAAGAAGAAAGCATATGATCCATTTGATATTGATTGTATTGAACATATTGATTTTTGGATCGAAAAAGAAGAACCATCGCTTGATCTTGATTATAACAAACTTGAAAAGGCGATTTACAAAGAAAATGCATTTGTCACAACGAATGACTTAAGAACATCTACTGATAATCAGTTCATATCTTGTTTTGATCATATTTAAGTTAAAAGTATACTGTATGACAAGTTTACAATTGACAATAACTTCATACATTACTAATTTGTAATTTATTTTAATGAAGTAGAAGAAGTTGATACAAATACTTTAGATTAAAGCATAGTTTACAAATCTTTAAATAACGTTAGAGAATTTGAAATTTTGACGATGATGAAACACAATCTCTTTCATAAATACAAATTTGATTTTTATTGTTATTTTAAATTTTATATTAGACTCAGATTTATTTATTATTAATTCATTATATAATAATAGACATTGATTATTTTTATTTCAATAAAATATTTTATTTTTACTTTATCTGTATAAGTTTTGCTTTTGATTTCTTATAAAATAGTTCAATACCGATTAAATTTTTAAACCTTAAATTTTTCATTTGACCGATTTAATACCTGATCTAATTTTTAAAACCTTGCAAAAATAAACACAATCTGTTTTTAATAAAAAAGTTATAACATCTATGCGACAACGTCATGTCGTGACATCCTTCGTTCAGCCAAGGTAGCGAAACGAGTACTTCCACTCTTCGTCTTCACCCTCATAGCATGTTATCAATTCTTTCTGTTTTACATATATTTTCGTTTAATTTGTGCAATTTGCTTTGTTTCCTGTTAGATATTGCGTTTCGTTTTGATTTTTTTTTGTTGCAGATAAAGAGATTGAAATGGGAAAATCATCTTCTTATCGAAAGAAGCTCTCTAAGCATTCATCTTCGGTACTCTTTTCTCTCTTATTGTTTGGCTTTCTTTGTTTGATTGTACAATACTCTTTATTCTCCTTTTAGAGAAAATGAGGCAAACAGCAATAGAGAAGCCGGGAATTATCTTAGCTATTGAATCCCTTTTTCCCCTTTTTTTTTTTCTGGGTACCCATTATTTTCTGTTGCAGCCGAATGGAGCATCTAAATAACTCGATAGACGTTACGCATTACTAAAAATGTGTTCTTTTTCGTGTTTTCTGATGTAGCCTGAGGCCCCCATATTTTAAGTTCAACAACCGTATTTTGAGGTTTATAGTTTTCTTCGTTATTGCTCTTATTCTGAAATGAGTGTCTTAGTTGGGGGTGTTGATAGTTAAATGTCTGCTGTTTGTTTAGATTCGTACAAGAAAGAGAAGTAAGACCAGGAGAAGTAAACCCATCAAGCTTCGACGCGACTATGACTCAGATTCTTATTCTAAAGATGATTCAAGGAGTTCAATGTATGTTTCATTATCCAGCTCTGAGGATAAACACAGAAGTAGACGGTTTAGGTCTCGCTCAAGAAAGGATGTAAAAAATGGTAAAAAGAGGGCTCGCTCATGGTCCTCTAGTTCTGAGGATTCTTCTCCTCTGAAAAGGCGAAAAGGGTCAAAGAGAAACTGTGATGCAAAGGAAATAAAGAAATTGCGAAAGAAGAAGAAGAGGGGGATAGTCAGGGGAGAGAGAATTATTAGTTCTATGAGTAGTAGGCTAAGGAGCTGCTCAGCTTGTGGTTTGAACAGTAGCAGCGCTGAGAGTGAGTACAAGAGACAAAGGGATAGATCAGAAAGAAGAGGGAATCATAAAAGAAAATTTGAGAAGTGTAAATCTGCATCTAGAAGGAAGTTATATAGGTCAAGGAATTTTTCTTCATGTAGTAGAGGTGAGACTGATAGCAGTTGTCAGAGTTTGGAGAACTTTACTGTGGAAAACACTTCAAAAAGATTGAGATCTGTTGTTATGCTTACAAGGGATGATAATGACGGAAGAAAAGATGAGCACAAAGAGGAGATGATATATGAACATGGTGACTACCCTTGCAGAAGCAATGATAGTAATGAAGGAAGCAAGAGGGACACAGATAATCAGTCACATGTTGCCTCTGACAAGAAAAGGTCCACAGAGGGTAAGATCAGTGAGGATATCACTGCTTTTGACACTAAAATCTCCAAAATTTCAGAAAGAGACAAGGATAGGGAGGTCTGTTGTGAAAGAACCATGTCTAACATGGATAGGGTTGGTACAAAAGATGCTGTCGGGAAGAATGAGGATTCAAGTGCCGATGATGTTGTAGATGGTGGTGATTTGGAGTTAATTTTAAGACAAAAGGCATTGGCAAATCTAAGAAGGTTCTGTGGAGGTTTCTCATCCAATGCAAAGAGTTCGATTGATCAAGAATATTGTTCTCAAGGAATGCAGGAAGATTCTGCTATGCAAGATGGAAAGAAGATTAGTTATCATCATCAGTACGGGCCACTTGAAGATAGAAACCGTAGTCAACAGGCGGCTATTAGTGGTAATGATACAGTAACTACATATGTTGATTCTGAAATTAACAAGCTGAGGTTGATTGAATCAACATTAGGGAAAGAAATAAGTAGTGGAAACTGCACTACCATTCCAATGGAAAGACCTAGTTCACATGAACTGAATGAGGCAAAGTTTGTGAAGAAAGGTAAAGTAGGTGACGGAGGTGCCCTAACTGCCAATATGATGAGTTCCTTGGGTGTCAGCCACAATGATGATGAAGTTAATAAGGCTTGCATGAATACTTTTTCTGTAGTGTCTTCTTCACAGAATCACAAGAAGATAGGTGACGGAAAAATTAGTGGCAGTGAAGAGTCTGCTGAAAGTAATATTCATTCACTTGACAAGGTGGCTATTACTGGCAGGGAAAGGGCCAGGAAGGCTGTTGGTTCAAATATTGACAGGCCACGGCTGGTTAGATCAATAATGAGCCAACCATTTTCAAATGCCACAACCAATATGATGGAAGCAGCATGTGCTTTGCAGGAAACCAATCAGACAAATTCAGCTACTGGGAACACATGTACTTACAAGGGTGCTGCGCAAGCAGAACATAATGTGAGCCAAACAAGTGGTAACAATGATACTACCATAGTTGGTTCTTCTTCCAATTGGACATCTCATACAGCTCGTGCAGCAGCAGATACTAGCATGAATAGATTGCAAGATGAAGGCAAAGGAGTATCACAGTTAGAAAAGAAGACAATGACTGTGATGCGGGGTGGGGAGATGGTCCAGGTAAGTACTTTAAAATGATCTTTGTGTACTAAAATAATTAGGTTCATACTTATCCGTACATGCTGAAAGCAATGGTATCATATTTCTTTATCCTTTGGGCCAGGTGAGCTACAAAGTCTACATCCCTAAAAAGACCCCAGCTTTGGCTAGGAGGCAGCTCAAACGTTGATATCTTAGTGCGGTGAACCCACATTTGGCATTGCACGAACGGATGGCAATGCCCTCTTTTTTTATAATTTTATGCCATGGAAAGCAAATGCTTCTGCAGAAGAACAGAGAAACAATAACTTTGTGCAAGTTACTTAAGGATTGGCCTTATTTTTATCGCTTCAAATTTAGTTTAAATGTTGTAGGTATATTGACTTAATAACCTGACGCATTATGTACAAGATCTTGCTTTGATGTAAACAGGAGATCTGGATATTCTTCATTAGTTGAAATGATGCAGAATGAGGCATTCGTTAGACTTCAGTGGGGATTTTTTAAGCACTTGTTATATCCTGAAAGTAAGTCTTAGTAGCCCATTGGTGTCTTTCTGGCTTGAATAGGTTTACGTCAGATTAACCATTTGTTAATAGCAGTTGGAGCTGTTCTTAAGCAGGAAAAATGAGCATTTGGCGATCAGCAGGCTACCTCCCAATTCGATAACCATTATTTGGAAGGAAACAAATATTTGAAACAATCTTTATTTGTGAGCCATGCGATGAAAAAAAATAGCAGCCTTTTAGACAGTAGGAAACCCATTCGTAATTAGTTAAAAATCGAAATGAACATACAATGAAATCGAGTTTAGCAAATAAATGCAGGGAAATTATCATCTTTTGTATTTAATCCAGCAAATGCCAGGAAATTATCAAGAATGAACATAGTTACGTGAGAGATGCTTCGCTTGGAAAGCTACCCTTGAAACTGAAAACGAGGTTAATGCTAAAAATCCTTGTGATAAATTTTCTTCCGGTGGGAATATTGTCATGCATCAAGAGCTCTCCTCTTTCTGCTACAAGTTGGATAATTGCCAACTAGCAGGATAGTTGAAGGCTAGCAAACAAGAGTTTAGTAGCATTACCTAAGAGCATTTGCAGCCTTCTCAAGATGGATGAACTGCAGTCATGTTGATGAAAGTAAGAACCCTTCTTTCATACATATATGTATATACATAATCCTGATAAGCATCATAAATGCTTCACAAGTGAAAGGACCAACAATCTTCAATTCTTGGATCAGCACATTCTGCTTTTGATCGCGACTTTCACGATGACAAAGATCTCCTGCAGCTTCCATCGAGGTTAACTTTTCTTTCTTCCACTTACACAGGCCCAATCATCCATCTCCGATACAGATATGTCCCCCAAGAGCACCGAATAACGATCGATAATAAATGGAACCTGTACCGCAGACATTGTCAAACTGAATTAGGCATAAGCGTACATATCCAACTAAGATATAAAAACAACTACGTTAGAAAGCACCTGCTCAGATATAATTCCAGATATGCCAACTACTGCCTCAGGCTTGGCATAAGAAACAATATGATCCGCAAACTCCAGCAGAGGATTTAAGAGAATGTTGGCGATAACAACATCATGTTTTCCTGTCTCAGAAGTCACTGCTGACCTGCAGGTACGCTCTTTCTGAACTTCATCTGTCCCTTCATCAATCACTGTAGAGGTAGTTTTACCGGGAACTAGGAGTACTTTCAACTTCTCAGGTCCAATACCATTCAAAGCAGCATTATGGCGTGCAGATGTAATTGCTTGGGGATCTATGTCTAGCCCAACTGCCAGAGCAGCACCAAGCTTGTGCAGCCAAGTATAAAGTTTTATAAATTTAATAGCCGCATAAAGCATATATATTCAGTTAAATGTTTTGTAATATGTACAAAAAGAGAAGGTTCTAATTTATGTTTTGATGATGAGGTTCTAATTTATGTTTTGATGATGACAATAATATTTTGTTTTTTATGATTAAAAGAAAAAATTCAAATTATTTACGCAAATTAATTAATTGAGCCAAAAGATACATTATAAAGTCAAGCATCAAGTGACTTATAAAAACAACAGGAATGGAGACAATTCACGAGTTTCAAATTATTCAAGTGAACATCATTTCAATTGGACCAAGATTTCAATTGTAAGAATCAATATAATCATTCTTGTAACCTTAATTTGGTCATTCTAATGTTTTTAAGGGTTTTGCATGCATGAACATATCATCTTAAATATTAATGCATGTGATTTTTCAATTACCAAGAGGAAATAAGGCTTTGATTTTAAAAACAAAGCTCTATATCGTTAAAACATTGCTATTGACACAAGGCAGAATGATCTAATACTCGAAGCTCAAAGGCCCTTGGGGTGATTAGCTAGTATAGTTTAAGCAATAAGGTTGTAATATTAGCTGAAACCTAGCTCATCCGTCTCCATAACTAGGCTATGACCTTTGGACTATGGGCAGACTCTCCGTGTAAAGTGGAATCGATTGCTTTCCTTGAGGACAACATTCTCTATGTCTGCATGTTTGATTCCCATTGATGGTGATCATACTCTCCAGTTGTTTGAGGTTTAGGCTCATTATGTAAGCCAAAACATTCGCCAAGAAGTTGTTCGTATCCAATTGATTGTCTTATGGCTGAACTCCTGTTTTAGTTTTTGGTTAAGTCAGTCTAAAGGCTTGCTAACCAGTTTCCTTGACACCTTTTTGATTCCCCAAACAACTATATTATCCCAATTGCATATATCACAGAGCACGTTACATAGTGCAAGAATCAGTTTGCATTGCATGTAAGTATAGTCATGAAGTAGAGATTGTCAAGTGTTTCCTTTTCCTTGTTGCAAATTATGCAGGTGGAATAAGTGGAAGGATCTTTATAAATCCCATCCTTAGTCCAGAGCTTCCTTTGGACTACAAGCCATAGAATCAATGAGGTATTAGGCACATTATTTTCTTGCCAAACCAGGAGCAAGTTGATTTCTGTACCTGACTATTTAGTCCAAACTATAGATCCTCTTCCTGATGTAATTACAATTTTGACTAGCCATGTTGTTCATGATTGAGGAGAAGCCTCCAGAGTGATGACCAGACCAGTAGCATCTATTCTCATCTATATGATTATTTCAACCTTTGCATTCCATGGAATTATTAACCACAAATGTTTGTATTCAGTAAACTTGTGAAGGAGTCCAAAGTCATGCCAATTGTCGAATCAAAACCCGTTTTTTTGCCATTCCGGATCCTAGTCTTAATACTATCTTGAATTTGGTCCCTCAAAGCTAGGGTTTGTTTCAAGCTCTATGAAGTATTCACATTAGTTTTGACAATATATAAGCTTTTCCCTTTGAGCAGGTGTGTGTGTATCTATTTGACCCACAGAAACTCTTTGTCAATGAAACGCTTCTAGAATCTTTTAGCTAGAAGTGTTTTATTAGTGACTCTTATGGAAATTATCCCTAAAAACCCTCTGCCAACTCTTCTCTAGCGGACTTGCTTTCATTTCCTGTCCATAAGAAAATTTTCATTGTTCTCTCCACTGTTTCATGTTCTAAAAGGGTAGATGTAGGAGTGATTTAGGCCATGTTTGGCCATTTGAGCCTTTCTAGCCTACCCTATATTAAATATCATCACTAGTATCCCCATTGAGCCATTATTGATAGTTATGAGCTTTTTGGTTATTCTTTCATAACCTATGGTTATCCTATCCATGAATCCGAATATTTATAACTTCACCAGTAAGAGAACTAATTCAGTCATGTAAAAGCATTCAGAGCTATGAGAGGAAGCATAAGGGTGGACGTAGTTTGAGGGGTTTAGGTAAGTGAGGAGACTATGACATTTTTCTCACCCAAAAATCTATATAAAGGCCTAAGTTTGGGAGTGGAAAATGCAATTACAACAACATTTTGGGGAGTTGAGCGACTCACTATACATTTTTTAATGGTATTTGTTGTCTCTACTGGAATTCAGAAAAATAAAGAAAAGAATTCAAAAAGAAAGAAAAGAAAAGAAAAAAGGAAAAAAAGGAAAAGATTTGGAAAAAAAACACCCTAGTTCTAAGTAAAAATCTTAAACAACTTTTGAGTGAATGTTGAATAAAAAGAGTGAAACATGGATCAAAAATTGAGTCTAAGAGGAGAAATAAGCACGGAATCATAAAGAGTGGGAGGGTTGACAAGCGAAATGGTGAGGGAGTCATTATTGAGTGTAGGAGTGAAAGCGTTGGTATTGTAAAGTGACAAAAAATGTGTTTTCTCACTTTGAATTCTCCATTTCTTCCTTTGTTTCAAGCATTTACCCTTGACCTTAATAGTACAAGCTTTTTAAGTCCTAATGATCTTTGAGACGGTCTTGAATCAACAATAGTGGAGATTGGTGCAAAAAGCAAGCCTACGGAATTAGATTGGCAATTTGCCTTGTATCTAGTTGGTTTGCATAACACTATCCAAGAAACTGAGTAGTAGCTTGAATGGTTAAACATGATCAAGAGGATGAGAAGAAGACATGGTTTTTGTTTATACAAAAAAATTGTTGCAATATCTTGTAGAGTCTTTGGGTTATATTACTAATGCAATTTCTAAGAATTTGGAAGAAGTTTATCCATTTTATAATTCTTTTGTTTGCTCGAGGATGAACAAACTCTAAGTTTGGGGGTAGTTTGATACCTAAAAATTTTGTAGTAATATATAGTATGTTTTCTCTATTCTAGCACAAATTTGTGCCCTATTTTGTTAATTTAAACTTCCAATTTGTTGCTTAATTTGTTCTATTTTATTTTGCAAGGAATTTTGGAGCTAAAAAAGGAAGGATTGAAGAGATATGGTCAAATACTAATTCTATACGCACAAGAACTTCAAAATAGGCATACAAAAGTCTTCTAAATCAAGAAAAAATCTTCCTAATCAGAAAAGGGCAAGGACGCTAAGAATTTTATAGTACAAAAAGGGGCTACCACATATTAGAGAATAACCGGCACAACCTGCACTCAAGAGAGAAGGTTGGGAGGAGGGGATTAACCTAGCAATGGGTTTTTTCTTTATATTATTTCCGTTACGTTTTGTCTGAATTTATTACCAATTGTGTTTTTGTTTACAAACATGTTAGCTTAATTTGTTTTTAGTGCCAAAGGGAGGCTGAATTGAACCTTATTCTACCATGATTGGATTGTTTAATTTTTATCTTTCAATACATGAATTTATGCTTTATTTTTTTTAATTCTTCTTTGATTTTTATGCATGTCATTCATTAAAGCAACCTAAAACATGGACCTTTAATTGATACACGTATGAAATTCTTAGATGAATTAATTATTACATCTTTTTTTTTTTAATTAATAGATTTCATTATAAAATTATATGTACTATCTAGAGGACAAAAAAATAGTATAATCTAAAATATCTAGATTACAAAGATTTGCGGTTCCTAGTAATCGTCTACATCTTGAAATCAAAGGGAAACCTGTGAGACCACTTAGACCAGTATTACCCCAATACCCATCTGCTCTTCATGTTACGTGTTAGATTTGCAACTATTTCTCTAGCTAACATGGCCAATCTACAGTGTAGGAAAATGACCTGAAAAACCATCTCACTGCTTCTACTTTCATGTTTGTATACTCTGCAATTACATTCTTTCCATATATAGTACACGAAGGCTATCCAACTTAACCTAATGGCTTTGAGATCAGCCGCATTATGCACTCTAAATTTCCCCAGCCAAGCAATAGTTTCACCCCCATGAATCCATTGGTCAGGCCACGTTTAGACTAATCTACATCCAACCCCAGACTTGTCTGGCATACCTACATAAGGTGTTCCAAACTTTCCAGTTCAGTATTACATAACTCATAGTTCAAATTGCTAATGTAGAACCTGATCTTATCCCTTGTAAGCAACCGTCCATTGATTCCCATCCACAAGATGAATGAGTGAGCTGGATTAAGATCACGGTCCAATATTAAGGCTGCCCACTCCTACATTGTGCTCTGTGTAGCCTATAACAATATTTTGCAAGCTTTTGTGTTGAACTTCCTTGAGTTATATGCTAGCCACTAAATTTCATCCTACTCTCCTTCCTGACATCGAGGCAACTCTTCCATGATGAGGCTGACACTTCTACTATTATGAAAGGGCCATATCCACTGATTATTTCGACTAAGCATACTTACTTTAGTTGTTGAATTCACCATCAATTTCAAGGCCTGTACCTCCTCCACCTTATATAGGGGACCTTTACATTGCCAATTATCATACCAAAAAGACGCGCTTTCTCCATTCCCAATCCTGTCAAACACCTGATTTTGCGTTCATTGTCTAATCTCTAGAATTTCCTTAAGAGTGCTTAACATATCCTATCTTGACTGTAGGATCCAGATACTGTATCTTATGCTTTATGAATACATTGTGTATCCACTTCACTTATAAATCATCCTTTTTGTAGCACAACCACCACAAATTCCGCCCCCTACTCACCCTATGTATCATCCTTACAAAATGGAAGCCCAATCCTCCCTGTTGCTTAGGTCTGCAAATTTTGTCCCAACTAATCTTCACTTTGCTTCTGCCTTGGTCTAAGCCGTTCCACAAGAAGTCCCTAAGTCTCCTGTTAATTTCCTTAAGGATACTTTTGGGAATGGATAAATGGTTGATCCAATAAGTGGTAAGGTTGCTCAATATTGTCTGAATTAGCTGTAGCCTGCCTTTATAACTAAGGAACCGATTGCTCCATTGGTTGATTTTACCCTAAATTAAGTTCAACAAAGGTTTGCAATCCACCACACTGATTCTTCTTTGAGCAATTGGTACCCCTAAGTATTTGAAAGGTAGACGCCCTTGTGTTAAGCCCATCTCAATCGCTGGAGAAGCTACCTCTCTACTTGAGTTGCAAGATAAGTAGAAACAACTCTTCAGAGGGTTGCTTCTGAAACTTGAAATCGCTTAGAATTCCTTCATTTCTTGCATTAGTATATCGATTGAGTTTTTCTCAGCCTTGCAAAACAATAGAAGGTCATTTGCAAAAGCTAGGTGTGTAAGCTTCATACTTTACATCTACTATGGAATTGGAACTCTAGGTGTTGCCGTATGGTATTCACAAGGAGAGTTGACAAAACCTCCATGTATAAGACAAACAGGTAAGGGGATGAAGGATCCCCTTGCCTCAAGGCCCTCCTTGCTTTGATCAGGTTTGTAGGTTCCCCGTCCACCAAGATTGCCATAGAAGCAGTGGTTACACATTCCCACCCATTTTCTAAATAGGGGAGGATAGCCGACTACCTCCAATATAGTAAAAAGAAAGCTCCAGTTGATTGAGTCATAGGCCTTTGCAAGTTCCATCTTTATGGTGTAATTCCTCATTCTCCTCTTAGAGTGATAGCCCTCTAATAGTTCCTGGCATAGTAGGATATTTGTTCCCACTGATCTCCCCTTGATGAAAGCATTATGTTCAGGGCTGATTAACTTCCCCAAGCTCGCTCTCAGTCTATTTGCTAGGATCTTCGTGATGGTTTTATAAAGAAAATTATAGCAAGCTATGGGCTTGAATTGTTCCGTCTTTCTTGCATTACTCTGTTTAGGGAAGAGATCATTCATTACCGCTTGAAATGTGGAAGGAGCATTTGTGAGGCCAAATGGTATCACAGTAAATTCATAATGGCCGGAGTGTGTTCGGAATGCCGTTTTGTGAATATCTTCAGGTTGGACTCGAATTTGATGATAACCCGAGCGAAGATCAATCTTTGAGAAATAGGCAGCACCGTGAAGTTCGTCGAGCAACTCATCCACATTAGGCATAGGATACTTATCAGAAATAGTGATGTGATTGATTTCTCGATAGTCTATACGCATTCTCCATGAACCATCCTTCTTCTTGACTAGCAACACAGGGCTCGCAAACAGACTAGAGCTAGGCCGAATGGATCCTTTAGATAACAAGTCAGCAACTTGCCTTTCAATTTCATCCTTCTGAAAATAAGGATATCTATATGGCCGTATGTTTGGAAGTTGAGCATTAGGATGAAGATTGATGGCATGAGTATGACTACGGAGAGGTGGCAGAGAGGTAGGTTCAGCGAATATATCTGAAAAATCTTGAAGTAGGCCATCAATATCAGTGAGTTTTTGACACAAACTTCCTGAAAACTCCGTTTGCTTAGTCACTACCTTCAGATCTCTACTAGAAGTTGAATTTCGAGGTACCCTTTGCAATTTGTATCTTCGGCCATCAACCCAGAAAATCATGAACACTTGCTGCCAATTTGCTTGCACGGTGTTTAAGGAAGCCAACCATTCAATTCCTAAAACCATGTCGACACCCGCAAGAATGAATGGAATGAAATCACCCACGATCTGCAAATACTGAATCTGAATTTGAAGCTGTCTACACACCTTATTGCAACGAATCAATGACCCATCTCCAATTTGGACCCCGAAAGAAGCAATAGATTGAGTGGGTAACTTCAATTCTAAAACAAGTGTTTGAGCCACAAAATTGTGGGTAGAACCACTGTCAACAAGAATCATTACTATCCTTTGGTTCAATATTCCTTGTAACTTCATAGTTGAACCCGAGTTACTGCCCAAGATAGTATGGAAGGAGATTTCGGCCTGCATCTCTGAATCTTCTTCATTTTCATATTCAAAATCAGCTATTGGTTCTTCTCCAGTGATTTCCATGATTTTTAAAGTACCAACCTTGCAACGGTGACCCGGCTGAAATTTCTCGTTGCATCAAAAACAGAGTCCTTTATCCCGTCGTTTCTGTTTCTCAACATCCCACAAACTTGTAGTCAAATTTTGTGCTGAAGAAGACGTGCTCGCGTTCGTTGCTAGCTGAGTTTTTGCTCCAGAAAAACGCGAATCACGTGTAACCCAGGTGATATTGGGGTCGGGTCGGGTCAAGTTGGTTGAACCGCTCGGTTTAGGCCCACGCCCGATCTGAATTTTGGCTTCATATTCAATCACCAAGCTCATTGCTTTGTAAATCGTTCTTGGCTTATGGATGCGCACATCTGCCTTGAGTTCCTCCTTCAAGCCGTTAAGAAAAACACCTAAGAGACAGTGCTCTGCCAATTCTTCACTCGTGCAGATCGCTTAGCAAATTCCTGACGATACTCTTGCACCGTTCCCGACTGTTTGATGCCACAGAGATACTCGTCTAGGTTCTGAAAATCTGCTGGACCATAATGTTCTTGAAACGTCTTTGTGAGTTCCTCCCAATAAAGCAAAGTCCGCTCGGTGTTAATCCATGCGAAGAGATCAAGAGCGTCCCCTTCAAGGTAGATGGCAGCGATGTCAACCTTCATCTCATCAGGGGTGTGATAATAACGAAAGTATTTTTCAGCCTTCAAAATCCATCCTCTCGGGTCCCCACCTTCAAACTTGGGAAACTCAATCTTAGTTGACGGACGCTTGGACGGATTTTTCAGCCATCATGGTGTGTTATAATCGTCCTCATCATCGGAGCTCCGCACATGTGCTTTGCCCCTATCTTGATTACCGAGACTACCTTCAACATGAGAAATCTTACTAGAGGATGTCTTCAGAGCACGCATCTCTAAGTTGAGATTGCTCAACTGGGCAGCCATGTCAGAAAGTTGCAACAAAAGAGCTTCAGTCAGGTTAGGAGTAGGATTCTGCAGATATTGCGGTCGCTGTGGGTTCTGGGTATTTTGTGGGTTTGGTTGACCAGAAGAAGAAGATGAGTGTGTGTTCACCATATTCGAACCTTCTCTGATACCAAATTGGTAGGGACTAGGTATTTCGAAAGATAGAAATAAAATAAAAATCGATTAAGCTCTCTATAAGAAAGATTCTCACTTAAGAAGGAATAATAGCCAATGGGATAATCTCCACAAATAAGGATTCGTATCAGTCTTATTCATATTTCTGCATGTATAATATTTATAGACAATTAACATAACTAATTGCCTAGAATGACTGACCCTCTAATTATCTAACTACTGAATAGAGTTCCAAGTTAACTAGTAAACATAGCTGACCCTTATCTAGAATACGTAACTGACCCCTATCTAGAATATGTAGAACAATCCTAAAACAATTAAAACTACTTAGCATTTGGCTTCCTTCTGGAATACGTAATTAGGGGTTATCAAGATCAGTTTTTCTTCACTATCAAAGAAGATAATAAGAGTTCTTTTTCACCTAGGGCAAAAAAAGAGACTTGTATGGAACTTCGATGATTAGTTGAAAGAAAAAGATATTTGAATCCTAAGTGAATCTTGGGGGGTGGCTGTAAGTAAGGTTTGTTAGTCAAACCACAATAAAACCGATTTGCAATCTCTCTTTCTTGCTATCTTTAAATATTACGTGATTATGTAATTGTTGCATATTTATTAAAATTTTTAAATTACTTTTTAGGTGATAGAATAACCTTATTATGAGCACAATAACCACATTCCTAATGTCTTAGGCAATCAAAACAGAGAGTTGTGATAGAGAATGTGATATTATAAAAAACATTCAAAAAGTCAGATTCATGAAATGGTCAAAGAAGTAAGCAATGAAATTGTTCAACATTTAAGAGGTGAAGTGAGCTAGTTGCTCTACAACATAAAATATTAAATATGTAATGAATGCATCAAAATGTGAGAGATGCCTTTCCACTAAATCAAAAGGTTTGTTACCTTAAGTGCTGCAATTGCAAGAATACCAGAACCAGTGCCATAGTCTAAGAAAGAGTCTCCTTCCTTTATCACGCTTTTAAGAAACATGAGACACAATTGGGTAGTAGGGTGCTCCCCAGCTCCAAATGCAAGTCCAGGATTTATAAATATGTTTGTTGCCTGAGTATCCTGTAAGCACTGAGCTTTTAATTCTTGACTCCATAATCACAAGTTTAGATCTCGACCAGACCATAGCCGAAATATTGTCAAGAAGTAAAAGGTCAAGTGTGCTTAAAATGTGATGAATGCAAGCTCACACCATTAAACAACACAACACAAACATGCACGTGCACTATTACACAATATGTACATTGGTTATAAGGTCTTGGGATGAGAGGAAAAAGAAAATTTTATTTCACTAAAACAATTTTCAATAAAACTTGTTTTGATTTCTCTTCTACATTGCATCCCTAATTTGTATCACCTTCGTTTCTATTGGTTTTCCAAAATGATCAACTACTCTTATTTCCTTTGTTTGATTTAGGTACAGATTGAGCTATTACTGATAGAGCAGTTGTAAGAATTATGAATTGATTATAGGAATTATAATCCCTTGATCATAGGGAGTACGTTCCCTAATTAGCCTTGTAAAATTTATATATTTCCCTAACTCTGTAGATTCATAAATCAGAAGAAATACAGTACATTCTCTTATATGGTATCAAAGCCAAAAGCACTTAGCTTTGGTCTCTTCTTCTTCGTCAATCTTCCGAAGTTCTGCCCAGGAGAGCAAAACGTCGTGTTTTTCTTGGGTCACCATTTTCCTCCCTCCATGAGGTCTTTACTCGAATACTCCGTTCATACAACAATACATTTGTAGCTCTTATCACTCAGACCTCTAGTGCTTTTGAGTCAAAACATTGGATATGAACATGGAAAATCATCCTAAAAATGCTAACAAAGAAGGAACAAGAAATTGTAATCAAGAAGTTGGAGGAATCATCTATTGATATCTTTATGAACCCAATCATACCACACGTACTGGTTGAAAGCTGTAAAATAAAAATCAAGAATCCCATTCAGCTCTTGTTGCAACTGCACCACCTAGCTCATATCCTGAGAAGACGATCACGATTGCAAATGACTTTGCTAAATTCACATAGTACTAAGAAGCATTAAAAAATTCATCTCACCCTATCTCTGTTGTTGCTAATTCAGGTAATAGAACTACATGTCTTCTCTCTTCTTCCTCCCAATGGGTCATTGATTATGGTCTCTTAGACCACATGACAAGTAATTCTAATTCTTTTCTACCTTCCAAAAACATTTATTCCCTTACCATGTCAGCTTTGCTGATGAATCTATTTATTCTAGTAATGGTTATGGCTTTGTTAACCTCATTCCATTATTGTCATCATCTTCTATCTTAAACTTACCGAGATTTTCCTTTAATTTACTATATGTGAGTACTCACTCGCGCCTTAAATTGTTGTATGTTATTCTTTCTTGATCATTTCCTTTTTCAAGATATTTTTACGAACAAGGTTATTGGTAAAGGACTTGAATCAGGGGGTCTCTATATTCTGGATACTCAAATATCTCAACCCATTGCCTGTTCTAGTGTCTCAACTCCCTGTGAAGTTCATTGTCGATAGGACACCCATCTTTACCTTTACTAAAGAAGTTTTGTCAAACGAAGATATTCTGTGAACGTGAGCGACGAGTGACAAGTGACAAGCGACGAGAGCGAGTGCAAGTGAAACACCGTGAGCATGAGCGTGAGTGAAACATTGAGAGTAAGCGAGTGAACCGAGTTAGTATGGGACAGTGACATCCATCTAGCTCATTCATTTATCTTATGGATGAGAATCAATGGAGGCTTGCTTACAAGGTACAGGATCAAGTTCTCCATTAATACATTGCATTGTGAGTTATGTAATACGAAACTGAAAAATCTGAAACATCTTATGATTAGATGCAGATATACCAGGCAAGTCTGGGGCTGGATGTAGATTATTCACAACATGGATAGATCAATGGACTCTTAGAGTGAAATTATTGACTGGTTGGGGAAACTTAGAGTGCATAATGCAACTAATCTCAAAGCAATTAAGTTGGGCAGCCTGGGTGTACTATATTTGGAAGGAGCGTAATTGTAGAATTTTTAAAGAACAAAGTCGAAGCATTGAAACGGTTTTTCAGGACATTTTCCTACATTGCAGATTGGCCATGTTAGCAAGAGGAATAACAGCAGCAAATCTGTCTAGTAGTAAGAAGAGAAGATGGAGTTTGGACTAATACTAGTTTATGTAGTCTCATAGGTACCCCTGAGACCTTAAGATGTAGATGACTACTAGGAACCACAACTCTATGACCTTTTGGTTTATCCTCGACCTTTTGTACTCTAGATTGTATATATATTATATCAATGAAATCCTTAATTTAAAAAAAAAAAACCTATAACTAGAAAGAGATACAATAGGAAGAAAAGAACTCCAGGAGTGGAGTTAAAATCATGCTTTTCTGAGCACAAATGAAGCAATTGGTATTAGCTCAGTTGGCAATCCATGCCTGGATCTTAGACAATGCCTAGCTAATATTCAGCTTATTGACATTCCATCTGGTGGATGCTTTTACACTTGGTGCAACCAAAAAGTGGAGTTAATTTGATTAGGAAGAAGCTTGATGGCAGTTCGGGGGAATATGTTTGGTTCTCTACCTTCCCAAACAGCTTCTCCTACCTCACAAATTATCGTCTTTTAGATCACGTTTCCATTGTGACTCATTTTTCTGCTAGCAACTCTTTGTACCCATTTAGATTTAATAACTTCCTCGCTAATTTACAAGAATTTGATGGATGTATTTTGAATGCATTGAAGACTAACATCAGGGGTTCTCATCAACATATATTGTAGGAAAATTGGGTTTTTAAAGCAGGAATTAAAGATCCTCTGTCAATCTAATGTAGGAAACACTCATCGTCTTCTCAAGACTGCTAGAGATGCTTTAGAAAATATCCAGATTGAGTTTCAAGTGAATCCCTCTTTGGAATCTCTTCTAATAAAAGAAAGGATAGCTATGTAGCATTTTGTTATGGCTCTCTTATTTGATACTCACTTATGAGACAAAGATCAAGATTGCAATGTATGAAATTTGGTGACAAAAACACTGCCTATTTTCAAAGAGTTGTGGTTTCCAGGAAGACTAACAACAGGATTGTTTCCATACAACATAATAATTAGAATCTAGATACTCAATCCTCATTGTTGCAAGGTGCCCATGACTACTTCTCTAAGTTAATGAACACTTCTATAAATGCTAATTCCTCTTGCACACTAATGAAAGAAATCATGAGAGAGAGAATTACTCCATAGGAAGGTGATTCTCTTATCAGACCTATCACCATACAAGACATTGAGAGTTCTTTAAGATCTCTCAATCCCCACAAAGCTCCTGGACCTGATAACTTTAACCCTTACTTCTTCTACGAGTCCTGGAATCTCACATCTAGTCAACAATGTTGTTCTTGAATTCTTTAATAAAGGGAGGCTTCTGTCAGAGATTAACTACACCTTCATAACTCTCATTCCTAATATTGGTGAGCTGTCTTCTTTCTCTGATTATCGACCTATATGTTGTTGCAACACTGTGGATAAGATTATTGCAAAGATAGTGGCTCAAAGATTGAAATTGGATCTCAACAAATACATTTATGTGTCATAAAGGGCTTATATTCTAGGTAGGATCATGCGGGATAACATATTGCTACTTCAAGAATTGGGTAAAACTTATGCCCGATAGAGTAGTAGCAAGAACTACTTGCTAAAAGTGAACTCGAAAAAAGCCTATGATAGAAAGTCAATGTACTTAATGCACAAAGTTCCTCGCTTTATGGGAATCTGGAGAGAGTCATAATGTACGCAACCTTCCCTTTGTAGTTTTACAAAGACATTGTTTCTGTGATTTGAACCTGTGACCTTATGATCACAAAGGAGCAACTTTACCACTTCCTCCAAGGCTTATCCTCTTTGATAGTGTGGATTGGAATTTCATTTTAAACACTTTACATGCTTTGGAATTTCCTGATATATTTATACAATGGATCTCACAGTGCATTTCTACTTCTTCCTTTAAAGTCCTGGTGAATGGACAACCTAGTAAGTCGTGATAGTGTGGATTGGAATTTCATTTTAAACACTTTCCATGCTTTGGAATTTCCTGATATATTTATACAATGGATCTCACAATGCATTTCTACTTCTTCCTTTAAAGTCCTGGTGAATGGACAACCTAGTAAGTCGTTTAAGAGTTGCAAAGGGATTCGCCAAGGCAATCCAATCTCGCCCTATCTCTTTGCTTTGGTAAAGGAGGTGTTCAACAGGACTCCTAGTAGAATTGTGGAGAGAACTCAACATTTCAGATCCATTCTAGACGCAAAAAATTGAGGATTTGCAGATGATCTAATTCTTCTATCCAAAGCTGATCAAGGTTCAATTCTTGCACTCATGGGAAGTGGTTGTGGAGTTTTGTATGGTTGATGTGGAAAAACTACATGATGATGTTTTGCTAATTCACAAGATTCACACTAAAACAATGAAGGATTTTTATTTATGAATACCCTAGGAAACAAATGACTTAAATATTGAAATTGGGATAGCCAAGTGGGCAATGCCATAACAAATTTCATTATGATGAGAAAATAGAATTAAACAAGTATGTATGACTTGCCTTCCAAAGGTCCGTCCTTTTTGAAAAACATATAGGTCAACAATCTATTTAGCATCCCCTATCATCCTCACTAAGGTTAAATCCTAAAATTCACAACAAGAAGACCAAATAATAATTCGACAATCATAATCAAGGGTGATTTTTCTCGTAGATAAGAGATTGTAAGACAGGATGGGAATATGAAGAACATCTTTGAGACCATTCAAGTTTCCCTTTGTCGTCGATCACCAAACACATGGATTGGGACCATTCAAGGTAACTCTTGCCATTTAATTTGTGAATGGAAATTTGAAGACAATTTTTAGACAAAAATTAGTGCAAGCGCACTACTTCCTCCCAATGACACTGCATTGTTGCTAGCATACTAAGACGTCAAACCAAAACCAACCATGCCTGCCTTAAAATTCGTAGTCAATCTTAAGGCTTTGATACCATGTAGATGAAAACTTGACAAAAGCCAAAACTAAAATTCATTCTTATTCTTTCAATCAATCAACCAATAAAACTTAAATAGAAAAACAAATATGAAAAGCCCTAGAATCTCTAGCAATATGTTGTACCCTACTACTTAGGTGCTGATTTAATCTTTCCTAAATCTAGGATTTGACTTTGTTACTTTATTGCAGTCCTTAACTACCAAATATTCACTTTCCTGATTTATCAACAAATACATTCTGTATTTCTATAGATTTTAAGTTGTAATTGCCGACAAATGTACCGTTGTCTCTAAGGCTATCTTGGTCTTTTAAACCTAAGTTGTTTGTTTATACCAAAATATAAAAATAAAACCTTCAAACTTACCAAAAAATAAAAATAAAACCTTCAAAGTAAAAAATTGATGATGGCCATACCGGGGTAGATCTCCACTCAGGTATAATCCAAAGACCTTTTGTAACTTCAATTGGATCAAATACCTCCTGTATACATTTTAAAATTAATACCAATATTCCAACAATAGCAAAAAGGTACTACAAAATTATGTATTTTTTAGGTCATAATAAAAAATCTAAATAACACTCCCATGTATAACTACAAGCACTAATGCAACCATCAATACCTCTTGGAATGTGAGACTAATCAATCACCTAAATTTTATGTTTTACAACTATTTAGGCAAAAATTGGATTACCATTCAAAGAGTTACATAGTTCGACTTTTCGCTCTCCATCAAGTACCTGCTGTAAAGATACATCACTAGAGTGCATTGTAAGAGGCAATAGGTAGAAAAGGCTTAACTTTCATTACGTTTGAAGAACTTAGTTGCAAGCTAGGAATGATCAATATCTATTCACCAGCTTGAGGGGGAGTGTCAGTGGAATATTATGACTAATATTCCTGTCAAGATACTGAACAATTGTAAATAGATTATATCAAAATATAGATAGGTTGTAAATAGTTAAGATAGAATAAGTTTGAAATCCCTTAAACTAAGGGATTACATTAGATAGCTTTAGATAACTTTCCAGATTTAAATTCCTACTTGTAATAGCCTATATATAGTTGTATACTTTCTATTCAATATATAATAATATTATTACCCATTTTCGTTTAATATTAGAATTTTTAATATGGGTAGAATGTAGAGCCCATTAACTAGAATTGGACTTGGGTTAATCATTGTCAAAATGACTAGAACTAATCATTTGGACGGTTAACCCTTACCACTTATAAACTCTTTAACATTTTTCATGTTAAGTCAATATGGGATTCTCTAACACTTCCCCTCAAGTCCAATTGGGGCTGGACATCCAGTTCTCACTTGAAATAAACGCAGTGGTAATAAGACCGAATCGCTAAGACTGAACATCCAGATAGACAATCAAAAAATTAATAATCAAGACCAAACTTGCTCTGATACTATATTAGAATTTTTAATATGGGTAGAGTGTAGAGCCCATTAACAAGAATTGGGCTTAGGTCAACCACTGTCAAAATGACTAAAGATGTAAGCTTATTGATACACCAATCGAAAAGAATCATCAGTTGAATGAAGCAAGAGATGATAAGTTGTTGATAAAGGAAGGTATCAAAAGCTGGTTGGGAAACTAATCTACTTGTCTCACACACATCCTCGTATTGCATATGTTGTGTGTATGATAAATCATTCCATACATGATCCTAAGAAAGTTCATTTACAAGCTGCCTATAGAGTAATTTGATACCTAAAAGCTACTTCCAAAAAAGGAATCATGTTTAGAAGTGGAGCATAATTAACTATAGAAGCCTACATAGATGCAGATTATGCTGGTTCACTCTTAAATCGATGCTCAACAGCTAGCTATTATGCTTTGACTGTAACTTAGTGACTTGGAGAAGCAAAAAACAAGCAGTGGTATCTAGACCAAATGTAGAATCTTAGTTCCACGCAATGGCTCAAGAAATATGTGAACTATCGTGGATAAAAAAATTTTAAAAGACTCACAAATTAAATGGGATATACCTATGAAGTTGTATTGCAACAAGAAGTCTGCTATAAGCATCGCATATAATCCAATTCAACATGACAGAACAAAACATGTTGAGATAGACCCAAACTTCAAGAAAAAGATTGAAAGTGGATTGATCTGTACGCCTTTTGTTCCTACGAATGGTGTTGATATTAGTTGATTCTTTATAGATAATTAGTTGATATTCTATTAATTAGTAGTTGAATTAATGGGAATTTATTGCTTAGAGAATTAGGAGGCGCTTAGTTCACATAGGGCAATGGCAATAAGAATGGGAAGGAATATAGTGATGAATGAAATGGATCTAATCATTATAATTATGATGATTAATTAGGATGAAGGAATGATTACTATTACCATCGATAGTAGTTAACTTCCTAAAATCTTGAGAAATAAAATTTGCTAAATTTTTATTTTATATCAAACTTTAATATATTATAGTTAATTATATTTAATTAATTATATTTTTGCTAAAAAGGGAAAAAAAAATTGTTAAATTTTTGTTTTATATCAAATTTTAATATATTCTAAATAATTATATTTAATTTTAATATATTTTAATTAATTATATTATTTTGCTAAAAAAGGAAAAAAATTGACATCACTGTCACAGACGTGAAAGGGTCTCACAGGCATGACAGCAATCTCTCACGCCTGTGACAGTTGTGCGTTACCCAAGAATGACTATTAAGTCTCTATGAAGTTCTACTGCTGTACCTACTGATTAAGTAAATAATACAATCTCTATTGCTATTCCTATCAATTTAGGCATGTGGAAGAAGATACTTACACCATAGAATTCTTGCCCATGCAACTTTGACTGTTAAGTCTCTAAAAAGTTGCCTGGATTCTATCATCTTTGTTCGCTAAAAACTTTGACTATTAGTGAACTCTCCAATCCTTGAATTCTTCCATATGATTCTATCATCTTTGTTCGCTGTGAGAGAGATGTTTACCTCTACAGTGAGATTGGATTCTAACATAATGATAGCATCCTTTTGGTCTGGAGTCATTGCAACTATGATGTTGTTCCTTATTATTTCCCTTATAGGCTCCAAATGACTAATTTCCTCTAATGAACTAATTGATAACCAGTTATTTGTCCTAAAAGCAGGATGAACAAAATGTGGTCTAACCTTGGCTCTAATTTTAGTATTTGTTTCATTATTGGACAGGCATTGCTTATGAGTTTAAAAAGCCAAAAGCTTTTTCCTTTGATGGACTATCCATTTACCCACCTTGTACATAAGGATTGTTTGTCAATTAATAATGTCCAAATCCTTCTAGTTAGCATTACCAAATTCAAGATCATTAAAAATATAATATTTAGCTTAGCATATCTCTGTCTAACTCACTTTGGACTTGGTTTCATTGTCCTCACCTCCTGTCCATAAGAACTTCTTCAGGATCATATTAGTAGTTTTAATGATTGATTTTGGAAAAGCCACTAAAAGGCCCAATACAAATTGAGAGAATTAACAACAAAGATATGAGTTGAGTTCTCCACGGAAGAGATAGTGTCTTGGTGCTCCAGTTTGCTATCCTACAGTGTATTTTGTCAAAGAGTGGCTTGAAGTCACTGTAGGATGATCTTGAGGTTGAGATTGGAATGCCAAGATAAGTTATTGAAAGTTGATGTCTACTAAAACCAGTAATTATTGTCAACACATTTTCTTAATTAGCTGCATTGACAGAGATGTTAATGCCACTTTTATCACAATTAGCTTTGGAAACAAGAGGATTTTAGAAAGGGGACAAAACTTCACTTTATTCCTTTAATTCAAGGGAATTTATACAAGAGTATTTCCTAATTTAATGCTACCAACTATTAGATTTAAAATAGGATAAACTTATCTTATTCTTATCTTCTAAAAGATGATCTCCTAAGCTAACAGACTTATCTAAAAATAAAGATAAATAACTATCCAAAACTCCCCCTCAAGTTGAGGAATAGATATTTATCATTCCCAACTTGTTTAGAATTGTCTTAAATCTAGGTTTAGGCATAATCTTGGTGAAAATATCTGCTTCGTGTGCTTGAGTAGGAACATAGCATAATTCAATGCCTCCTATTTCATGTTTGATGAAGCTTCGATCAATTCTAACATGTTTCGTTCAATCATGTTGAACTGGATTCTTCACTATGCTAATGGTTGATTTACTGTCATTGAAGATTTTGGTGGGAGAGGAAGTGGTGATTTGTAGATCTTGCATTAACCTGCCCAACCAAATAACTTCGCAAATTCCTTGTGCAATTGCCTAAACTTTGCTTCTGCACTGCTTCTTGCCACTACGGACTACTTCTTACTTCTCCATGTGACAAGGTTCCCCCATAGCTTGGCACAGTAGCCAGAAGTTGATCTACTATCTTCAATACAACCAGCCCAATCTGCATCCGTAAAACCTTCTATGCTCCTTTTCTCATTTTTCCGAAACATTAATCCTCAGCCTGGACTGTCTTTAAGATACCTCATAATATGTTTGACTGTCTTTAAATGCCTTTGAGTTGGAGAGTGCCTAAACTAGCTGGCAATACTACAGAGTAAGCAATATCTGGTCTGGTTAATGACAAATAGATAATTTTTCCTACCAACCTTTGGTATCTTCCTTTGTCAATAAGAGGATCTTCATCATCTCTCTTGAATTTCCAGTTTCTTTCCAGTGGAGTTCCCATGGGTTTGCAACCCATTTTCCTATTTCCTCCAATAAATCAAGAATGTATTTTTGTTGAGATATAAAAATACCTTCTTGACTTCTAGCAATCTCCATTCTAAGAAAGTGTCTCAAGATTCCGAGATCTTTTACTTTAAATTCCAGCCTCAATTTGTTTTTAAGATCATTGATCTCACTAGTATCATTACATGTGATTATAATATCATCCACACACACAATCAAGATGGACTTCTTTCCATTTTTTCCAAACTTCACAAACAAGGTGCGATTAGCGTCCCTGTTTGTATCCAAATCTACAAAGAGTGTCATTGAACCTCTTAAACCATGCTCGTGGAGACTGTTTGAGGCCATATAAAGATTTTTTTCAGTTTGCAGACTCTCCCCGTTTCTTCTTTAGATTCAAAACTTGATGGGATCCTCATATATATTTCCTCATCTAATATACCATTTAAGAAGGCATTTTTAATGTCAAGCTAATGGAGTTTCCAATCTAAATTTGTAGCCAATGATAGAAGAACTCTAATTGTGTTCAACTTTGTAACTGGAGCAAATGTCTCCTCATAATCTATTCCACAGGTTTGTGTAAAATCTTGAACTACTAATCTAGCCTTATACCTTTAGATCTCTCCATCTTCCCCATACTTCACAGTGAATACCCACTTGCTACCAACCACCTTTTTCCCCTCGGGTAGATCTACAATATCCCATGTCTTATTTTCAAATAAGGCGTTCATTTCCTTAAGTACATCTTCCTTCCACTTAGGCTCTTGGAATGCATCATACACATTTCTTGGAATTCTTACACTATGAAGCTTAGTAGTGAAAGCTTTAAACTTTGAAGACAACTTTAAGTAAGTCAAATAATTTGAAATAGGATAGTTTGTACATGATCTTACCCCCTTTCGTAATGCAACTGGCATATCCAAGTCACTGGCTACAATTTTTTTAGGAGTCGGTTCTTGGTCTAATGATTGGCCTTGTTGAGGAGCTTTAGGCCTTCAAGAATATACCAAGATTGGCTGGTCGGGAACTAGTTCTCCCACTGAATCAGACTGGACAGTTTTGCATTCAATGGTGGGTGTTTGTGAGTTTTGTGGGAAGATGTGGACAAAATTTTCTGAGATAGGGAGTGATATGCTTGGGTCCCAATAAGTCTCTTCATGGAATGTCTCCCTCTTAAGAGAAGTATTGGAGAAGAACGATTGACTTTCAAAAAAGGTGACATCATATGAAACAAAGAATTTGTTCATAAAAGGTGAGACACTTATAACCTTTTTTAGTGGGAGAGTACCCAACAAACACATACTTAATAGCTCATGGGTAAAGTTTGCTTCTATTGGGTTTATTGTTGTGTACAAACACAGTACACCCAAAGACTTTAGGAGGAAGACAATTAAGAATCTTTATGTGAGGAAATTGATCTAGAAGAACACCTAAAGGGGCTTGAAATTGAAGAGTTTTAGAAGGGAGACGATTTATCAAGTATGATGCAGTTAGAATAGCTTCTGACCAATAGGAATTTGGAATAGAATTGGTAAACATCATAGATTGGGACTACCTCTAACAAATGATGATTCTTTATTTCCATTATCCCATTTTGTTGTGGGGTATAAGCCCAAGAACTTTTGCGGATGATCCCATTTTCACTGAGATATTGAATAAAATCATGTGAGAAATATTCCTTCCCATTGTCAGTACGTACTACCTGAATAGAGGTTTGGAATACATTTGAATGAGCTTGTGAAACTGTTTAAAGTCATGATAGGCTTCAGATTTGTCTTTCATTAGGTATACCCAACATACCCTTGTATGATCATCAATGAAACTGATAAACCAACGAGTACCCGTCAAAATTTTTAGCTATAGCAGGACCCCAGATATCACTATGAATTAATTGGAATGGTTTTGAGGGTCTATATGAGTGTATGGCATGATTGTTTTTGCTTTGCTTTGCAAGGACACATTGCTCACATTATAAACAAATATGATCTTTATTGATGAAAAGTTGTGGGTATAGGATTTTCAAATATGGAAAATTTGGATGACCAAGGCGTTGATGCCATAACATAACATCAAAATTTGACATAACTGAAAGGGAAAACTTACTTGGTGTTTTAAGTTTAGTAGGAGTACTCTTTCCTGAGAAGTAGTAAAGTCCATCTTTCTCCTCAGCACTACCAATCATCTTCCTCAAACACCGGTCCTGAAATTCACAATGAGAAGGAAAAAACGTCACAATACAATCCATGTCCTTGGTTAATTGACTAATAGATAACAAATTATAAGTTAACTTAGGCACATAGAGAATAGTATTTAACGTCAGACTTGACAAACAAACCCTCCCTTGACCAATAGTTAGTTACACCTTTCCATCTACAACCCAAACATTAACTTCTTGTTCACGTGGCTCATATTTCTCAAAAACATTCAAAGACCCAATCATGTGGTCTAATGCACCCGTGTCCACAATCCAAAAATTGTGATCTAAAGACTTTGATAATAATTATTGAAACAAGTTACCTTTATGCACTAGTGTTGTGATAGCCGATAAGAGCCTATTGGTCATGTGAATCTGATTCAGTTGTGATCTTTGCTTGATTCAAGAGTTGGTGAAATAGTTTAATCTACTGGGAAGACAAATTTAGCCCTATGGATTTGTTGATATCAAATTCTACTCCATGTGCTACTCCACGTTTTTCCTGACCCCTTTGGTTTTTAGGCTTCCAATATGGTGGTTTCCTAAGTAAGTAACACCAGGTCTCACGGGTGTGGTAGGGCTTACGACAGTGGTCACACTACTGCTTGTTCTTGGTTTGTTGCTCTCGGGGTTGTTGAGTAGACCCCTTTCAAGAGTTTGCCACTAAAGCTAAACCTTGAGACATTTGTTCCGGATTCGAAGAGGTAAGCATGACCTTTCTTCTACTCTCTTCCCTACGAACCTCAGCAAACGTTTCTCAGATTAAGGGTAATGGCTTTAAACCAAGAAGCCGTCCTCGTTTTTCATCAAGTTCAACATTAAGTCCCGACAAGAAATCAAAAACTCTCCTTTTTTCCAACCATTTTTCATATTTCTTGTCATCAGCATGACACTCCCAATTTATTGCATAAAATAGATCCGTCGTCTCCTGCCATAATTCGGTAAGTTATAATACTCAGTAACAGACATGTTACCTTGGTGAGTATTTCTGATTTTGGATCTGATTTCAAAGCATTGAGATGTGTTTTACAAATCAGAATATATTTCTTGCACAGCCTCCCAAATTTCTCTTGCAATTTTGCAGAATAGATAGGTTCTTCCTATTTTCGGCTCCATTGAATTGACAAGCCAAGCCATAACAATAGAATTCTCAACATCCCAAACACCATAAGTGACTATTGTTTCTTGTGATTAAGGAATTGCCCCGATTAGATATCCAGCCTTGCCTCTCCCTTTGATTACTAGCATGACTAATTGAGACCATTCTCGGAAATTCATTCCATTCAATTTATGTTGCGTGATTTGCAACGAAAGATTATCAATAAAAGAAGATGAGGATTGGGTTGAAGGGGTTACGGAACTAGGTGTTTGGGAGGAGGTTTGTGTGGTGAAAGACTCATCAAGGGTTGGTTGAACTCCAGCCATGATGTGGCTGGAAACAGATTTTAGGCTACCAGAACCAGTAGCTCTAATACCATGAAACAAGAGGATTTTAGAAAGGGGACAAAACTTCACTTTATTCCTTTGATTCAAGGGAATTTATACAAGAGTATTTCCTAATTTAATGCTACTAACTATCAGATTTAAAATAGGAAAAACTTATCTTTTAGAAGACAAACTTATCTTCTAAAAGATAATCTCCTAAGATAACAGACTTATCTAAAAATAAAGATACATAATTATCCAACAACTTTAAGTCTAGAAATTCTGGAAACATCTTCAAAACTTTCATGAGAGTGGTTAATGAACTCTTCTCAATTTTGGAAAGTAAGATTAAGTCATCAACAAAACTCAACTTGATGATCGTTTCTTACACTTTAAGTGATACTTGAAATGCTTGCTTCTTTTACCACTCTCCTTAGCACTTTGTTAAAAACTTCCATGACCAAGGCAAATAAGTAGGGAGAAGATGGATATCCTTTCCTTATTCCTTTGGTGCTTTTGATGGTTCTACTAGGCTCTCCATTAATTAGTATGTTCAAGGAAGTTGTCATGATGCATTGCTCCAGCCATTAAATATAATTCTCAGGGAATTCAATGGCTCTTAGAATTTATTAATCCACATTATCATAAGCCTTTTTAAAAATCAACTTTATCCATGCAATTTCTTCCTCCTTTCCTCTTCTAGTAGTTTCTTAAAAACTCTTGCATTAAGTGGATAATGTCCCATATTATTCTCCCAAGGATTTAGGTTGCTTTTCACTTATCAACATGATTGAGGATTGCTTGCTTCATCCTCTCTATTAGTATCTAGGAGATCATTTTAAATATAGTGTTATAAATGGAAATTGGACGAAAGTCATTAAATGTTTTCTACTCTCCTCCTTTAGGAATAAGAGTGATAAAGGTTCTGATTAAGTCATTAAATGTTTTCTACTCTCCTCCTTTAGGAATAAGAGTGATAAAGTTTCTTATTAAGTCTTTCAACATTTTTTCGTTTCTGAATAACTCCATGATTGCATCTATGACCATGTCTTTTATCAGAGACCAAAAGTAGGAGTTGATGTCATCAGGGCCAAGAGCCTTAAATGGATTTAAAGATTTTAAATCCATTTCAATCTCTTGTTTAGTGAGTAGTTTGGCAAGAGTTTCAATTTTTTGGGTTGCTAAACTACTCTTCATGATCTCTTTAAGAAATGGAATGGAGGAGAAAGCTTTAGTTGGAGCCTTCATGACTTTAGAAAAGTGATCAGTAGCTTCCTCTAACAATTGATTTTAAGATTCTAGTATGCAATTGCCTTTCACCATAGAGATGATCCTATTTATGCTTTTCCTTGCAATGACTACACTATGATAAAAGAAGACTTTCTATCACCACCTTTGAGCCAAGCAACCCTTGATCTTTGCTTCATCAAAGAATGATCAAATTTCAGTGCCTTTGATAAGTTGAATATTGTCTGTTTTTTAGTTTCTTGCAACGAAGGGGAAGTTTGATTGATGTTCAAATCAACTTGAACCTTGTGGAGGGCTTGCTTATTAGTGTTAAGCAAATGGTTAGTGTTTTCAACATTCTTCCTGGGAAGTTGTTTTAGATCTTTTTCAATGATTCTCATCTTCTTAGTATATACGGAAGTTATAATTGTAAACCATGATCAAACTTTGATCCTGTAATGTTAGTTAAGACACCTTTCCAGATAGCTTCATCAAAGTCGACAAGGTTAGTTAAAAAGGTTCTTGAATTGAAAATGAATCTTGACTCTTATTGATTCAGCCTGAATGACGATAGTTAAATGATCTGAGAGACTGAATGTAGAAAACATGGTTTTACAATAAGGAAAAGACTAGAACCACTCAAAGTTTGCGAAGTTGCGATCCAGCTTTTTCCTGATTAGGTCGTTCCCATCCTGGTTGTGATGCTGAGTGAAGAAATTGCCTCTAGATGGAAGATCAACCGCTTGAATTTCAGGCATTGATTTAGTTCTAGACAAGGCTATTTGGAAGATCTGCTTCTTCAAGTTGTAAAGTGGAGTTGAAATCACCAAGCAAGAGCCATGGAATTTGAATATTTAATACCAATTCTCAAAGTTCGATCCATAGTTGACTTCTCTAATAGCCGAGCGTAAATGGAGATGGAGGAGGACTTACTTGAAAGTTTGTTCTTAGCCAAAACATGAACAACTTGATCAGTAATGTCATAAGAGTGAACCTTCATTTTATCACTATTGTAGTAGATAAGAATCCTTCCATTAGGGCGATGGAAGTAATTAGTAAGCTCTCTCTAGTTCTTAAGCAAATGCTAGAGGACACTACAGTTACTAAACTTGATTCTAGTTTCCAAATGCCTATTATTTTAGACTTGTTCTCCAAGATAAAACCATTGGGCAAAGATTTTTTAGTTAGGGCATTGACTTCCTTTATGTTCCATGCAATGATCTTAGTATTTTTGTTCCCACTGAAGGAGGTTTTTTCTTCCTGTTGGATTTTCTCCTGGATACAAACTCAAATTCCTCGATGTTATCATGTTGAACTGGTGATCTAATCTCTTACATTCCTGATTTCTGAACTCTTGGGATCTTCATGCTCTTTGTTTAAAAGGTTTGTTTAAGTTGCATTATCCTATACACTTTCCTTTTCAGTATGTGGTTGATGTGTCTTATTAAAGGCTCCATCTACTACAGCTTCTTCACCACTCCCATTATCCCTGTCCTATTCTTCGGTTGCATTCTCCATATTGATACCACCTATATTATGCTCCTCCATGACTTCCACTATAAGTTCCTGGTACAGCCCTATCTTGAATACGCTTCTAGTGGGTTGCCATAACCTTTTTGGATCAAGTATTTTTAGCTTCAAAGCATATGACACTTCCGATGTATCCCCCATCAGTTCATAATCGTCATCAAGTCAAACTATTGGTATTTCTTCAGGTAGATTGCTCAAAGCTTTAACAAGCACACAAATTCTAGCAAAGTTGATTCTTTTTGTTTTGATAGTTGCATGATCCATAGATATTGGCTTGACAATGAAGCTTGTTAAATGGCTCAGGTCATTGATAGTCCAATAGTCTAGTGGTACACCATGAATGCAAGCCTAAATTGGGACGATCTCTTGCTTAATTTCTTCCATGTTTAGCCATGGCTGCCAAGCTTGTAAAAGGAAAGGTTTACTCTATACATGCCAAAGACCATCTTGTAGTATCTTATTTACTGCCTCAAGACATAAGAATTTGAAAAAGAAGATATCATCACTATTTACAAGTATGTCCTATAATCCATGTTGCTTCCAATTGGCAAAGGCCCATTCCTTTATCACAGGAAAAGTAGCCTTCTTATCTAAGAAATACCCTATGAATGTCAAGCTCCACCTTTGAGCTCCATCTTTAAAAATTTCAAGTGCTGGTGAGACAATTTGATGCTTTGTAGAAGCATTAGGAGGACAATAGCCTAATTTAGCTTCAAGTTTAAAGTCTCTTGCAACTTGAACCCAAGTTTTTTTGATGGAGTTGGCTAAATCCTATTCTATTGAAGTTGGAGGTTGAGCAGAAGTACCTAAATCAAGCAGTAAAGTGGGGGGTGAAGAAGATTGGGTGAGATGAAGTGATGTTAAAGACGGCAAGTTTTGCAAAGTGTCTTCCATGACAAGAATAAAGGGGTAATGACCAGCAGGTAAAGGAGGCAACAACCTCAAAAGGGGAGAATATGGTGACTAAAGGAGTATGAAGGTAGAACGAGAAGTCCTTCCACAAAATAGAGGACTTGTAAGTTTGAATTGCATGCACACCATGCGAATGCCCAAAGGGTAAAAGGTGGTGAAAACGTGAAGAATGACAAAACAGATGACAAATGACTCTAATTTGAATGTTGGAAAGAAGAACTTAGAAAGAAAAGAGAACATGAGGAAGAAGAATAATCAAAAGAGCTAAAAGCGCAGAGATCAACAAAGATGTAGCGATTGTCATACTATTTGGATGCACAATCAAGTCATTATTTTCAATTTAAGTCTTGCCCTAACAATTTTCATAAGACGAACTAAAAAACAATTGTCCTAGAGTAAAAATGAGGGCTCCAACATACCACCTTTTATAATCAAGATTGTACCTCAATTTAATCATGCAAAAGAAATGAGGACAACATGTAGACTTTAAAATCTATTGAATACAGTCAACCATGAATATTGAGAAGAAATATGAAAGCAAGATGATTGATTGAAATCGACTAGTATTTGATAAATCTCACAAAATTAGAAGGCAATCAACCTGCGTCTTCTGTACCCAATCACATTGTTTTCCACTATTAACCTCATACGTAGGGATCTCTTCCAAGCCTATGGAATTTGCAGCTTGTGAAATGCACATGCCCACATCTTCATATTCAAGAAAGATGGAATTGATGTAGCTCTACAAAAGAGATTGTTTGTTAGTAGGATCCTAGTAACAATTTCTTCATATAGGTATGGCCATTCTCTCATTCAACTTTCCAGCTAGTGATCCCAATAGAAAAATCGCTAATTTTTAGTCAATTGCAAAACAATAAACTTTATAAGATAAACCAAACTGCCTAAACAATATGGCCTTACGATAGTCTTCATCACAACATCCATCTTGACATAAAAGAAGATAGTATTCATAAAATTGTTTTGCAAAAACCAATTTAGAGAAGTAAAACATAAAAGCATCCTTTTCGAATATTGTGAATAGAAGTCCCAAAAATCAACCACCATTATCCAAGCCCTTAATCAATCCAAGCCATGAAGGAAAATACTCTCAAAAAGTTCAAATAAAATTCAAGAGTAAGCAAACATTTAGCAACACTATAAGCACACCTTGAAATTTAATTTCTCAAATTTACATGCAACTCTGATATGTTAATGTTTCCTTAATATTGTCAAACGTCTATGAAAAGATCAAATTCACATGTCGAGCTACTTTTGCGCGAAGATGCTTCATAGCACATATAAAAAAAGAGTGTAGATTTTCTCTTCATCCCCCATCCCCACCTAGAATTAGAAGAATACATTTCAGCACTGACTTCATTACTAGTTCCTTTGCAATGTTCAACATGGAGTAGTTGTTGATTCCAAAATATTTAGTTGGCCACACGAATCAAATTCATTCATTCCATGTTGTCAAAAGGCATATTAATTAAGTTATTTCCACTAATTCATCCCATGTTCTTTTTCTCCTATTCTTACCCTTTGTCTTTACTAAGACAGTAAATAATCTAGTTAACAAGCCCCACCCATCAGTTTAAGTTAAATAGTTTACTATTACCAAAGCCTTGTAATTAAGTGGTTTCGAGTTTGAATTGTAACCCTTATTTATAATGAATTTATGATGTATTTACCGAGGATATAGCCCTTAATAGAAAACTTTCGCATACTAGGATACGGATAAAGGATCTCACATAGAAAGGTCCACCTCATTCTCATAAGTCTTTTAAGAGTTTTCCTTAGAGTCTTATCTCTTGTATTTTGTTTAAACATTTAATATTTAGTACTTGCCTCTTAGTTATTTAGCCTAAATATTTTCTTATAATGGCTTGTTTGTTTTATTTATGTACTTGTCTTTTTTGTTTGTTTATTTTATTTTTACTCTTTAACTTGTTCCATATTTTTCCTGAAAATTAAAAGATTTCATTAAATATATATATATATATACAGTCTAGAGTACAAAAGATCTAGAATAGTACAAAAGTTCTAGATTACATAGAGTTGTGGTTCCTAGTAATCATCTACTTGATATCTAAAGGATACTTATAAGACCGCATAAACCAGTAATACTCCAATTCCCATCTTCTCTTCATACTGCTTGTCAAATTTGTTGCTATTCCTCTCATTAACATGGCCAATCTGCAATGAAGAAAAATGTCCTGAAACACTATCTCGGAGCTTTTACTTTCTTATTAAAAATGTCCTGAAAAACTATCTCGGAGCTTTTACTTTCTTGTTTAAAAACTCTGGAATTTCGCTCTTTCCAAATGTAATACACATCTCCTGTAATATGCACTCTAAGCTTCCCCAATCAATCAATAGTTTCACTCCAAGAGTCCACTGGTTTGTCCATGTTGAGAATAATCTGCATTAGGTCCCAAACTTGTCTGGTAGACCTGCATCTAATCATCAGATGTTCCATATGTTCCAATTCAATATTACATAACTCCCATTGCAATGAGTTGATGGAAAACTTGATCTTATCCCTTGTAAGCAACCCTCCATTGTTCTCATCCATAAGATGAATGAATGAGTTGGATTGATTTCACCGTCCCATACTAAGGCTATCCACTCCTACCTTGTGTTATGTGTAGTCTGCAAAAATGCGTTGCATGCTTTTATGTTGAACTTTCTTGATTTGTCTGCTAGCCACTAAATTTCATCTTTTTCTCCCATTTGGCATCTTGGCAACTCTTCCATTATGACTCTGACACTTCTATTATTATGGAAGGGCCATATCCGTTGATTATTTCTAATTAACATATTTACTTTAGTTCTAGATTCACCACCAATTTCAAGGTTTATACCTCTTTTACCTCATATAGGTGACCTTTAAAATGTAATTATCATATCAAAAGTACGTGTTTTTCAGTAGTTGGTTGTACTTTTCCACTAGTGTAGATTCCTCATTTCTCATTTGCAGATCTTCTGGTCTGTCCAATATTCTCTTATGACATTTCTTTAGCTCATCCAAAGCATCAGCTCTAGCTTTTAATTCTAGTTGTACTGTTTCTCTACTGAACAATTTTGGTATGTTTTGCAAGGCTTTTAGCTTCATGCTAAGTTGTTACCCCTTTGAGCTTGGAATCTCCCACTGCATCTCCTCTCTGAGTATGTTTCTAAATTCAAAATTGTCCATCAAGTGATTGAATATCCTAAATGGGACCTTCCTCCTCCTGTCACCTGTTAACAATTCCACTACTATTGGACTGTGATATGATAAATTAGGATCATCAAACATAGCACTGTTTATTGGGTATTTCGCTATCAACTTATCATTAACCATATATCTGTCCAATTTTCTCAACAAAAACCATTCCTTTGATAGCTTATTGTTCCAGGTATACGAATTACCATACCATTGCAAACCAACGAAACCTATCCTCTCCACCATTTCTTGAAGTTCTCGACAGTCTACTTGTTTCCAACTTCTCCCTCCCCTTTATTCTTTGAATTTGAGAGTATACTTATAGTCTCTGATAACTATCCATGGGAGACTCATTGTATTTCTAGTTTTCTCCAGCTTGCTGCATATAACCCGGTTATTGCAATCTTTGTCCCAATAGCTTTAATCAAGACATCATAATGTATCAACTAATCATTTTCAAATTGCTTCACTACTTCCACTTTCTGAGGATTGAAACCTATTATCACTTTCCCATTGAAATGATTACTCATTAACCCCCATCCTTTTTCTAGAACCATAAAATCTTCTCCAATTGCTCCCTCTTTATTTTGGTTTCCAATAAACCAACAAAATCTAACTTACTGTTCAACTCCTTATCCGCAAGTTGTTTATTTAGGCTATTAAGACCCTAACATTCTATGTTGTTACCTTAATCATTTTTTTTCCCTGACCTTCTCCTTTTATACTTCCTATTCAAACCCAAGTAAATAGATCTTCTATCACTCTTGTTACCAGAAGTTTCCCCCTTTTCCATCACTGGAGTGTTGATTGTCTCTTCTTCTTGTCTTGCTCCCTTATCCTCAATTGGCTGTGTTTCACTCACTGTCATATTAGTCTCTTCCAAATTCATCACCTATTTTCCATTTCCTAACCCTAGATTATACCCCACTATCTGTGCTACAATCCTTGTCATATTTTTTTCCTCCTGATTCTTTTCCTATTTCCCATTTCCTATCACTTGATTGACCTCCTAATTCATGTTCTGGATAATCTGCACTTGAAGTGGTGCTTCTCTTTTTACTAAGATACCCTTCTCTTGGCTTGGACAACCCTCATTCATCTGCTTCCCCTTTAGCTTCTCTTTTCTTTTCCAAGCCCGCTTCTCCTCTTTCAGCTTTGGTTTCCACATGTTTGTTACTCCTATTGAATCCTCTACAAGTTCTCCTTTCTACTCTAGCTCAATGATTCTAAGGGTATCTGAAAGCTTCTATGATATATCAACATCTTATTACGACCCATAATCCAGAAATTAAATTTACTTATCAAAGGAGAAGGTCCAAGGGTAAGGGGGCTATTACTGATAAGAAAGAGTAAGGGGTAGTTCTGTCAAGTTTTAGGAAAGGGCTAAAGTTGTCTAAAGTGAGAAAAGAGTTAGTTAGCTGACTAAGGGAATAAAACAGTGTGGGGTGTGTGAGGGGGGATACCATGCATTTTGTATTATGTGATTTGAGTCAAAAGGCTGGAGGAGCTATAACCTCGAATTCTAGTGTCTTATCTTTGTTATTTTCAGGTCAATTGTGATCTAGAAATAAATACATACATATTCAGTCCATTGTTTGTGTTTGTGTGTGTTGTTCGGTTAGAGGAATATTAGCAGGTTCCATCATTTGGTATCAGAGCAAAAGATCTAGGCATGGCGGGTAAGAAACAGGATACCAGGCTCGACGTAATGGAAAAAGAAGTAGAAGAAATCAGAGTGGGGTTGCAAACGGGGCGTGATTCTCTGAGGGTGGAGATGAATCAAAAGCTTGAAGGGGTGAAGGGTGAGCTAAAGGAAGAGTTCAATAGGCGGTTTGATCAGCTAAGGCAAGCTATTACAACTCTTCATATTCAATCAGATCCGTCACCCCAAAATCTGGCGAAGACACTCGAAGGTGAGTCATCGGGCACTAGAAGGATGAGAGGTTGAAGAGATGAGACCAAAGAGGATGCATTCGCATGGAAAGGAATGGGTCCTAATAAAGTAGAAGATAAATGGGCTTGATCCAAATGTTCAATTGAGATTTGAAGGGCACCATTCGCGGAACAGGTTTGACCCGGTTTCTAAAATTGAAATTGGGGAACAATCTCGGAAAATTGGGGATCTAGAAGGGGAGCGAATCAAAAGGGAAGGAAGGCGAGAGGAAGAACATGGGTGAAGGAATGAGCGATGTAACGAAGAGGTACGAATTGAGCCAGAAGATAGAGAATGGTACTGGGGAGAAGAAATGAATCGCCGAAAAGAACGTTGGAGAAGGGGATACCCAGATGACGAACCTCGACCACCAGGTTGGAGGCGCGATTGCAAGCCATGCAGGATTGAGATGCCGATTTTCAAGGGACAAGACACAGATACTTGGATTAACTGTGCAGAGCGATTTTTTTTTGTCGGGAGGTACACTAAAGAGGAGAAAGTGGAGTTGGTTGCGCTGAGCTTTGACGAGGAAGCATTGTCGTGGTACAGAACCATTGAAGATACTAGCCCAGTGCCAGATTGGAAAGAGTTGAAGAATATGATACTCAAGCATTCCGTCCACTCCACGAAGGCAGTGTATGTCACGGTTCTCGAGTATAGGAAACGATTTTGGACCCTGGCTGCTTCCTGCAGAGATCTGACACTAGAGGTAATGAAATGTACTTTCATTAAGGGGTTACAGCCCCAAATTCGGTATGAATTAAATTTGCTTAAGCCCAGAGGGTTGACTGAAATAATTGAAACTGCTATGGGGATAGAGGAGAAGAACAGGGAGTTAGGTAATTATAAGTATAGTAGACAGGGTAGCACGGGCAGGATAAGTGAGACAAAAGGGAGTTTCGTGGGAAAAGAGGCTCTCAGCGAGGGAGACAGAAGTGTGAAGAGAGGTAGGGATATTGGGTTTAAGAGGTTATCAGCTTCTGAATAGCAAGACAAGAGGGATAGGGGATTGTGTTTTAAGTGTGATGAAAAGTGTTGCGGCGCAAGAACAAACTACAGGTCCTCTTAACGCTAGATGAGGAGGTGGCGATTGAAAGTGAGGAAGAGGGGGAAGAGAGCGCCGAATTGGCTGTTAGTTCTATATTAGGGTTAACTATGCCAAAAACCATGAAGATGAGGGGGAAGATAGGGGAATTAGAGGTGGTCTACTTGGTAGACTCGGAGCTTCACATAACTTCATTTCTATGAGGTTATTGGAACAATTGGGATTAAAATTAGAGGATACTAGGAGTCATGGGAAATGGTGTACTGTGAAGGGCAAGGGTGTTTGTAGGGAAGTCCCATTGGAGGTACAACAATACACCATAAATGAAGAATATTTGCCCATGACCCTTAATGGATGTGACTTGATACAAGGGTTCAAATGGTTACAGACTTTGGGAGAGGTAGTCACTGATTGGGCACAACTTACCATGAAATTCCGAGAAAACGGGAATTGGGTATTATTGAGGGGGGATCCAAGCCTTACCAGGGGATTGATAGGCTTAAAAACCTTAATGAAGCAAACTAAAGAAGAAGATAATTTGCTCATGATACATATTTGTGTTTTGGAGCAGAATGGATGCAAGGAGTCGGGTTTATTGCCTGATGGTGTGCAATCTCTATTGGGTAGTTACAAAGAAGTCTTTAACATGCCAAAGTGGCTGCCACCCTCTAAAGATATCGATCATGCCATACATTTAAAAGAAGGGGTAGGACCCATAAGTGTCAGACCTTATAGGTATCCTCAATGTCAAAAAGCAGAAATAGAGAGACTAGTGGAGGAGATGCTGGCAGCAGGAGTAATTCAGCCTAGCTTCAACCCTTACTCAAGCTCTGTCTTGTTAGTGCAGAAAAAAGACAACAATTGGAGGTTTTGTGTGGATTATAGGGCTTCAAATGGGGCTACAGTGTTAGATAAATTCCCTATACCTATGATAGATGAACTATTAGATGAATTATACGAATCTAAGGTGTTTTCTAAGCTGGATTTAAAGTCTGGATACCACCAGATCATAATGAACCAAAGAGATGTGGAAAAAACAGCTTTTAGGACACACCATGGACACTATGATGCCATTTGGGCTCACTAATGCTCCTGCCACGTTCCAAGCTTTAATGAATAAGGTGTTTAGCAAGATTTTGAGGAAGTTTGTGTTAGTATTTTCTTATGATATATTGATTTACAGTAAGACCATAGAAGACCATGTACATCATTTGAGAGAAGTGTTGGAGATATTGAGGGAGAATCAATTATATGCAAAATATGAAAAAGTGTGTGTTTGCTAGGTTGAAGCTTGAATACTTAGGACATGTTATCTCAGGGAAGGGGGTCTCAACAGATCCAAACAAAATCCAAGCTATGTGGGATTGGCCTGGACCTAACAGCATTAAGGAGTTAAGAGAATATTTGGGGCTGACGGGGTATTACAGGAGGTTTGTGAGAGACTATGGGAAGATTGCTACACTGTTGACACAACTATTAAAGAGGGACGGGTTCAAATGGTCGAAAGAGGTTGAAATTGCATTCAAGCAACTGAAGACTGCTATGTGTTCATTACCAGTTTTGGCTCTACCTAATTTTCAGCAACCATTCATTTTGGAGACTCACGCCTCTAGTATCAGTTTAGGAGCAGTGTTGATACAAAACGGTAGGCCTATTGCATATTACAGCCAGTCCCTGTCACCTAGAGTGTTAGGATCTTCGGGAGAGAGAGACGATTATTCTAGAAGGAAGAACAAACAATGGGCAAAAGGGCAGTGTAGGAGGACAGTTAGTTTTAGCTGAGGTGGCCAAGTTAGTTAACTAACGGAATGTACTGGGAAAAGGGAATATATGAGGGGTGAGACAGAGAAAAGAGGGGTGAACAGAAATTTAAGAGAAGAGTGACAGAAGGAATCGAATCTTCTGAGGAGCAAAATCTGCTCTAGTTAGGGAGAGAGGAGCAACTCTGCTCTAGTTAGGGAGAAGAGCTACCTTACTATTCGGTAGTGATATATATAGTTTACGAATATATTGAAATAATATAGAGAAATTCTAGTATTATAGGTCTAGAGTTCTCTCAATGGTCCGACCTGCCGGATACCATTTGAGGGAGAGACGGTCACTGGTTTTAGGAGACTAGCGGATTTTGTGTAACGTACCTTGATGCCACCGAAGATGTCTGACAGGGTAGATGTATTGGAATCTCGTATGGCTAGCTTGGAGGCAGCGATGGAGGACATTCAGGCATCCATGCGAATGGCGATGGGGGAAATGCAGAGAGCCCTGTTGCTGGAAATGAGTAAAGTGTTGGGGAAGAGACCGGAGGAAGGATAGGGGAGTGGAGATGCGTCAGGAAGAGGGGCGAATACGGGTGGAGCGAGAAACACTGGTCATGGGCAGTCACTTCCGGTGGAGCAGTCCAGTGATACCATGGAAGAGTACCGGATGTCCGTTCGCAAGGTGGAGCTACCTATGTTTGATGGGTCAGACCCTGTAGGATGGATCACTAGGGCAGAAGTTTATTTCGAGGTTCATGGCACTTCGGAGGAGGTGAAGATCAAACTGGCGTTATTAAGCATGGAGGGATCGACTATTCACTGGTTCAATCTCCTCCGAGAGACGAAAGGGGAGCTCACGTGGAGGAAGCTGAAACAAGCCCTAATCGACAGATATGGTGGAAGAAGGTTTGAGAACCCATTTGAGGAGCTCTCCGATTTGCAGCAAACTGGTACGGTAGGAGAATACATTGAAGCTTTCGAGTTCGTGTCTTCTCAGGTGGGACGTTTACCGGAGGCACAACTGATGGGCTACTTCATGAGTGGGTTGCGGACTGAGATCCGACGAAGGGTGCGAACCTTCAGTCCAACGAATAGGGTTCAGATGATGAAAGTGGCGAGGGGGGTAGAGGAGGAGATGTATGGGGACCTAGGGAGTTTCGAACCATCCAACCGGCGACATCGCAGTTGGCTTCCTCGAGGAGAGGCTAGGTATGAAGGCCAGAATCGGGGTTACCCATCTTATACCGAATCGGGTTCTTCACATCCAGTGGGCTATGGAGCGGGTCGAGCAGAGGGCGGGTCGGTTCGAACCCGAAATATGTCGGGCCACCGTTTTCCTCCCAGATTACCGATCCAAGGCGGAAGTCCACCTCTCACAGCGCTGACCAGACCAGAGGAAGAAGATCGGCGAGGACAGACAGAAAAAAATCGGGGGCTGCGTCATCTTTCCTACCATGAGTTAATGGATCGGAAGGCTAAAGGCTTATGTTTCCGGTGTGGAGAGAGGTTTCATCCTCTTCATCAATGTCCTGAAAAGCAATTACGGCTATTGATCTTGGATGATAACGAAACCCTGGATAGCAATGGAGAGATAATTGCATTGGAAGCAGAAAATGAAGAAGGGAACAATCTAGCTATGGAACGCTGCACTCGGGTCCCTCACTTCAACCTTGAGGACAAGGCTGCTCTTCAAGGAGGCGGCAGTGTTAGGATCTTCGGGAGAGAGAGAGGATTATTCTAGAAGGAAGAACAAACAATGGGCAAAAGGGCAGTGTAGGAGGACAGTTAATTTTAGCTGAGGTGGCCAAGTTAGTTAGCTAACGGAATGTACTAGGGAAAGGGAATATATGAGGGGTGAGACAGAGAAAAGAGGGGTGAACAGAAATTTAAGAGAAGAGTGACAGAAGGAATCGAACCTTCTGAGGAGCAAAATCTTCTCTGGTTAGGGAGAGAGGAGCAACTCTGCTCTGGTTAGGGAGAAGAGCTACCTTACTATTCGGTAGTGATATATATAGTTTACGAATATATTGAAATAATATAGAGAAATTCTAGTATTATAGGTCTAGAGTTCTATCATAGAGCCTATGGAAAATCAGTCTATGAGAGGGAACTCATGGCAATAGTCCTCTCGGTTAAGAAGTGGAGACCTACTTGTCAGGGCAACAGTTCATCATCAGAACTGACCAGCAGATCCTCAAATATTTACCAGAGCAGAGATTGATTGCAGTGGACCAACAGAAGTGGGTTACCAAGCTGCTAGAATATGATTTCAAGGTTGAATACAAACTTGGAAAGAGTAACAAGGTTGTTGATGCCTTATCAAGGAGGGAGGATTTAGTAGACTATTAGCTCATGGGAATTTCTCAAGGGTTAACATAACTGACATCTTGCAAGAGGAACAAGAGGACTGGCATTTTGAAGATTGAAATCTCCAAAGATGCCACTAGTAAGCTACCCTTTTCCTTGGTGCGTGGTAGATTAATGTATGATGGAAGGTTAGTGCTTAGTAGAAATTCTAAATATATTCCATTTCTTTTAAGGGAAGCACATGAGTCTCATTTAGCAGGTCATGGGGTAACCTTGAAAACTTACAAGAATTTGGCAAAAGAAATTTATTAGGAAGGGATGAAAAGCCAAATAGCTAGGTATGTAGCCGAATGTGCCACTTGCCAACAGCAGAAATATGCAGCTTTAACCCCTAAGGGACTACTGCAACCATTGCCAGTCCCTAATCAAATTTGAGAGGATTTATCCCTTGATTTTGTAGAAAGTTTACCGAAATCTGGAGGTTATGACACCATCCTAGTGGTAGTGGACAAGTTGAGCAAATTTGCTCACCTTGTTCCTTTAAAACATCCTTACACGGCAAGATCTGTGGCAACGCTTTTCACCAAAGAGATTGTTCGACTCCATGGTCTTCCGAGATCTCTGGTGTCAGATAAGGACAAGGTCTTCCTGAACAAATTCTAGGAGGAGTTGTTTGGGCTGGCGGGAACTCAACTAAACTGAAGTTCAGCCTACCACCCTCACTCGGATGGTCAAACCGAGGTCACTAACAGGACGATAGAGGCCTATCTTCACTGTTTTACTAGAGAGAAGCCTCTTCAATGGTATAAATGGTTACATTGGGCGGAATATTGCTATAATACCTCTTTCAACTCCTCCTTAGGGACTTCCCCATTCAAGGTAGTTAATGGGAGAGAATCACCACCAATTTTAAGATACGGAATGCAGAAAACTGTGGTGGCTAGTGTGGAACAGATGCTGCAAGATAGGGATGCCATGATAGAAGAGATGAAGAACCATTTGGTAACAATTCAGCAGTATATGAAGGCAAGGGCTGATGTGCATAGGAGGGACACTGAGTTTGTAGTAGGAGATAGTGTTTATTTGAAGTTAGCCCCTTATAGATAGCAATCTTTGGCTAAGAGAGCAAATGAGAAGCTGTCTCCTAAGTTCTATGGGCCATTTTCAATTGTACGGAGGGTGGGACCAGTGGCGTATGAACTTGCCTTACCGCCAGAATCCAAGATACATCCAATATTTCATGTTTCACAGTTGAAGGCAGCTTGTGGTCATCAACAGATGGCAAGTTGGCCAAGGAATCTCAGTCCTAATTTGGAGTTATTCATCCAACCAGCAACTATTTTGGGAGTGAGAACTAGGCTGCAGTCTAAAATTAAGAAGGTTTTGATTTGTTAGGAGGGGTTGCCGAATGAAGAAGCAACTTGGGAGTCGTATGACCTAATTGACCAACAATTTCCACTTTCCACCTTGAAGCCAAAAGGTTGAAGTGTTACACCCATAGCCCAAAAATTAAATTTACTTATCAAAGGAGAAAGTCACGGGGATTGTTACAGATAAGAAAGAGTAAGGGGTAGTTCTATCAAGGTTTAGGAGAGGGGTGAAGTTGTCTAAAGTGAGAAAAGAGTTAGTTAGCTAACTAAGGGAATAAAACAGTGGGGTGTGTGAGGGGGGGTATCATGCATTTTGTATTACGTGATTTGAGCCAAAAGGCTGGAGGAGCTAGAACCTCGAATTCTAGTATTTTATCTTTGTTATTTTCAGGTCAATTGTGATCAAGAAATAAATACATACATATTCAGTCCATTGTTTGTGCTTGTGTGTGTTGTTCGGTTAGAATATTGGCAGGTTCCATCACATCTATAAAAACTCTAGCAAGCCCAATCATCTTCATTATCAAATCCTAAAAGATTTCCAATCTTACTAGCAATATAGCTTATACCATCCGCAAACCAATACTTCAAAGGAACTTTATGAATATCCACCCATAAGGGGATTGAAGAAAGCTTGCTTCTCTCCAATGTAACTCCAAGCTGCCTCTTCTTAATAAGAATTGGATGCCCCATTATGTGCCATGGCCCTGCTTCCAACACCTTCTATGCATTCTCTTCAGTGTTGAGTTTGGATACAGAGTTCATCTTCGTTTACCATAGTATTCACCAACCCCTTGTTCCTCCATGTAGCATTTGCCCACTTGCCAACAATTGGAAAAGCTAACATCTTCTCATATTAAAAACCCACAAGAGATGTGCCTCACTTCTTAGCACCTTGCTATAACACCTCAATCAGAGCTTGGATCGGTTTATCCCCATCTGTCTCCACAAATCTAAGTCTGCCTAGGTTCCCAGAATCCCCTACAATGGAGCTCCATGTGGTCTTCTCCTTCTCTAATCCTATTGATTCCTTTCTGAGGTTGGTTCTAGCAATGGAAAGTCAGCTATGTTTATGATTGGGGCTTCCGTATCAGCTTGGGAATTAGGTTGGTTAGTTTCAGGAAGTTCCATTGCCATAAGGTTAGGTTTGGTTAGTGTGGGATTTGGGTGACTAGATTGACATGTCTGGGGAGGGCTTAGGTCAAGGCTGTCTAAAAGAGGAAAGTGAGGACAAGCTATTGGAAGGATGAACAAGGTGTAAAGGTGTGTAAAGGTTAGAGGCTATTGGAAAGAAAAAGGAGAAAAAGGGGAAGGGTGGCTGTCGGAGAAGAGGGGTGATGTTGAGAGGCATGATGTCAAAGGAGAGGGGTAATGTTTGGGGACAGAGGGTTGATGTCGAAGAAAAAAGGAAAAGGAGGCTATCGAAATGGTTGTTGGAAAAAAAAAAAGGGGAAAAGGAGAAAGTTGTTGTCGGGTGAGTTGGAGGAACTGGATGTGTGTCAAAGGTTGTCGGAAAATGGGGGGAGGACGTTGGAGGGGTCAGTTAGTGGGAGGAGACCCTCATCAAAAAAAGTTTTTATTCGAAAATTAAAGATTTCATTATAAGAATATATATACAATCTAGAGGAAAAAACTAGTATAACCATAGAATCTAGATTACAGAGATTTATGGTTCCTAGTAATCGTCTACATCTTAAGATCGAGGGAACTTGCGAGACCACTCATGAGAAGAAAGTTGTTGATGGTGTCGAAGGTTTGAGTTTCAATTCCTAACTCCTATATTTATTGTATTACTTTTTTTATATTTTTATACATATTTATTTTTTATTTTTTTATTATCTTTATGTCTTTTTTATTTTTTATTTTTTATTTTTTATTTTTATTTTTTATTATTTGAATATGCATATGCACATTTTTTTTTTTTTCATGTGAATCTATTAGAAATAGCCTTTCTACCAGTTAAAGATATGGCTACGTACTACTAGACTTCACCAGATTCCATGTATAAATGGGACTTTCACTAGGTTGTTGTTGTTGTTGTCGTCGTATTTATTAGTAGATGTAAAAATGTTGTGTTTGTCCACACTTACGTATGAGGGGGCGTTTTGAAATAATATATGATCCATCTAATCAACTTCACTCATTAGCATAAGCTTTTGGGTTGAATGGTTTCATAATAGTTCCTTTTATTTTCTACAACCACAAATTGTTAATGCAACTTTCAAAGTTCTATTTTTAACATCTTACAAATATCAGAAAAGCATTTTAAATCATCTATTTTTTTCCCTACCGGTCTAACTGCACCTACGCAGTACAAGCAAATAAAAGGTAGCGAGAAAAATAACCTCTTCACCTAGGATTTTGAAATAAAAGAATAATTTGTTGCAGAGGATCACCTCGTTGGAACTCTCACAGCCATCATCTTCATCCATACTAGTTGAACTTGCACCAAAGGATAAAAGTACTTCTGAAAGCAACTCCTGCTAAGACGAAAACAGCTAAAAGGTCAAACAACATGAATCCAGACCCGATTTGGACTAATATAAACCAGTGACATTTCGAAGAAAGATCCCCAGAACATGTCTAAACAGATCCTAACTTACTTCACATACTTCTTGGGTTCAAAATATGCTACTGACACAAAACCCCGAGGAGCTCTTTCTTTAAACTTAGCATATAAGGGTATGCTCTTGTCAGACCAATAAAGACGCATGCTGTTGAAAAAATAAAACGTACGTTGAAAATCAAGTGAAAGAATAAGTTGACACTTACAGCCGCATCTTTCGGACAACAAATGCGAACAGAAAAGTAACAAGAGGATTGAACTGGGCTGTTAGAGAGTGAGCTATGGGGACAAAGAGAAGAAGAAGAAGATAATGATGATGATGATGCTGACAACGAAACGGGTATCTGTGAAAGAAACTGAGGAGAAATGAGTTTCAGGTAAAAATGAGAATTGGATTTGAATTTTGGTTGGTGGATGAGGGCGCAGGAGAAAGCGTGGGATAGGTGCTTGAACAAACGACTCTTTGACATTTCCTGCTTTCTTCTCCCCTTGGCTCGCGCTCTTTTTGAATTACCACGCAATTAACCGTATGGGCTTTTGATAGCTTGTTTTTCTTTTTTAAAGCTCGTGTTGATCAAGCGAGCATCCATCCGTCTACCCAGTAGGACCCACATTTTAATTACGTTACCCATGTAGTCTGGGCTGTTCAAATTTTGGATTGAATTAGGTTATCAATTTAATTTGAGAAGACACTTAGCCTTTGTTTGGATGGAGGGAAAGCAAGAGAAAAGAAAGGAAGAGAAATATAATTTCTCTTCCTTTCTACTGTTTGGACAAAAATAAGCAAGGGAAAAGGAGAGAATGGAGAGGAAAGGGAGAGATATAAGGACCAAATATATTTCCCACCAAATTGGTAGGAAAGGGAGGGAAATTCATGACTAAACAAGTTTAATATAAATAAATTACTATTATACCCTTATATTTAATTTATAGATGTACTAATCAAGGGCATAAAGGTCTCAAAATATTATTTTGTCCAATATAAGTTTCAATTAATTCATATGCAAATAGGAATCCAAATAAGGGAAAGGAAATCACATTTTTCTTCCATTCTTTTCCCCTCTTTTCTTCTCAATATTTCATTTCCTTTCCCTTGTGCAAATAAGGATCCAAACAAAGGCTATGTTCGTTTATTAAGTATATAATATTAACCACGAACGGGATAGACGAACACAAAATTTTATTCAGCCATTCAAATAATCTAACGGTTTCTTTTTTTATTTGTCAATATTTCTTTCTTCTTTCTTCTCTCATCTCTCCTATTACATAGTGATATTAGTAGTCACGTCTGTGACTTAATAGTCACAAGCGTAACTCAATATATATATATATATATATATATATATATATATATATATATAAGTTTAAGGTTGTGACTAAATAAGTATAAGAGATGATATATTAATATAGTTTTAAACTTTTTTAAAAGTTGAGTTATATTTTATATTTTATTTATTTATTGATTATAATTTTATTTACATAATGATTTAACGTGCTAATTTTACTTATTTACTATTTAACATGCATCACTTTTTATTATCACATTTACATGTAGGTCTATCGGAAACAAACTCTGTACTATATAAGGGTAAGAGTGAGTATTATTAGACCTCTCCAGATTTCACATTATTGCAGAACTTCGGACTGGATATGATAATGATGATAATTAATTAAATACCTCATCAACACCTAGCTTCGAAATCCCATGAATGAAGTTGAGTGCTGGGAGCAATGACGAATCCGGATTTTAGTCTTGGGGGCTTAGGGGATCGTGGGGAAATATGTAAACATTCATACATAATTAACATAGTATTCCTAACAAAATGAAGTCATTAAAATGTTTTATACATTAATTTATCCTAAATAAAAAGTTAAACTAAAAAAATACTTTAATGTTGAAGTCGAAGTAGTGCACGACGCTCCTTCATAGCATCAAATTCATCTATAATTGAATCGGTATCAAATTTTTCAGCTATTCTCCTTTCAGTGTAAGTGATGAGACAATCTGCAAGATATTCATCTTCCATCCTGTTTCTGAGCCTATTTTTAATAATCTTCATAGCAGAGAAAGATCGCTCGGATGTTGCAGTTGAAACAGGAAGAGTTAGGACCAAGCGAATCAAACGATCAATCAAAGGATAAGTCAAAGACTTTCTTGTTTTCACCAATCCTTGACAAAGCTCAGAAATTGTTGATAGTTGCTTCAATTCACAATGATGAGGGACATCAAGCTCATAATGTTGTGCTTGTATTCTCAAATGCAACTTTTCTTGCTCACGAAATCATCCGGATAAAACTTATTTGCCGTTCATAAATATGATCAACATTCAATAATCAAGTTTTCTCTTGGATCCAAAGTTGAGCTCAAACTAAGCAATTCCATCGACTATCACCGAACTTGCTATTCAACTCTTATAATCGAGTATCAATGATGGCAATGAATAAGTTAACTCGATAATGGTGCTCAATTGAGACATCATGTGCTCGTCGACGAGATCTTCCAGAAAATAAGGAGCATTCAAATCAGAATTTCAACATTATGTTTTCACAAAACATTTTAACTTCATTGAAAAGAGTTTCCCAACCGATTCCCTAAGCTTTTGAATTAATATTTTAGTAGTAGAGACCAAACTTATTGCATTTAAGATGTCTTGAGATCTACGTTGCAAAGCTTGGCAAAGGTCATGAGTAATTCCCAAGATATTCTTCATAACATGTAAATGAGAATAAACTCAAAAGAAGTAATGGAATCATAAGCGAATCTGCATCACCTCTTTGAGCATAGTTTCCTTCTTTTGTAGTTGTTTGAAGAACATCACAAGTAGCATCATACATGCATAATAAGCTTTGGATAGAAGCCAAATGGGAACCCCATCGAGTATCTCCATTTCGTTTCAAAGTTCCTTGTTGATTGAGTCCCTTACATTTCAAGTTTATCAACATTAGCATTCAAATAATTAAAATTTATAACATAAATAAAAGAGGTCCATGTTAATTAAGTCTCTTACCTGTTTCAAACTCATCATTAGCAATTAAATATGCAATATGATCACCATGAGTTTCAATTAGTTGATCATGTCTTTTAGGAGACGAGCTAACAATATTGACAATAAATGCCAATTTTGAGAAAAATTGATGGACGGAACTAACTTCTCTAGCTGCTGCAACTAACGCCAATTGAAGACAATGAGCTAAACAATGAATGTAATATGCGAATGGACACTCTTTCAAGAATAAGGCCTGCAATCTATTCCATTCACCCCTCATATTACTCGCCCCATCATATCCTTGACCTCTAATATTACAAATATTAAGGTTATGTTGAGAAAGAACCGATGTTATCTCTTCCTTCAATGTTAAAGCCGCCAGATTTGAGACATGAACAAGATCAAAGAATTTCTCTTGTACACAACCTTTTTGTCAACAAACCTCAATGCTATAGACATTTGCTCTCTTTTGATCCATCACGAGATTCATCAATGATAATACAATATTTTGCATTACCAATATCTTCTCGAATTATGGCACTTATTCTTTGCAAATATATAAAGTATCTCTTTTGGACACTTTATATTTGGTGAAGGAGATTTAATGATGGGTTATAGATCAAAACAAAGTCTTTAAGCCTATATTTAACATGAACCCAATTTTGTTAAAATAAAATGTAACGGCCTCTCTTGTATATTATGGATGAAAAAATAATTTTATGGATTTCTTATATTGTAAATATTATGATTGGATATTTTATATAGTTAGACTAAAAATTAATTTTATAAATTTAATATATATATATATATTCGAAAACAAAAATAGTTTTGTAGGGGCTATAGCCCCTGCTAGCCCCCCTCTGGATCCATCCCTGCTGGGGAGGTTCGCTAATACGCAGCCTATCCCTATATAGTAGAGAGGCTATTTTCGGTAGACTCACATGCAAATGAGACAATATAAGAATGATACAAGTTACAAAGAAAAGTAAAAAACTAGCACGGAAAAATTCTATGGACCTAAAATTACAATAAAAAACATAAAATAAATGAAAATACAAGTAATGGAGAATACATAATGGAATCCAGATCTGCGAGTACCTAATAGGTTACAAAGTCCATCCCTTCTTGTCTCTAAATAAATAAGGAGATCTTTCTCAGAGACTCTAATGGAATGAGATCCTACTGTCCCCCCACACCTGTATTGTGAAACCAAGTTTAATGCCCGTAAGCCTTGACCAATACTTACCCTAATAAAGAGGAGAGAGGACATTGGGTATAACTTCCTACGTGCTAATCTACGCATTGTGAAACATCATCTCCTAATAACCGCTGTACTGTTTTGACTAACTTTAACGGTTAATCTTTTACTCTTATCCGATCCCGCCAAACTTTTCTATTACCAGCTACTACCTCATTAAGGGCCAACTCTAACATATCTTCCCTGATCACTTCCCGCCAATTCTTATAAAGTCTCTCTCTTCTCCTCTTATATTCACTAAGTGTTATTCCTTCACAGCTTTGTACCGGAACATCAGAGGACCTCCTACGCACATGCCCATATCACCTAAGTCTAGTCCCTCTCAACTTGTCGGCAAAGCTAGCTATTTGTAGTTTATCTCTCATCACCCGATTCCGGACCTTATCTCCCCTGATAATGTCACACATTCATCGAAGCATACGCATTTCTGCTACCAACAATTGTCTTATATGCCTACGTTTGGCAGGCCAACACTCTATCCCATATAACATGGTTAGACGGATTACCGTTTTATAAAACATCCCCTTGAATTTTAAATGAATCTTTCTGTCACATAAAACCCCTGATGCGTTTCTCTATTTGGCCCATCCTGGTCTAATACGATGTACTATATCGACTTCGATATTACCATCACTCTGAATGACAGACTCGAGATATTTAAAACTCATCCTCTGTGGTGTGATATCGATATCAATTGCTACCACCACCTTATGTACCATCTGATTTTTCGAAAAGTTGCATTCTAAATACTCCGTATTAATTAATAAATTTAAATACCACTAATGATGATTAAAAATTAATAATTTAATAATTATTATTATATATTGAACACATATGTAGTTCTTCTGTGTTTATATATATACCAAAGTCTATTCACTTGTAATTCTTTCACAGAAAAACTTCCTACAGGTTTCCTTTCTCTCTTTTCTCTTTTCTCTTTTCTCTTTTCAATTTACTGCTTTTTGATTCTCACGTACCATATATGTTGGGATTTTTTTAACGCATGTCATGGGTGCGACTTGTTAAGTCACACTTATGACACTTTTCTTCGATGTCTTTTTTCTTCTTTACGGTTGTCACTTAACATGTCTAAGTCACACCCGTAACACCTTTTTTCAATGTCTTTTTTCTTCTTCTTCACATGTCTGACTTAACATGTCACGCCCGTTTCAAATTTAATGTCCAATTTTTTTCTTTTTCACGTGACATAGCCGTGACAATGCGCGCGCGTGTGTATATATATATATATATATATTCATGTCTGTTAATTAATATTCACAAATTTTTATTTATTAATTAACAAAAGCAAAAACTAAATAATATGCATGGTTGTTAGCCAACAACTCACAACCATGAAAATCACGCATGTGATATAAACTTAATATTATTATATAATACTTAATAATAATAAGCGATTAATAATGCACGGTTGTCAATAATATATATACTTAATATTAATATATAGTAGCTAATAATATAATAATTTGTCACAACTGTGAATAGGTATATATATTAAGATATTAATATATAAAATTAATAATAATTAACATGTTATGACTAAGATTTAAATTTAATATTAGCATATAAAAATTAATAACAATGAACAATTAATAATGCAGTTATAAATATCATATAAATTTAATATTAACATTCAATACTTAATAAAATAGTCATTAAAATTTTTCTAAGGGCATAATTAACAGTCAATTAATAAAAATAATTAGTTAATATATCACAATAATAAACTAAATTAACAAATAAATCATAATTAAATTATATCATACTTAATTAATAAGAAAATGAAGATTTTAATTATATTTAATAAAACATTTAATCAACTAATAATATTTAAATTAATATTCATTAATTTATTTATATATTTTTATACATTTATAACAAATATATTACAATATACATTTTCATAATTTTAAAATTTTCATACCAAATTTTTGCTAACTAATTTTACTTATTCATTTATAATATTCTAACTTATATATTTTTAATATAACAAAATTTAACCTTTAACTAAAATATACATTTCAAAATTTAAATATTTATAATTTAATTACTAATTTAAAATTACCCAATATTTATTTATACATTAGAATTATATACTAATATAAAATGTTAGAATAAATAATGGTAGAATTAAGTTAAATGTGTTATAAAAGATAGAAATAATATGGTGTACCACTAATTGTAGATGCACCATTTAATAGTTAGTATACATATGGATTGGTTTGGTTTTACCTAACACAAGAATGAAGTAGGTGGTTATTGGTTAGGTTTTACCTAACACAAGAATGAGGTAGATGGTTATTGGTTAGGTTTTATCTAACACAAGAATGAGGTAGATGGTTATTAGTTAGGTTTTACCTAACACAATAACATATATGGAGTAGGTGGTCACATGTGTATTAGGTGGTTAAAATGTACTATAAATAAAAGGGTTAACTTGATGTAAGATACACCATTTTTTCATAAGAAGAATTCTCCTCTCCCAAATATTCTTATATTTTAGTTTCGGTTTTATAACACGTTATCAGCACGAAGCTCTCATTTCTAAAATTCGGCTTATCAACATCAAGCAATCGTAAGGTTCTTCCGTCTACCTACATCGTACAAACGTTCTTTGGTTTACGTACATCAAACAAACGTAAGTTCTTCCGTTTATTTATCCTACTTACGATGTTGTTAAAATAAAGTTCTTCCTTTTATCTACATTAATTCTACTTATGATATGATTAAAACATATTATAGACGACTCACTATTTTACTTTCTTTAAATAATGAAAAGTTATTACCACCTCTAAATACGTAATTTATTGTATGGTATACATCATTGTTGTTTAAAATAAAATAAAATAATATAAAATTTATAACGGCTATATATATAACGGTAATATATATATATATATAACGGTAAAATTATAACGGCTAGTTAACGGTAACAAATTTTTTTTCTATAAATAGATACCACTCCTACATAATTTACTTCATCCCTACACACTTTTTCTTACCTCAAAATTCTTACAATTTCAAATGTTGTCCGCTATATCATTTTTTTGTATAATTATTATCATTATATATATTTGTTTCATTCTCAGTGTAAAGCTAAATAATTCAGATCGCATGTTTTTTCTCTTAGTAATACCATGTATTATGATCCCTATGTTGCTTCTTGGCATAGCATTTGGGCATGGCATGTAATTTATTTAATGTAATATCGATTTGAATACATGTATTAATTATTTCTCTCTAAATAGTTGCCAACATGTCCAATCTTACCAAAATTGAGTTCGCTGCTCTTGATGTTACGGGCCATAATTATATGCCGTGGATGATTGATGTTGAAATGCATCTTGAATCAATGGATCTTTTAGATACCATTAAAGAAAATAATACAACATCAAAACAAAATAAAGCCAAAGAGGTGATCTTCATTCGTCGTCATCTTGATGAGGGATTAAAAAAAGAATACCTCACAATTAAAGATCCAAGTCATTTGTGAAAAAATTTACAAGAAAGATATGATCATCAAAAGGAAGTTTTACTTCCGGCTTCTCGTGATGAATGGAGCGCTTTACGCTTCCAATATTTTAAAAAGGTCAATGAGTATAACTCAGCTATGTTTAGAATTGTCTCACAACTAAAATTTTGTGGGCAAACAATCACTGAGGAAGATATGTTAGAAAAAACATACTCCACCTTCCACGCATCGAATGTAATCTTGCAACAACAATATCGAGTGCGCGGATTTAAAAAATACTCTGACCTGATTTCATGCCTTCTTGTAACCGAGAAGAATAATGAACTGTTGATGAAAAATCATCAATCCCGCCCTACTGGCGCGACAGCATTTCCAGAAGCAAATATTGCAATTCGAAATGAAAGAAAAAATCATCATGGGCCTAGTCGTGGTCGCGGTCGTGGCCATGGTCGTGGCCATGGTCGTAACTACATTCGTGGCCGTGGTCGTGGACGTGGCCGAGGAAGTTATCCATATAACTCTCTTCAAAAAAATACGAGCCACCACAATAACAAGCACCATATTAATGATGTTCATGGAAGTTCTTATCGGACTTCAGGAGATTCTTGCCTTAGATGTGGTACAAAAGGACATTGGGCTAAAGTTTGTCAAGTTCCTGAACATCTATGTCGATTATACAAAGCATCCTTAAAGGGAAAGAAAAGGCGAATTTTCTTGAACAACACCCTTTAGGTGATTCAACTGACCTTGGTACTTTTGATTTTGATTTCATTGAGAGTCATAATCCTTCAGATGACTCTACATATCTGAATGCTTCGGATTTTACTGATGATTTTGTGGATCAGGGCATTGTTGGTGGCAGTAGTAATGGAAATTAAAATAACGTACTTATGTTTGTGTTAAGTATTATTATGCTTATTATGTCACTCAGTTTCAATTGCTTGTTATGTTACTAGTTTCAATTACAGTATTGTTTTTAAGTTAACATAACATCTTTTTCTCTTTATTCTTGCACAATTTTCTCATTAGATTATTTATTTTTATGCGAAGTTTTGATATGGATCGTTCTGTAAGAGGAGCGGAAAATAATGATAATTTATGCATACCAGATAGTGGCACAACGCACACTATCCTGAAAGATAAGAGGTTCTTTTCAGAATTAAAACCAACAAAAACAATTGTGAACACAATATCAGGTCCTACAGACTTGATTGAAGGAATTGGCAAGGCAAATTTCACATTACCAAATGGCACAAAGTTCACAATACATGATGTCTTATTTGCGCCAAAGTCTAAAAGAAATTTGTTGAGTTTTAATGATATATATTCTCATCAATATGATACTCACCAAGAATCGAGAGAAATATGAAATATATGTATCTTACAACCTGTAAATCAAGAAAGATAAACATATTGGAAAAACTACCAATGCTCCCTACTGGATTGCATTATATATATATATATATATGTGATGGAATCTAATATGGTAGTGAAAGCAAAACACATTGATCCTTCAATGATATCTATTTGGCATGATCGTCTGGGTCACCCAGGATCAACAATTATGCGAAAAATAATTGAGAATACACATGGACATCCATTGGGTAATAAAATGATTACTCAAATAAATAAGAGTCCATGTACATCTTGTTCTCTTAGAAAACTGATCATAAGGCCATCACCAGCTAAAATAAAATTAGAATCACCTGTTTTTCTTGAACGTATTCAAGGTGATATATGTGGACCAATTCATCCACCATATGGACCATTTCGATATTTTATGGAATTGATAGATGCCTCCAGCAGATGGTCTCACGCTTGTCTACTATAAACTCGTAATATGGCATTTCCAAGATTTCTTGCACAAATTATTAAATTACGAGCACAATTTCTCGACTATACAATAAAGAAAGTCGACTCGATAATCTTTGGTGAATTCACATCCCAAACTTTCAATGACTATTGTATGTCAATGGGATTAGGTCGAGCATCCTGTTGCTCATGTGCATACTCAAAATGGTTTAGCTGAATCTTTAATTAAACGCCTTGACTTATTGCTAGACCATTGATGATGAGAACAAAGCTTCCAATTTCCGTATGGGGTCATGCAATTTTACATCTTGAGGCATTAATTAGCATCCCACCAAGTGCATATCATACATACTCCCACTACAACTTGCATTTGGTCAAGAGCCAAATATCTCCCATTTGAGAATTTTTGGTTGTGCAGTATATGTGCCTATTGCACCACCACAACGTAGTAAAATGAGACCTCAAAGAAGATTGGGGATATATGTCGGCTATGAAAGTAAATCTATTATTAGATATCTTGAACCTCAAACGGGTGATATGTTTACAGCACATTTTGCTGATTGTCATTTTGATGAAAATACTTTCCCGACATTAGGGAGAGATAATAAACAACCGATGAAAGAAATTACATGATGCGAACCATCATTATTGTATCTTGATCAACGCACAAAACAATGCGAAACAGAAATGCAAGAATTGTGCATTTGCAAAGAATTGCAAATCAATTACGGATGCTTTCACAGATACAAAAGAGTGACTAAATCATTTATACCATTTGTAAATGCTCCTCGCCGGATTGAAATCCCAAAAGGACACTCGAGAACATGGTCACTCATGAATCTCGACACGCATGAAGCGTGGTAGACCAATCGGTTCTAAAGATAAAAATCCTCGAAAAAGAAAAGGAGCAAATGTGATTAATGACCCCAAGATAGATAAAAGTGTTCCTCTAGAAACACAAGATGAGGATAGTGTCCCAGAAGAGACACAAACTGACATTAATCAAGAAATCGCAATTAATTATATTCACACAAAAGAATTATGGAACCGGAATGATATGAAAGAGATTGATGAAATATTTTCTTATGCTATAGCATGTGATATTCTCAATGAAAATGAAGATCCCGAACCAAGATCTATCATTGAATGTCAAAATAGACATGATTGGGTTCAATGGAAAGATGTTATTGAAGCTGAATTAAATTCTCTTAACAAGCGTAATGTGTTTGGACCTATTGTCCTTACACCCCAAAGTGTAAAGCCTGTAGGTTACAAATGGGTTTTTGTTCGAAAACGAAATGAGAAAAATGAGATTGTGAGATACAAAGCTCGACTTGTTGCACAAGGTTTTTCTCAAAGACCCGGAATTAACTATGAACAAACATACTCTCCTGTTATGGATAAAATTATGTTTAGATATTTAATCAGCTTAACAGTTCTTCAGAAACTGGAAATGCGTCTTATGGATGTTGTTACAGCTTACCTATACGGATCACTTGATAGTGATATTTACATGAAAATCCCTGAAGGATTCAAAATGCCTGCAGCATTAAAATCACAACCAAAGGAAATGTATTCGATCAAATTGCAAAGATCCTTATATGGACTAAAGCAATCTGGACGCATGTGGTACAATCGTCTAAGCGAGTATCTATTAAAGAAAGGATATGTAAATAGTCCTATTTTGTTAGACCCCGAATTTTTTTCTTATGATATTATTAAGCATGAATTGTGATAATTGTGATTTTGCCTTAGTTTGATTAAATTGTGTTGGGCCTTGGCTTTTTAGGAAGGGCCCAAGCCCTTTAGGGTTTAAGAAGAGAATAAGAATAGAAAGAATAGAAAAGAAATAGAGAAGAGAAAGAGGGAGAAGAACGCCGTCGGTGAGGAGGAAGAAGAGAAGAAGAAAGAGTTTGCGATTTCAGTGGTTTTGACAATTTTAAAGCTTCAATCAGTAAGTTTACGACCTTCCTATCATGTTTTCGTTTGGATTAAACGTTGAGATAGTTGGGATTGAGAGGAGAATCGACGGTTTAGGGTTTTGAGTGAAAAATTGGGGAAAATCCTTAGATTGATGATTTTAGGATGAATCTGAAGCTTAGAATGAGTTAGAAATGGAGTAGAAGTATGGATCTATGTCTTAGGTGTGTTGCATTTGAGTTTGGAACAGATTAGCAGTTGAAATCTGCAGAAATCTGGGTTCGGAGTCGTGTTCCTCGACCCAGACGTCGCGACGTGCGTATGAACACGCCGCGGCGAACGAAGAAGGGAGCCACGTCGCGACGTGTAAATAATTTTACGATTATTCATCGCGGCGTGTGAAATGCTGTAGACGTCGCGACGTGCGAAGGGAGACGTCGCGACGCGGCGACATTTAGTTCATGGCGAGCCTACCTTCGTCATGACGGCGTTCCTTCGTTCGCGAAGCCCTTGTTTCCGAAATTGAGATGTTTATATTGTTAGGGATATCTTTTGGTGTAGATATCCGAATGAGGTGATCTTGGATTCGTTGTGAGCTAGAAATTAAGGACTACAAGTTGTATGAAGAAGGGAAATTCGAGAATTGTTTCGGAAAGTTCGGGAATTTAGATGGGAATCGGATGGAGACTTTTAACGCTTTACTTTTTTTGCTTTTCGAGCTTTATTAAATAATTGCTATAGATATTAATTGTGTGGAAACTTGGTTTATTATAGGGAACCAAGCTGATTTGACCTAATCGCGAGAGGAAGGACAACATTGAGTCTGATACTCAGCGATACTAGGTGGGTAATATGTTTATCGTTATTGTGTGTATGGGCAATTGCATGATGTGTGCTTGCTTGCGTTATATGACATTATTTGTATTGAATTGCATGAGAGATGCTAAATATGCTTTGATCATAATTTATGCATGGATTAATGGGCCTTTACGGCAATGGAAAGAATGGAAAGAATGGAAATTATGATATGCTTTGAGCATGAATCGAATGGATTATGTGCTTTGTTTGGGCAAGAGAGTTACGGATGGAGTCACGCACGTTGACATTTTGAAAGCCTTCTCCGGCTGCCGCTTGCAACGAGATCCTTGAAAATCGGACTCGGATGGATTACGGATTTACCTTGGGTTATCCGGATGGATTCTGAACTCTCGAGCAGTTGTTTGTGCATACGATTGATTTGATGAGCATAAGATATGATGGATTTGATAGATTTGTTGCATAATGATTGATGCGATAAGAAATAGAAATTGCTTGACATATCTTGATTGAATGTGAATTGAATTGATGAATTATGATTTGCTAGTGATATGTATATTATATATATATATATATTGCTTGATTGTGTGGCTCGTTGCTAATGGCTATAAGCGTATATGCCATCGAGCTTATACTCACCCCATTACTCTCCCTCCTCAAAGTGCGGATCGAGGCGATAGTTGACTTGGCGAGGCATCGAAACTTCCACTAATTAGGAGCTTTGCCTTAAGTTAGTAATTTGGATTGGCCCTCAGAGCATTTTATCATGGAGCATCTTTTGTATTTTGAAATTTCATTTTACTTTGTATTACGCTGCATTTGAGAATACTGTTGCATTTCTTCGAATGAGAATGACATATGTTTTATGAATTTGAGATATGGAAATGCATGTTGAGAATGCATGTGATGGTATGTATGAGTATATGTTTATGTATGTGTGATTCGAATATGTCTTTGTATGGATGTTGGGATCGGGTCCGACGGTATATGGAGCGTCCGACGCCGGGGCGACCCGAGGGGCCCTCCCTCGGGGATTCGGACGTGCGGGGCCCGGGCCCAACATATTTGCCCTTGCGTTTTTATAAAGAAAACAACATCCGGATATGTGATTATCGCTGTCTATGTTGACGATTTGAATATCATTGGTACTGCTAAAGAAATCCAAGAAACAGTGGTGTACTTAAAGAAGGAATTTGAAATGAAGGATCTTGGAAAAACTAAATATTGTCTTGGTCGCAAATTGAACATAGACCAAGCGGAATCTTTCATGCATCAATCGACATATCTGTAAAAGGTATTGAGGTGTTTTAATATGGATAAAGCAACTCCATTAAGTACACCAATGGTTGGTAGATCGCTTAATGTTGAGAAGGATCCATTTCGCCCTTGCGAAGAAAACGAAGAAGTTCTTAATTCTGAAACGCCATATCTAAGTGCGATAGGAGCTCTCATGTATCTTGCTAATTGCACTAGACCTGATATAGCTTTTGCTGTTAATCTACTAGCAAGATTTAGTTCATCTCTATTTAAAAGGCTTGGAATGAAATTAAACATCTATTCCTCTATCTTCGAGGTACAATTGATTTGGGATTATTTTACACTAAAAATGCAAAACAAGTTTTGGTTGGTTATGCAGATGCAGGTTACTTATCAGATCCGCATAAAGCCAGATCCCAAACTGGTTATGTATTTACGTATGGAGGCACTGGAATTTCTTGGCGTTCACAGAAACAAACACTTGTTGCTACTTCTTCAAATCATGCTGAAATCATTGCACTTCATGAAGCAAGTCGAGAATGTGTATGGTTAAGGTCAATGACGCACCACATTTTAACAACTTGTGGCTTATCGACCAACAAAGAACCAACAATCATATTTGAAGACAATGAGGGTTATATCAAAAGTGATAAAACCAAATATATCCCTCCGAAATTTTTCCAATTCACCCAAGATCTCGACAAGAGCAAAGAAATCAACATCCAGTATATTCAATCAAGCAACAATGCTGCGGATCTTTTCACAAAGGCACTTCCTACTATACCTTTCAGGAAGCATGTCCACGAGATTGGAATGTGACATCTAAGAAATTTATGAGGAAGAGCTCATTGTGTTAAATGAGGGGGAGCTTACGCAGTTGCACTCTTTTTCCCTTATCATGGTTTTTATCCCACTGGGTTTTTCCTGATAAAGTTTTTAACGAGGCAACACCAAATGCGTTTAAAGGCGGAGAAGAGACAATTATATGGCACACCAAGGGGAGTGTTATAAAGATAGAAATAATATGGTGTACCACTAATTGTAGATGCACCATTTAATAGTTAGTATACATATGGATTGGTTTGGTTTTACCTAACACAAGAATGAAGTAGGTGATTATTGGTTAGGTTTTACCTAACACAAGAATGAGGTAGATGGTTATTGGTTAGGTTTTACCTAACACAAGAATGAGGTAGATGGTTATTGGTTAGGTTTTACCTAACACAATAACATATATGGAGTAGGTGGTCACATGTGTATTAGGTGGTTAAAATGTACTATAAATAGAAGGGTTAACTTGATGTAAGATACACCATTTTTTCATAAGAAGAATTCTCCTCTCCCAAATATTCTTACATTTTAGTTTCGGTTTTATAACAAAATGGGCATTATATGTCAACCTTGCATTTCTTTTTTTTGTTATTCATTCATGGCGACGGGCGTGACTAGGATGTTATTTAGCGTATTTTTTTTAATAATTGATTAGGATGTTATTTCACCTACATATTTTTGTTTAATCTTTGATTAATTAATAATTAAAATATTGTTAATTAGTATTAATTAATGATGATATATTAACACCAATCAAAAATAATTTTAATTTAAAATACAATTAATTAATTAACTAAATATATAATTTTGATTTAACCACCAAAATTAAAATATAATGAATTAATTTACATTTATTATTAGTCTAGCAAGTCACAAGTGTGAATACGATGTTATTCTATCTATATAAATTTAACATTTTTTGTTAAATCATTGATTGATTAATAATTAAAATATTATTAATTGATATTAATTAATGATAATATATTTAACACCAATCAAAAATAATTTATACTTTAAACTATAATTAATTAATTAACTAAATAGTTAATTTCAATTTCGATTTAACCGCTAAAAATAACAAATAATTAATTAAATTATAATTTATTTAAAATTAGTTATTTATCGTTATAATTTATATAATTAAACGATTAATTAAAATTTACTAATAGTTAATATTTACTATATATATTCTTGTATTAATAATAATTGTTAATTATTATTCATTATTATATATTGTTAGTAAATTAATATTTAGTATAGCAAATATTAATATTTAGTATATATGTTCTTGCATTATTAATTGTTAATTATTATATTGTATATATATATATATATATATATATCTAATTAGTCACGTCTGTGATTTAATAGTCACAAAGTGACTTCATCATGACATATATAATTAATTAATTTAATTATAATTTATTTATGAAGATAATTAATAATTATTAATATATAGTTAATTAATAGATGTGTTGAATCAATTAAGTAATATTTGGTATATATGTTACTCATGATAATAATTATCTCATATATTTTCCCATTTTAATTTAATTGTCATTTATATAAAATCAATTTACTAATTAAATTATAATTAATTGATTGACTAATTAAATAAGTATACACCGTATATTTTTCATCCTATAATTTAAATATACTTAAGTAATAGTTAATGAATTAATTTTGATATAATTAATAGTTATTAAAATATAATAAATTAATAATTATATATATATAAGTCAAGGTGTGACTAAATAAGTCACAATTTGTGATATATATATATATATATATATATATATAATAATAATATTAATGTTATTATACATATTTTGTAGCATCCCACTCCCGTAAGACCCGAACCCGACATCGACGGTGATATCCGAGCCCGCGACTCATGAGGTGGTATCTAGAGCAATCAATCTGATTTAAAACTTGGTAACACATTAGTCATACTTACGATTCATTGTTCACGAGCAATAAAACAAGTAACTTTCCATGCAAAATTTCGCCTTCTAACATTACAATTTAACAACACCTATTTCACACAAATATGTAGCTAACATCCCAAAGTTTAAGTGGCCACAAACCTCACCTCATTTTCACACCTACACAATTAGTTATGATCAAATCGGTATACTAGGTCAAACTTCAATTTTCCACTTTGGTACTAACCTTAGCTTTTATCATTTCCAATGCCAATAACACAACTCTAAGCACCCATTTATACCTCTAATTCAACCTCAAATTCATCATAACATAAACTTACATGATTATACAAAGTTGGCAGCACCTCACAATTAAATTTTTATTACTTTCCCATGCATCTAACCTTGTAAACTTAATCCAAAACCAAGCCAAATCAATGGAAACCTTATTCAATCATTCATCCATACACAAGCATACATTTAAACCCATTTACATCTACCCTTATAATGATCAAATAAATGTACAAATGATCCCCATGCATGCTTCTAACTACCAAAAGAAGGAAAGCAAAACAACTCTTACCTAGTTGCAAGTTCAAGCTACCAATACCCTCGCTTCTTCAAGTTCACACTAACTTCCTTTTTTCCAAACCTCCCATACGGCTATCACAAACATACCAAAGATTTTCTTCACTCAAAGCTTCAACTTGGTTGGTGTGAAGAAGAGTAAGCAAAGAACCAAGGAAGCAATTCTTATAAGGAATAGGTAGAAGGAAAAATCGCAAGAGGTGAAAAAAACACTGCGGATGATGAAGTTTGGCACTTTTAAAACAATCTTTTTTCAACTTTCAAGGAGATAAACATATACACTAAAGAAGGAGAGCCGTATGACATGGGAGACTTATGAAAAAATCGTGGGTGATGACTATATAAAGAGACAAATTCCTTTCTTCAAGAGGACACTTGGCATGAAATGAAATTTTATTAATTAATCCTAATTAATTAAGTACTAATCCCATTAATCTCTAAACATGGCACTAACAAAATTCCCAAAATTATTTATTCACTAATCTCATGCCATTAAGCAACCCCTTTTCAATTACAAAAGGCCCACTCACTGTCGTCATTGAAATTTTCCTATTCCGCAAGAACTCAGAAAAATTCCGAAAAATTTCCATAAATCCTAAAATGGGAAATAATTTATGCGCGACTCCAAATAATTTTCCAAATACAACTATCCCATAAATTTCACAAAGGTCTCAATTTGAAACTGTTTAAAATGTCATGAATGCATGTATGACTACGTACATGTGCAAAACTCACCATTTATAGAGGCTGCATGACATATGTTCATGTCGAGATTCAATTCAATACTCCTAACCCGTCTCAATTTACTAAAATACCCTTCCCATCGGAGATGGGATGTTACAATTCTCCTCTCCTAATAAAAATTTCGTCCTCGAAATTTCATATACGATTTATCAAGAAGGCAGGGGAGTCATTTTGATTTATACCCTCTTCCCCCTTTTTTTTTTTTACACGCCCACATTCAGTACATGAACGGAGATCAAAAAATAATCAATTACTCTATTTCCCTTTCTCAAACTCTCTATGATTTTGCTGCTTTCTCATGCTTACGCGCAATTCGTCACTTTCAATATCAATAACAAATATATCGGATCCTAACACTATTTCCTAATTCTATCTATGAAACACTTTGTGAATCCGAATCATCTTTTAGATTTTAGTCTAGCTTACCAATCCATAATGCTATTTACACCACAATCGCATAGAGGCCCCTCTTCACGAACTCAATTTCCTTTAACTACACCTTTATTTCCATCTAAGTACATTTTGGCCGAGGCCATACCCTTCAATATATTTCATTTATCGCTTATCAGATTCCGTTATTATCAAAACACAAATCTCATGAGATTTATAATCTCAATGTGAATCAATTCGACTCATTGTCACCACCTTATTTTACTTAGCCTATCACCGTATTGCATTGATCACATAGTATAGGATAACGACTCCTTTTGGCGAGAAGACCCTTATACATTATTGAATGGTGTCACTCATATCCGATTATCGTCATACCACAACTACTTTGCACTATACATCAATTTCATATCCCAATGAAATCCAAAAATACCTGTTGGTTAATCACACATGTCATCGTGCACTTTGATTGGTATCCCTCAATTTCTTTTCCACAATACTTTTACTAGACCGTAACGCTTTGATTGTTTCTTGTGCTTTCTTGAACCATTCACTTATAATCATTTGATTTCCCATTTTAACTTTTCAATTACTCTATCAATACACTCTTGCTAAAACTTAAAGCTTGATCATTCCTTACATTTTCACTAATAGTTCCGTAATGAGTATCACCCATATTTCTTAATTTGAACTATACCTACCATTTTTCTCAACAATTGGAGTTAATTCCCGTTCCTCAATACGGTTTACAATTTCTACATCCTCACTTCGGGTTTTGCCAATCCGCTTTGATGCACACCAACTTTGAAATTCCCATAACTAATAATGCTTTCTTTTTACCCCTTTTTGTCAGTTCGATTATTAACACTCAATAATACACTAGATTTGATAACCTTATTACCCAAATTTTGATCTTCTGCAATAGAATTTATTTATTTATTTGCTCAATCCCTTGAATTGCACCATTAACTTAGTTTGGAGTAATCAGCCGTTGAATCCTTTTCAAATCATTCAACTGCATGAAATAACTCAATCGGTATCGATTTACATATTCATAGACATCTCCAAACTATTTATGTACGATTAATGTCTCCAAGCTTTTAGGTCACACTCAGTAGAACAAAGTTCAAATCATCAATCATAATACCACCCATGGAATTATATTTGTCCTAAGGTGCATAAAATCACTTTATACAATGTCAATAGATCACATCATAACCTTTATTGGAACACTTCAGTATAGATCGTAAATTCTCTAAATCTCTCCTTTATGATCATCAGTTATAACATTTTCATATTTTCCTCAATTATTCTTGTCGTTTTGCTAAAACCAGAAAATCTTTGACAATTTCTGAATGCATCCAGTATTCCGTTAGTTCTAATTAATTTCAAATTCCGCATACACATATCTTTTGAACTTTCACATTTTATCAATATCTACATCTTGATTAATTCTCCCAATATCCCATGTTCGCATACTAATTCATCCTTTATTCATTCAATCAGATTAAGATTCACTCTTATGAGACTTGCATGCTCACCAATTTCCTCAACTATACCAATTCATCTATTTCTTATGCTTATATTCATTATCCATTCCAAACACAATTTAGACCTGTTCCTTTTCCGCACCCATAGTTGATTCATATAACTTGTTAATTATCTAACGCTCCAATAAGGAACAATTTTCGTATAATTTGTCTCTTCATAACCTATATTCGCCACATGTTCCTTACCTTCATTTTTTCCCATAACTCAATTTATTCGATAGATCACTCATTGACTTGAATAAACAATCGTTATATCGATCTCGTATTTCGTAACATAAACTTTTAATCCCCTCAAATTCATAATTAATATTCAGTAATTTTTTCTTCAATAATCGAATCATCTCATTTACATAATGTACACTCTTTCAAGAATATAGTTTAGCTCTTACACTAGAGTCTCGCCAGATGTAATACAAATCGGTTACTCTTGATACTTCACGAAGATAAATCAAGAGCACTTAAACAATTTCTTTTCCTCTACTATCTTGCCATACATCACCAAAATCATCACATCCTATCTGACAATATATCTCAATAGTCTTATCAATTTGCCCGTTAATAGATCATACTGCTAAGAATACCTTAATTGTATTTAATTCTCGATAACCATTCTCTTTTTGGTACCAATTCTCAATCATGGGGACTTTACTATATTCATGTCCCTCATTTTATTTCCTCAAGCTCATTACCAATGCTAGCATCTTTAACTGTCTCACTTCTTTCTCAATTAATCAGTACAAGTATTCTCATGCCTTACTCTCACTCATTTTAAACTTGAGCTACCGACATTATAATCAAAGCTTATGTAGTAGGCCACCAATTACTTCTGATATCACATAAATTATTCATTTCACCCATGATGGTAATCCCACTATCACATATACACTTACAAAGGACAATATATTCTAAACTCAACAACCTTCCTGTTTACACCGTCCTCACTCGTGAGGACCATCTACAATCTCAATTCATTCACAACTGATCATTATAAGCACTTTAATTTCTTCTTCTAACTCCTAAAGGGATTTTTTTTTCGACAAAAATTCTGGCTAGCAAGTATCCATTAACTCATCGATTGCGGTTTAACATTTTCACTTAACATAGGGCTCCCATAATCGGTGTGCATTTACTTAGGCATCAATTAAACCCAACAACTTTTTCATCTACCTTCGTCACAAGAATCAATCCCAATTGTAACTTTTCTATATCATAGAACACTTTATTTTCATTTACCTAATACATCGGAAATCTGACCATTGTCACATCTCTATTTTCCTCTATGAATTTACAACTATAATCTTTATAGCTATCTCATATTCAAGGATATTGCCAATATAACTCCAATATTGCATTTCATAATATACCCATCAATATCAATAAATATTCATCTGTCTGACCAAACCGTACACTCTTTCCTATTTTGCGATATCCATTTCTTCCTTTCATCACATTCTAACCACTTAAACGACTGAGACATACTTATGTAAACGACTCGTATACTACACTGGGGATCAGTTGTCACTGTCTGTCGTGACATGACTTAAATGCACATAGCAAGACACACATTTTTTTTCGTAAAGCCCATGTAAGATTGTACTCGGGCTCGATACCACAAATGTAGCATCCCACTCCCGCAAGACCGAACCCGACATCGACGGTGATATCCGAGCTCTGCGACTCATGAGGGTGGTATGCTAGAAGCGAATAATCTGATTTAAAACTTGGTAACACATTAGTCATACTTACTTCATCGCTCACGAGCAATAAAACAGTAACTTTCCATGCAAAATTTCGCCTTCTAACATTACAATTTAACAACACCTATTTCACACAAATATGTAGCTAACATCCCAAAGTTTAAGTGGCCACAAACCTCACCTCATTTTCACACCTACACAATTAGTTATGATCAAATCAAGATACTAGGTCAAACTTCAATTTTCCAGCTTTGGTACTAACCTTAGCTTTTATCATTTCCAATGCCAATAACACAACTCTAAGCACCCATTTATACCTCTAATTCAACCTCAAATTCATCATAACATAAACTTACATGATTATACAAAAGTTGGCAGCACCCTCACAATTAAATTTTTATTACTTTCCCATGCATCTAACCTTGTAAACTTAATCCAAAACCAAGCCAAATCAATGGAAACCTTATTCAATCATTCATCCATACACAAGCATACATTTAAACCCATTTACATCTACCCTTATAATGATCAAATAAATGTACAAATGATCCCCATGCATGCTTCTAACTACCAAAAGAAGGAAAGCAAAACAACTCTTACCTAGTTGCAAGTTCAAGCTACCAATACCCTCGCTTCTTCAAGTTCACACTAACTTCCTTTTTTCCAAACCTCCCATACGGCTATCACAAACATACCAAAGATTCTCTTCACTCAAAGCTTCAACTTGGTTGGTGTGAAGAAGAGTAAGCAAAGAACCAAGGAAGCAATTCTTATAAGGAATAGGTAGAAGGGAAAAATCGCAAGAGGTGAAAAAAAACACCTGCGGATGATGAAGTTTGGCACTTTTAAAAACAATCTTTTTTCAACTTTCAAGGAGATAAACATATACACTAAAGAAGGAGAGCCGTATGACATGGGAGACTTATGAAAAAATCGTGGGTGATGACTATATAAAGAGACAAATTCCTTTACTGAAGAGGACACTTGGCATGAAATGAAATTTTATTAATTAATCCTAATTAATTAAGTACTAATCCCATTAATCTCTAAACATGGCACTAACAAAATTCCCAAAATTATTTATTCACTAATCTCATGCCATTAGGCAACCCCTTTTCAGTACAAAAAGGCCCACTCAGCCCGTCAGTTGAAATTTTCCGATCCGGGCAAGAACTCCGAAAAATTTCAGAAAAATTCTATAAATCCTAAAATGGGAAATAATTTATGACGACTCAAATAATTTTCCAAATACAACTATCCCATAAATTTCACAAAAGGTCTCAATTTGAAACCTAAGCCGGAAAATGTCATGAATGCATGTATGACTACGTACATGTGCAAAACTCACCATTTATAGAGGCTGCATGACATATGTTCATGCCGAGATTCAATTCAATACTCCTAACCCGTCTCAATTTACTAAATACCCTTCCCATCGGAGATGGATGTTACATATTTAGTATATAATAATGAATAAGAATTATAATCTTGCATTATTATTAATATGTACTATTTAAATATACTCAAATCATAGTTAATTAATTAATTTTAATACAATTAATAGTTATTAGAATATAATAAATTAATCCAATTAGTGTTAATAATTATTGGTATATAATTAATTAATTGATGTATGAAAAATAATTATTTGATTAAGTAGTAAATATTAATATTTGCTATATATGTTATTGTATTAATAATAATTGTTAATTATATATACATATATATAGTTAAGCGATCACAGGCATGACTAAGCATCATCCCTATATAATTTATTTATAAAGTAGTTATTAATCGTTATAATTAATAACAATTAATGTATAATTAATTAATTGATGTGTTGAATAAAATAAAATAAATTGATTAGTTAATATTTATTATATATGTCCGACATTAATTAACCCATAAATTTTTCATTTTAATTAATTATAATTTATATATAATTAATTTACTAATTAAATTATAATTAATAGATTGATTCGTTAAATAAGTGTAGAGTGTAACTATATATATATACATACATAAAACTCATTAAAGATTTTAAATTAAGAGTTTTATTTTCAACAAATAATTAAATTTTATTTAATGTGCTTTATTAAGTTAAATAAGTCTAAAGTGACTATTTTTCATTCTATAATTTAAATATACTTAATTCATAGTTAACTACTTAATTTTAATATAATTAAGAGTTTTAGAATATAATAAATAAATTTAGTTATTATTAATAATAATTAATTTATACTTAATTAATTGATGTATTAAAATATATTTAATTGACTAAGTGGTAAATATTATTATTTAACATATATCTTGTTGCATTATTAATTGCTAATTATTATTAATTATTATATAGTAATATTGAGTATATATATGTAGGTTTCACATTTCGCATTATAAATACAATTTTCACATATTTTATTAAATCATTGATTAGTTAATTAAAATATTATTAATTAGTTTTAATTAGTGAGGAAATTGTCTAATTTTAATAACACAACTCACACTTGAAACATAAAAACAGTACAAAAATTTTCAAAACTTCTCCCTACATATATGACCGTTCTAAGCCTCTACAAACACTTTTATCCATACCAAAATCCACGATTTTGGATCTAATTAATTGTCAAAAACCACCAATCACACTTCGAATAATACATATGTAGATACTAAAAAGTAATACAACTAATGTAAATAAGTATGACAACTATATTTTCAAAGAGAGGCAATTGGCACAGTAGAGTTAGAAAACTCACTTGAAACACAAAAATACAAACTCTTTAAAAACTTATCCCCCTATACATCCGTTAGGTACTGGACCTTTTTCAACTCCTCCTTACTGACTAAAACCAACTAATTTTGGATTTTTCATAATTAAAAATACTTCCAATCACTTATCAAGGACATACTGTTGAATGTCCAAAAGATGAAATTAATTAAGAAAGTGATGTGATTGTATCTTTTAGGCTAGATAACTTTCGAAGTAGGATGAGATAACTTACCTAATACATTATTTTAGAATTTAGTAATGAAATTTTGTGTAAATTTGATTTTAGATAGTATTTCTAAAGCGAGTTTGAATTGAAGCATTTTACATGATGACCAATTTTTCAGTTGATGTGTCATTTCTCTTTAATTGCATATCAAATTTTCACTAGAGATATTTAACTTTTGAGTAGCTAAAAATATATCATCTTGAATATGTTTTAAAGCTTTGTGATGTTATGCCTCCAATTCTTATGGAACTAGGCAAATAAAGTAGCACATCCTTTTATAAATATCATTTCTTACAGTAACTAAATAGGTTGTCAAAACTCTAATTGTTACAAAAAATATATATTTTTGATTAGTTCAAAGTATGCATCAAAATATAACTATCTTATGGATAAAATTCAAATTTCCATAGCCTAATATCGATGCTCATAGTGGAGTGTTATTTAACAATTAATGGTTAATCAAACCTGGGTATTCTTCATAGCACAACCTTTCATATCATTTAAAATTGTCTTTTTACTATTTTTGATCATATATAGCCTTATACATTATATAGGGGGTTAAGAATTCCAATTTCAATTGTCCCTTACTAATACACGCAAAAATTTACACCTATGACAAAGTTGTACTAAAACTTAGAGAATTGATAATATCTTTTTTGTAGAACCTTTTTTTTTTCAAAAGTATTATTCGAAAAGCAACCACTCATCTTTATAAATGAAGTTGTTTGTCAATATTTACTATATTCAATGTTATTATCCATGTTGAATATATCAAAATAGTCTCACATTTTTTCCTCAAAACTTCCAACTACCGAGATAATGTTTGTTGTGTTCTTTAAAGTGCACATATCTATCTATAATATTTTAAAAATGAGCTTTATGGTGATAATATGTTGATTAATTAATAGTTAATTTTAAAATCTTTTAATTATAACTTACCAGTTGTCGGTGTTTAAACTTGTGATATAATTCTACTTATTGTACATATACATAAATGGATATACATCATATATATAAACTTCAATAGTATTTTAACTATTGAAACGAAAAGGAACAATAAGAATCATTGATCTTTAAATTTAATGCTTAATTATTTTGATATTTTGGTAATCATGTCATAAAAAATTTCTCATATTTGTTAGGTTAATATTACAATAGAGAATATGGAATAAAAAATATTCTTTGAACTTAAAATATTGTATTCGTGATAAGATAACCCAACATGGAAAATTTTTTGGCTTAAACATCATATGGAAATATTTAAAATTACTATATGTATGTGGTAGAATGTTTAAAGGAGATAAATTTATAGAATAAAAGAAAAATTTGTTAATGTTAAAGGTAACATTACTTTTTACAAAAAAAGCACCATTTGATATTTGTAAGAGGATTGGAAATCATTTTCTAAAATAAATATAAAAATAGAAAATAAATAGATACATTTTGTATCTTTTGAAGATGATGAAGCATAACAAGTATTATATTTAAAAAGAAAACTTATTATTGACATAAATTCTTATTTTCTTCTAAGAACTACACTTGCTTTTTTTAATCTAAGTTTAAAAGTCCTATGATTGATAAGGATGTTGTCTTATGATGTAAAAAGCTTGGAATATATAGTTTATAATTCATATATTTCCTTTAAATGTCTTAAATTCACCTTACATTGAAGAAGTAATAGATGCTACAACGTGTTCAAGAATTGAGGCACCTTCTTATTATGAGATTCATATTCCTTTAATTTAAGATTTTAAAAAGGAATTTCAGTTACTTATAGAGACATATAATTCTAATCGGGGGATCATAGCAAGCAACGATCTCTATTTCCTTTTAGAAAAGGGTTACAAAACATAACTTGCACTAGACTCATAAGAGATGAAAACTAAAAAGCATACTATTGTGCACTTTATATATGTTAATGTAAAGGTCTAACAACAATTTAAAAGTCTATAGAGTTGACAATTATGCATTAAGTAAATAAACTTTATCTCTTCTATCCAATGAAAATAGTTAGAAAACTAAATGCTTTAAGGGGGTTCAATATGAAGTCCTAACATTATTGATTTGTCTTGACTAATTTAGTTGTATTGTTCTTTTAATGCCCATATCCGCTAACCCTGATACCCGAATTTTGCATACTTTATAGTGTCGGAAAGCTAAGAGGATAAGTTACAACTTTTTAGAAGACATCTCTATCTAGTTCTATCTAGATTATTCCAGATTTTCCCTGGATTTAATTCATAAAATTAACCCTTATGAAATACTTGAAGTTTATCCCAACTTCACTTCCTCTATTACACATCATTCATAACAATTCAACTACCAATTGGAATTTGTCAAACTCTCAACCTCAATTTGTTTGACTCTTCTTATCCAACAACCTCTCATCATTCATAATTCCTATGTGTCTTTTCCATAACATCTCACCGATGTGTATATACATACATACATACATACATACATACATACATACATATATATATATATATATATATATATATATATATATATATATATATATATATATATATATCAACCATTCATGCTCAACATTCATCATCATCGTCTATATACCAAATCACATTTCATTAACATCACCATTTAAGAATTTACAAAGCTTTATTTGTAGGAAAATCCCGGTGTGTACATCACATGCACACGGTGCGGAAAACAAAAATTTTTGTTTCGAGATCTTCCCGAAAGTCAGGATTCATGTGTCTATATAACAATGTCAAACCATAACGACCAAAGGAGACCGTCTCTAACGGTATCCACGCAGAGATCGGAGAACCTAACCGGGACAAACCCTTTGACCCGGGAATAGCTAGAATAAAGTAAAGACTGCTAGATCTTACCTTTATTCTTGGAGAGCTAGGAGAAACGATGAAGAGAAGAAGCTTGGAGAAGAGCTTGAAGATGATCGATGATGAAGATAGCATGAGAGAGAAACTCTTTCTTTTCAAACCTTTCTTCTTCTTACAAAATCCCACGATCATCAACCTCATTTTAGTCTTCAAATAGCTTTTTGTTTCTCATGGACACTTGTTATCCACGATGATCACCTTCCTTTAGCATTTTTGTCTTTTAGTCAATTTTGTCTTTAACCATTTAAAGACATTAATGACTAAAGACATTTGGTCCTCTCCCCTCCATCCACGTTGATACATACATATATATATATATATTAATTACTTAATTAATTAATAAGATATATATATATATAAATCTTGAAGTGGTCCATCACTTCGGGAATTGGTCCTATCTACCTACTAGGTCTCGGTATGAAAAAAACACCGAAGACCTGTTTCAGCAATATCGATGTCGCGATCTCATCGGGACATATCTCGATCTCATCGGGATCCATTTAAGCCTATTGCTCTCCATTTATTAGATCTCTATCCAAAACTATTTTACGAATTCTCCGAGTCACTCTTATGCGTGTGACCCATTAGATTCCCGGTTATGTTGGCCACTTAGATTAACACTTAATCTAAGCAAGTCATGAGCGGTATCTAGCAACACATCATGACCCCCAATTGGCCGGAAAGTAATTGGTTTGACGAATGAACCTATATTCATCATGGACCATATCACGAACCTTTCCATAGACAATTACCATGCAATTCGTCCTTTCACCATGCTATACCCCACTTGGTTATGAGTATGGGCAAAGTGTCAACTCTCACTAGACTGACTATGTCAAATTTAGTCCAAGTGATATCAGTTCTCGTCCTGGGACTCATTACTTTATATGTTACTAAAGACACTCTTCATGACATATGAACTCCAGCCAGAGATTTCCAAGTAATGACCCTGACAAGAGGCCATGGGTATCATCTTCTGCTATCACAGAAGTGGAAAATCCTCTACTGGCTACTCAATTACCTTCGAATACCTCAAGCTGTACCCAATCACCACCCTATGAGCGACCTGTGTAAGGCAACAAGGAATGGAGTCAAAGCAAAGAATCAGTATCTAAGATATCCTTGAGTACCTCAAGTCTAAGGATATTTGCACCATTGCTATGATGAGATTATCACTGACATTAGAATAGGAAATCCATGTGATGATCTCATAGCAGGTCATCCAATGTACTTACTACCTCTAGTAAGCATTCACATCTCAACCTTAAATATCTCATATTTACAGTTTTTGATATCCACTGCTTGATCAAATCAAGGAGCTTGAGATGTCCCTTTCCTACACGCAGGTCTAGTTCTCCCTTCATGAGCTGTCTACTGTCCCTGAGGCCCTGCATATCATTGCATATATGTGAGCCACAACCAGTATCTAATACCCATATGTTATGGTCAGAAACAGTATTAACCTCAATGACAAACATACCTGAAGGAGCTGAGGCATCTGATGCCTTCTTCTGCTTCAATTCTTCTAGATAGACTTTACAATTTTGCTTTCAGTGGCCAGTCTTGCCACAATAGAAGCAAGTTCCTTTTGGTGCAGTTTCTTTAGTTTTCTTTTTGGCTGCACTTCCTTTCGATTTCTTAGAACTTTTCTTCTTCAGTTTCTTTTTCTTTGAACCAGATGAAGAAGAGTCCACCACGAGCACTGACTTTCTATCCTTCTTGATAGCTTGCTCAGCTGTCTTGAGCAGATTGATCAACTCAGGGATTGTCGTGGATATTTGGTTCATCCAATAGTTTAACACAAACTGTGAATAACTATCAGACAATCCATCCAAAATTAAGTCAACACTTAATTCATAATCCATAACAAAACCCAAGACGGCCAACCTCTCAATATACCCATTCATCTTCAGTGCATACTGCACTGCAGATGAACCTGGAGTCATCTTAGTAGTGAAGAGTAGCCTCGAGGTCTCGAACCTTTCAGACCGATCTTGCTCATCGAAAAGTTCTCTAAGATGAAACACTATGGTATTAGCATCCATAGACTCATGCTGCTTCTACAGCTCTGGTGACATAGATGCGAGCATAATGCAGGTAGCCATGTCACTGTCTTTGAGATGCTTACGATAAGCTTTCTGATCCTCATCAGAAGCATCAACAACAGGTGGATCAGGAAGTGGAACATCTAGGACATAGCCCAGTTCATCAGATCTGAGAACAATTCTCAGATTTCTCAGCCAATCGAGAAAATTAGGTCCAATTAATTTATTAGAGTCCATAAGTGAACGCAAATTCACACTAGAAGTCATCTTCAATCAACCTAAAAGGAAAGAGAGAAAGAATGTTAGAATATAATTATATGCATGATCATAAGGACTTGCATGACATGCATATGGCTCCCACTAGTTTCAAAGAATCCATAACCCTCATTACGAATCCAAGAAACATTATGACAAAAAGTCCTAGTGGGTCGATATCCGACATTACTAAAATGACATTGGGTTTACCCAACAAGCCACCTTAGGTCAATCGGTAGGTATCGGTCATACCAATTGCATCATAGATATCCGACATTACTAAAATGACCTTGGGTTTACCCAACAAGCCACCTTAGATCAATCGGCAGGTATCGGTCATACCAGTTACATCACAGGTGCAATTATCGACTAGTGCTATCAACTCGTGATGTATGCACACACATTGGGTTATCAACTCTTGATGCGCGTACATCTGATGTAAACTACCCAATTTCGCCTCTGTTTACGTTAACCTTGAGTTTACTCAACAAATTAACGCTTCTAGTGAAAATCGACCCATTAATCCAAAAATCTTATTTTCATGGTTCGAACATATCCGTATAGAGTGAGCTTGGGTTTACCCAACAACCCGAACTCTATAAGAACTCTGGTTCTCCCCATATTAATGGAAGGCGTTAGTTTTAATATTATGTGTGAGGGATTTCATCTTTCTTCACACTTCTTCTTCTCCAAGCTGTAGGATTATAGTCACTATGACTATATGGAATGATTTAGGGCATTTCATCAATCACATTGAATCTATACCTATAATCATCCATCATCCTACCTTTGCATGTATTAGTCGACTTGTGCATTTGTTAGTCGACTACTTTTGACTACAGTGCACGAACAAGTCAACTAGTGCATGTATAAGTCGACTACTTTTGTATGTAAGTCGACTTATGCATGTGTAAGTCGACTTATTTTGGAATTGCTCTCATCGGCTAATTTCTCAATCCATGTAGTTCAAATTCACAATACCAAGTGTAATATACTCTACTTTGATGTACCAATGAAACACTTTCATTGTATCATGCTTACCATATATAGTCATACTATACATGAAATACTTGAAATCGATGAATACACTACTATTCACTTAGATTTCCAAATAATTTTGCGAATATCAAACTATCACGCTAAGTATCTCTAGGTAGTCTACACTTTATCAAGACTACTTCGGCACTGGTCACAAAATGGTGACGACCAAAACAATCAAGACAACGAAATGTACTAACGAGACGCTAATGTGATATATTTGACATCCGAAAATTTTTGGAAACCCAATTTCAAGAAAATAAGTTTGGCAAGCATACAAAATCAATGTAACATATTTTTAATCACATTAAAAATAATCCAAGGCATTGGAATCAAAAAATACAAAATCAATCATTCCAAACAAAACAGTTCCAGCAACTTTCTCAAAACTGCCAAGCTCTGTATTTTGCTTGAACAACTCATTGAAACAATTTCCATAAATTCTGAGAAAATTACAGAGGTTACAACATGTTCACAACATGCTCCATGAAATTTTTCAGGATTTATTTCCAACAAAAACTCAACCAACCTCAGCAACAAAGCCAATGTAGAATCTGTGTTCCTCAACACAGTTATTCCCAGCAGCACACAATAAATTCTCAAATAAATAGTAAATCACCTCAAAAACATTTTTCCATTCTCATAGACATTCATAAACATCTTAGAGACATGTCGGTGAAAGAAAATCAGAAAAAAAGTTTTTATAATTTATTCTTGAATTTATAAGCATGCCTGTTCAAGGAATGTGCACAAACACAGCAACCAGAACATTAGGGAATAAATTAGCAAAACCATATCAAATCACATTAATAAATTCTTTCCTTCCACAAACATATTCAAAAACATCTTATGAGCATATCTGAGCAAGAAAATTTCGAAAACAAGTTTGCCATACTGATTTTGAATTTAACATAGTCAACATGCATCATCGTCACAAGCAATAGGCAACTCCGACCTTGTTATGATTTCTTCGATATATACGACACAAGTGGCTCTGATACCATTGTAGGAAAATCCCGGTGTGTACATCACATGCAGACGGTGCGGAAATTTTTTTTTTGTTCTGGGACCTTCTCGAAAGCCAGGATTCATGGGTCTATATAACAATGTCAAACCATAACGACCAAAGGAGACCGTCTCTAACGGTATCCACGCAGAGATCGGAGAACCTAACCGGGACAAACCCTTTGACCCGGGAATAGCTAGAATAAAGTAAAGACTGCTAGATCTTACCTTTATTCTTGGAGAACTAGGAGAAACGATGAAGAGAAGAAGCTTGGAGAAGAGCTTGAAGATGATCGATGATGAAGATAGCATGAGAGAGAAACTCTTTCTTTTCAAACCTTTCTTCTTCTTACAAAATCCCACGATCATCAACCTCATTTTAGTCTTCAAATAGCTTTTTGCTTCTCATGGACACTTGTCATCCACGATGATCACCTTCCTTTAGCATTTTTGTCTTTTAGTCAATTTTGTCTTTAACCATTTAAAGACATTAATGACTAAAGACATTTGGTCTTCTCCCCTCCATCCACGTTGATACATACATATATATATATATATATTAATTACTTAATTAATTAATAAGATATATATATATATATATATATATAAATGCTGAAGTGGTCCAGTCACACTGGGGTCGGTCCTACCGGCCTACCGGTCCTGGTATGGAAAAAACACCGAAGACCTGTTTCAGCAATATCGATGTCGCGATCTCATCGGGACATATCTCGATCGCATCGGGATCTATTTAATCCTATTGCTCTCCATTTATTGGATCTCTATCCAAAACTATTTTACGAATTCTCCGAGTCACTCTTATGCGTGTGACCCATTAGGTTCCCGATTATGTTGGCCACTTAGATTAACACTTAATCTGAGCAAGTCATGAGCGGTATCTAGCAACACATCATGACCCCCAATTGATCGAAAAGTAATTGGTTTGACGAATGAACCTATATTCATCATGAACTATATCATGAACCTTTCCATAGACAATTACCGTGCAATTCGTCCTTTCACCATGCTATACCCCACTTGGTTATGAGTATGGGCAAAGTGTCAACTCTCACTAGACTGACTACGTCAAATCTAGTCCAAGTGATATCAGTTCTCGTCCTGGGACTCATTACTTTATATGTCACTAAAGACACTCTTCATGACATATAAACTCTGACCAGAGATTTCCAAGTAATGACCCTGACAAGAGGCCATGGGTATCATCTTCTGCTATCACAGAAGTGGTGAATCCTCTATTGGCTACTCAATTACCTTCGAATACCTCAAGCTGTACCCAATCACCACCCTATGAGCGACCTGTGTAAGGCAACAAGGAATGGAGTCAAAGCACAGAATCAGTATCCAAGATATCCTTGAGTACCTTAAGTCTAAGGATATTTGCACTATTGCTATGATGAGATTATCACTGACATTAGAATAGGACATCCATGTGATGATCTCATAGCAGGTCATCCAATGTACTTACTACCTCTAGTAAACATTCACATCTCAACCCTAAATATCTCATATTTACAGTTTCTGAGATCTACTGCTTGATCAAATCAAGGAGCTTGAGATGTGCTAGTCTCTTCGGATTAAGGATGTCCAGTTTCAGTAATCCTATGACTAGGGATAATTTAGATACTGACATAATTGCACATGATAGGAATCTCAGTAGTATGATCACATCATAATTTCCTTCATGCTATGTCATATACCATGGACTTCATTAATTTGATTATAGATCAATATCAAATAAAGAATATCAAATTAATGAAATATGCCTTTCTTTATTTATTTATAAAGTATGGACATAACTTTGTACAAAATGCGCTAAAGGCGATTGCCTTTAGGGCACTACTATAACATTATTGGCATTTCAAGCCACAATTTAATATTTTGCAAAATCCTAAAATATATAAGATGCTTGAACTATAATTGCCCAACATACGACTACAACCTTATCTTACATAAGTTAATCCGAAATAAAACAAAACATGCAAATTCGAATTTATGTCTTGATTCACTTTCACTTGATCTCTTAATCATCACCTGAATAGGGGAAAGAGAGTGGGGGTGAGCTTTACAGCTCGTGGGTAACATGCTTATAACAAATAACAAGCAAAACCGTTCAAAAAGTTTATTCTCATTGAATATTTTCATAAACATAGTCAATCCGCATTAAAATCACAAAACTCTTATTTCTTCAAATTCTCAACCAATTCACAATAATGCAAATCATGTATGCATCAACTTAACAATTTACAAATGCAATGCATAATAAATGGGTCGAGGGTTCCGTGGAATAAAACGGAGAAACCGAAGTTTACACCGTGAACGAAACGAGTCCATTTTTCAGATCTCGTGAGCCACAAGTAGGCAGCCGGGAGAAGGCTTTAAGTCGACGTGCACGTGACTACGAAGCGGTTCCTCTCTCGCCCAAACAAAAACACATACCCATGCTCGAAATCAATCATTCACAATTTCATATTCTCATGCGTTTTTTTCTTTCCATTCAAATCAAAATGTCATGACACAAATTCAATGGCATCACATGATCATATATCTCAATGCATTTTTCCACATTCATAACAATTCAAATCCAATCCATTTAGCATATACACATAAATAAGCAAAATCTTAAAATCATTGAAAAGCAATATATGCACATTGATGAAGTAATTGAAATCATTTCATTCTTTTGATTTGGAAAAGCTTTAATAGCTCATTGTTCAATTATAAATATGAAACCCACCTCATTTTGCTTAGACATCCAACCTTAATGTTCCCTTCCTCTTGCTCTTGGATAAGGTTTCTCTTGTTTTCCTAAAACAAACCAAAATTTTCATTCAATTTCAATTCAAATATAAATCCCCCAATTTTCACAAAATCCCTAAAACTTCAAAATCAAAACAAATGAAATTAATATAAATCAAGCTCAAAAATAACTTACCCATAGTCTATCTAGGTTAGAAAACCCAAAACCTAGCTTAGAAACCCTAAAAATCAAATGAGTTCCTTAAATCATATTCTTCCAATCCAACACCCATTCTCTACACAAACACTTTCTCTTTCTAATTCTTTCTCTAACAAAGCAACAAGAAGAAGATAAACTTACCTTGGCAAGATGATTCCCTTTCTTTTTCTTCTTCTTTCTCTCTTCTTCTTTCCTTCTTATTTTCTTTCTCTACGAATCTCTCTCTCTTCTCTTCTCTCAATTTCGTGCTTCCCTCTTCTTTCAAAGCCAAACAAACCTTCTTATTACAATCATGTCATTAATGATTGTACAAAGACCCCTTTACCCTTCCTTTGATGCCTTATAACCTTAATGCTTCAATGTTCTTCCCAAAATGCCCTCATACATATATACTCTTACAAGACTATTTCATTTCAATTGAACCATATGATAATATCCTACAATCATTTACATCATAATATCTCCAAAATAATCCATCAAAATCTCATAATTAACTAGTCTTTTCATATTTACCATGCTTTTGTCTTTATAACTAACATCTTATACTTCTAACTTCTTGACTAATGATCATAAAATAATTGAAGGAATTTAATAATATTTCCTTCTAGAAAAATGTTCCTCATTGTCTAAATTTTCCAATGACACCAAAATCATTCAATTTGGTTTAGAAATTCGAAAGTTATATCCCTACATTTCTAAACTACTCTTATACTGAAACAATATTCTGTACTCAATTCCATACAAGAATTGAAATTCTTCAAGACCATATTAGAGCTCTATTACATTAGACAAGATGTAGCTCTATTTATCTAGTTTAATCCAAATTAAGAATCATCTCATTTGGATAACTAGAGAAAAAGTTATGGCAAAAACATCAAGGCATACTCAGTGAACATGTTTGAACTACAATTTTCCACCTTATGACTTCTAACATTTCACATACAATTTTTCTAACTTCCAAGACAAGTTTGGGGTCCAACAGTTTGTATATTTCTCATTGTACGTCTGTCATCATCATCTTCCTTCACGTACTTCAGGAAGATCTTTTTACCATTTGGTTGAGGTTAGTGATCCTATTTGTTACTACGTTTTTTTGAAGTTATCTTTGTTTGAGTATTTCTTTACTTTTCATATACAAATTATTACACGTATATCTTTTTAAAATTGCATATGTTAAAATAATTTATTAAAATAAATATTTATATTGTTATGAATACTTATGAAATTTGAGACTAGCACATATTTAATATAGGAGTTTTAACATTAATTATCTTCAAACATATATGATTACAAACATATATGTTTGATGTTAAGTTTACAATTGTTTTACATCTCAACCCATAAATCTTAACCCATAACTTGTGATCCATTGAAACTGTGAGGTTTATCGGTGAAAAAAAGAGGAGTCTAGGGCTCACAACGAAAACTTGTTATCTTCATTCACATGTCGTATCTTAGATGTTTTGAAATTTATTGTTAGACAATGACCTAATACTAACTATGGATTCACTGTTTTAAATTAACTGTTGTCCAGAAATGTGTTTTCAGGATAGATCTTGGATGTATAGACGAAAAAATGTTGGTGGTTTCATTAATCCTGAATTTGTTGAGGGAGTAGAAGCTTTTATTCATTATGCCTGTTCTCAACCTGCATTTGTGGATGGGGCATCAGATTTCCATGTAAAAAGTGTAAACACAAATGTTTCCTTACTGTTGATGAAGTTAATGGGCATTTGCTGAGAAAAGGGTTTGTCCACAATTATTTTCAGTAGACACCACATGGGGAACTAGACATTTCTAGCACCTCTAGGGGTAATCAACTAGAATCATCTGTCAACCTAAATGAGTATGAAGAGGGGATTGGATTTACAAAAAATTATGTGAAACAAACAAAAAAATATGTATATGCGAATGGTTTATGATGGAGTCGGTTATACCTTTAAGTAAAATAGGAAAAATCCTGAAGAAGAAGCTAACCCACAACCAAAACAGTTTTTTGATTTACTACAATCAGCTGACCGAGAATTGTAGCCAAATTGTGAGACAATGACCCAATTGTCTTCAATTGCTCGAATATTGAACATAAAGTCTGAAGAACATACTTTGGATCATAGTTTTGATAAAATTCTAGAATGGTCAATGAATCATTACCTGCTAATTGTACAATGGTTGATAGTTTTTACAATATAAAGAAACTTATTAGGGGTCTTGGTTTGCCCGCTGAAAAGATTGAATATTGCAAATTGGGATGTATGTTGTATTAAGGGGATGATATGGACTTAAAAGAGTGTAGATTTTGTGGCCAATCTAGGTTTAAGCCTAGAAAGCGTTCATTGAAATAGAAATTAATACCATGGAAGCGGATGCATTATTTCCTACTAACTCTGAGACTTCAAAGACTTTATACTTCTAATGTTACTGCATCTCATATGAGATGGCATACAGGAAGATGGAGTAATGAGTCATCCATCAGATGCACTGGCATGGAAGCATTTCAATGACACCCATCTTGATTTTGCAGTTGAATGTCGAAATGTTAGGTTAGGATTGTCGACGGATGGTTTCAAAATCTTTTAGTCAATCCAGGCAGCAATATTCATCATGGCCAATCATAGTGACTCCTTATAATTTGCCTCATTGAATGTGTATGAAAGCGGCATATATGCACTACAAGAAAAATGTAGATTAGCGACAAAAATTTAGCAATGAAAAAATTTCTGTCGGTAATTAGCGACAGAAATATGCTTTCCGTCGTTAAAATTGAGTGATTTAGCGACAGTATTAATATTCATCGTTAAATTTGGAGGGAATTTGTCCTGGCAAAATTTGTAACTGACATTAGCAACGGAATAATATAGCCGTCAGTAATTTATTACCGACAGAAAATATACCGTTGAAAATTAGCGACGAAAATATGCTATCCGTCACTAAAATTGAGTAATTTAGCAACGGTACTAATACTCATCACCAAATTTGGAGGGAATTCATCGCGACAAAATTAGCGATGAAATTTAGTGACGGCATACATTTCGTCGCTAAAAATGAAGGAAATTTTTGACAGAATAAAAATTTTTGAGTTTACCTACGGAAAATTCCGTAGGTAAATTCCGTTGGTAAATGAATTTAGCGACGGAAATTTTCTTTCCATAGGTAAAAAGGCAGGAATTATTGGCGGTATAATTTTTTTTTTTAATTTACCTACAGAAATTTTTGTCGGTAAATTCTTTTTAAATGTAAACTCACCCGACATCTCCCTCCCACTTCTATCTTCTTTTTCCTTTCTTCTTCTTCCTTCTTCCTACATCTTCTCTTCGGTTTTCTTGGAGCCCATTTCTCTGTTGTGGACTCCTTTTCTGCTCGACGATGTTGTCTTCTCCGGCTATTGTCATCGTGTCATTCGGTAGAGGTATTTTTGCAACTATTGTCATGTGTTTTTTCATATATTAGATGAAAGTTAATTTGGGTATTTATTACTTTCGTTTATTTTTGTATTTTATTATTAGAAAACAACTTTAAGGTATAAATGTTAGTGATAGAAGAGACAAGACGTGATTTTAGTTGTGATGTTAAGATAAATTTCTGATGCATGTAAGGTGTTTGATGAAATGTTTGTTATTTTAAAAAATGATTTCAGTTCTTTATTTTCAGTTCTGTTTTAGTATGAATTTTAATATTTTAATTCTTTTACTGGAAATAATGAAGTTCTCTCCATGGTGACTTCCAGAGAAACTAAACACTTTGCAGGTAAATTTTAAAAAATAGTTTTCAGCAAATTTACCGACAAAAAAATATTTTGTTGGTAAATATATTGGATTTTACCGACAGAAAAAATTTCGTCGCTAATTACCGACAGAATTACAAAATCCGTTGATAATTTTCTGATAGAAAAATGTACTGAATGAACAAAATAATCGTAGGTAAATTTACAAACAGAAATTTTTACCGTCAATAATTCCGTCGGTAAATTTACTAATGGAAAATGTCCGTCGTTAAATTTAGTAACGACCATATCTCGACGGAATATTTACAAGTTCCGTCGGTAAATTCCGTCGCTAAACTTTATTTTTCTTGTAGTGATGTTCTTGACAATGATTGTGCCAGGGCCTACAAATTCAAAGCATAAAATTGATGTGTTCTTACAACCATTGATATCTGAATTGCAGCATCTGTGGAAAGATGGTGTTCAAGCATATGATGTCTCTCTAAAACAAAATTTTGTGTTGAGGGCGGCTTTGATGTGAACCATTAGTGATTTTCTAGCATTTTCCATGTTAGCTGGATGGAGCACAGCTGGAAAATTGGCTTGTCTTTATTATGGCAATAATTTTGATGCATTTTATCTTCCAAACGGGGGAAAAATATGTTGGTTTGACAATCATATATTTTTTTTTCCTTCAGATCATTCATTTAGGCGCAATAAACAAAAGTTCATTAAGAATAGGGCGGTCAAAACAACACTTCCTCCTATAAAAGTTAGTGAAGCGATTTTGCAAGAGATTGAGGAATTAGGCTTGCTGAAAGTAACAGAATTTGAAGCCGATGAAGTAAATACAAGCATTAGTCAAAACTTTGATTGGAGAAAACGAAGCATATTTTGGAATTTGCCATATTGCAAAACGAATTTGATACGTCATAATCTAGATGTTATGCATATTGAAAAAAATATTTTTGACAACTTGTTCAATACTATTATGAATATTGAAAGGAGGACAAAAGACAATGCAAAATCATGAGCTGATTTGTAACTTTTTTGTAGAAGGAATGAATTACATAAAGATCTTCGCACCGGAAAATATCCGAAAGCATGTTACACTTTGGACAAGAAAAGGAGCTTTTGTGTGAATGGTTGAAAAGTCTGAAGTTTCCCCGATGGTTTTGTTTCAAACTTGGCTATGTGAGTGGACCTGAGGAAGTACAAACTATTTGAAATGAAAAGTCATGACTATCATGTGCTTATGCAAAGGCTTATTTCAATTGCATTTCGGGAGTTGCTACCAAATAAGGTTTGGGAAGTAATAACATAATTAAGTATATTTTTCAAAAGTTTAACATCATCTGAATTCAAGTTGGCGGACATGGAGAAACTCGAAAAGGAAATTCCAGTAATTCTATGCAAGTTAGAAAAGATTTTTCCTCCAAGCTTCTTTAACTGTATGGAGCATCTACCTGTGTATTTAGCATACAAGGCAAAACTAGTCGGACTAGTTCAATCGATGGATGTATCCATTTACGAGGTAAGTCAAGAAACATTATTACCATAACCATATTATTATATTTTTACTACAAAATTGTAATAACCATTTTGTCCAATATAGGTATTTGTATCACTTAAAAAAATGTGAAAACAAGGCCAGAGATGAAGGATCGATATGTAATGCTTATTAAGTGGAGGAAGCTAGTTCATTTTGTGGACATTATTTTGAACCTCATGTTCACATAAGAGAAAGAAAAGTTTCTCGTAATGACAATGGGAGAGGAACGATGATGTTGATGGTAACTTGTCCATTTTTACATATCCTAGACGAACATATGGAGGTCCAACAAGAAGAATGCTAATAGAGGAAGAAATTGAGGTTGCATGTGGTTACATTTTATTGAACTATCAGGAGGTTCTACCTTTCGTGCAGTAAGTTGAACATTATGGTTTCTTCCTTTAAATTTCTGTGCTGTTCATTACTGAAATACATAATAATGTATTTAGATTATACGAGGTATTATTACGTGACATAATGCCGAAAAACACACAGGATGATATAAATAAAGAAGTTAGAAAATACTCTCCTCGATGGTTCAAGAGATATGTAAGTTTTTACTTACAACTATTCTATTAGTTGAATACCATATTTAAGTATTCCACATTAATGGTATGATAATTTCTTTTATGTAGGTTGTAAAAAATCCAATAGAGAACAAGTTCATTAATGATCTTTTAAAGGGATCTTTGCAAACTGTTAAATCGTATATGATGTTTTTTTGTGAATGGATATAAATACCATACAGAATATCATGGGCATAGCATGGCAACAATAAACAGTGGAGTTGCTATACAGGGAGAATTGATGGATTACTATGATAAAATAATTGAAATACTTGAAGTTGAGTACCCTATTTTGCCAATTCAGCGATGTGTGATATTTAAATGTGACTGATAGGACCCGACTTCAAATGTTAGAACAAAAGTGCATAGCCGATACAATCTAGTTGAAGTCAACATAAGGAGAAGATTGAGACAGTTTGAACCTTTCATGTTGGCAATGCAAGCGAAACAGGTGTGTTATGTCCCTTTTCTAAGCTTACGATGAGATAAGATAGATAAGTTGGCGGTTTGCACAGTTAAATCTAAAGATGTTTTCCAATCACATAAAAAAGGAGATCAAAGAGTTGACAATGAAGTGTTTCTGGAAGATGCCACTTTTATTAATGTATCTGTGACATATGACGATAATGAATCTTTAAACGATCCATCGAACGGATTTGTTGAAATTTCATCTGGAGAGGATGACAAGGGTCAGAGATCTGAAGAGGATCCCGAGTTTGATTCTTATTCATCTGAAGAAGAAGATGATTGTACTTTACAATTAAGTTATGATAGTGATTAAATTGTGTTTGTAATTGAATTTTTTAATCAATGTGATAAATTATTTCCTTTTCACTATATCATGTAAAGAATTTCATTGGAAATCTTATTCAAGGAATGTTGACATGGAGACTGGTTCCAGATGGTAGTAATTCCTTCTGTTGAGAGGAACGTGACAAAATTGTTCTAATCGAAGGAATAAAGTATGTAGGAAAAATCGACACTTCATACACTAAGGATCGTTTGCCTTCTATGACGATCTTCTACTTCAAGGTGTTTAGTATGATCTGGATAACGTCTCTTTCCTTATTATGTACATCTCATTTCTTTTGATGAAATTATTATATATATTCACATTTGATGGTCTATATTATATGTTTTAAGCTTCCTTAAATCTTGAAGATGACATGTATGCCGATTGAGGCGAGAGTGATGTCACTACAGTATGTAAAGGATTAGGGAGTTCGGTTCTTAAACAAAATTCATCAATTCCACAAACCTCATCTAAACATTCACGTATGCATTAATATCCATTATTGGTTCGTTTAACCGTTTTCTAATATGACATTGTGAAAGTTATATACTGATTGGGTTTTAGGTAAATCAGTTCTCGCTAGTAGTTTATCTGAGAGTTAGTCTTTCATACTAAAACCGACGACGCATTCAGTGTATCCTCAACAAGTTTAGCTATAGCAGAAACGCTGTTGCAAGAAGATGTTGAAAAGCGTACACCTGAGGGAAGAAGTATCACTGTTTCAATTGGTGCATTTGAACAGGTCAGGACACTTCTCGAGAATCCAAACATCGGGGACTTATTTACCTTTACCGAATCCCATGTCACATGGAATCAAACAAAATAATTACATCATTTTGATTTATCATTGCAATATAGTACATGAACAACTGAACGTTGATATATTATTGTATTAGTTAGAAGTTGTCCTATGCCCTATTGAATGAGGGTTGTTATTGTTTTTGTTCTACAATTGTTAACTGTCATTTTCGTCATTTATACTTGAATATGACATTAAACAAGTCGCCTTATTTCATTTTCCATATATTGTATCAAATATTGAATTCAAATTATTATATAAGTAGAAAATTTGATAAACCATGATTTTTAGGTTCGTCGTATAGGACCAAAGAGACAGCGTGAGGTTATGCGGCCTAGGTTTAGAGGCTTGATTGATGGCACCTACTATGTAGGAGGATCGTCACATTCTGTAACTTCCACTAACTCACCTTCTCCCCCTCCCGAACCTACAACTGCAAATGAGGCATCACCTATTGTAAGAAATACTACACCATCCGTATCCCCATCCCCAATACCGCTTTATCGAAAGGCGGAGACGTCTGCAGGCCTGGAGATCAGGGACCAGACGGAAGAAAGTATATAGCCACTATGTAAATAAATCACATTAATGATTACTTCTTTATAATTAAGTTATAGGTTTACCAATTTTTCATTTTATCAAATTACTTCTTATATTAGGTTGCTTCCGTCTGGACAATGTTCCGGAAATATGACTTCTAAATTTAAAGAACGGATTGATCCTGAGGGTTATGTCTAGAAGAATATCTCTCAGGTAACAAAGGAATTCTACTTTCAGGAGTTTGAGATACAATAAACATTTGGTTTTGTTTTATATTGCTTTATATGCACTAATTACATAAATATTATGACATGATATTACTTTAAATTTTTTTCTTATTTCAGAAAGAATTTTTCTAAGATTCTGGTATCGACGCCAACATATATAGACTATGGGAGAGGCAAGTTCGTACACGTTATCGCGATTTCATTGGTGCAATATGCAAGGCTGGTGCACGACCACGTTTTATTTCGGAGCAAATATGGAGTTGATGGCAGAAGTATTAGAGAAGCCCTATGGCAATGACAATCTTAGGGCGTAACTCCACCAACAGATGTGGAAGCCCGGGAGGAAAGAGTCTTCCCGTACATACAGGAGGATCAATAACCCACCACGAGCATGCACAGAGACTTGTAAGTAGCTAAACTTAACACTTATTTTGTACATGTTTTACTTTGCTGTATTATAGATAATGGTATTGGTATAAATGCCTGGTGCCATATATGGTTGTGTTGAGTTTTTTATTTGTTCAACAGGGGGACATATCATAAAATTAAGGAAAACGCTATCAAATTTTTTATTAAATATAGTTTACATTTAAACATTTAGGTTAAATATGCAGGAAAAGTCTTTGGGTCTTCCTCCTACACCTACTCAGTTGTTTTCGCATACTCACACCAAGAAACATGACGGTGTGACATTCGTTAATAGTTGATGTAAAGAACTGAATGTATGTGAACTTACTGCCTTATTATTATTATTATTATTTTTATAATCATTTAGTGTTACGATTATGAATAATCTCTTACTAACGTAAACATTGGTTTCTAATAAGACCAAATACAACAAACCATTCAGCGGTAGTCTCAAGAGGAACAATCTGTTGATGAGACTCAGATGTATTTTGATGTTGTCGGTGGTAGGGATCGTCGTAGACGGATATTCGGGCTAGGTTTAATTGCGAATATTTGTTATTCGCAATCCTCTATGTCCAGTACAACAATGTCTACCAGACAAGCACAATCATCGGAAGTCACCGAGCTTCGGGCCACATTGGATATGGTGATGGAAAGGATGACTCACATGCAAGAGAAGATGGACTAGATGGCTCACATGCAAGAGCAAATGGAGCAGATGGCTCAACTGAGACAGGAGCTGGAGCAGTTAAAGGGGAGGGGTAGCACCTCTGAGCACCCTCCATCACCAGGACATTAGGATTGTTGTAGTCATTTGTTTTCAATTACAAAGATATGTTATGTAAACTTGAATGTTTTTATTATCACTTAACAAATTTTGAACTTTATATTACCAATTAACTTCTATTTCAATAAATTTAATATATACACAAATTAAATTAATATGCACAGATAATTCACAACTGTTGAAATTATGCATTTTTATAAGATCATCAAACATATTTTAATGTCGGGATTTTAAAAAAATTCGACATTCCAATTACCGACGGATTTGAAAAAACCGTAGAAAAACATGTTCATATATTACCAACGGAATAAGGACACCGTTAAAAACTTATTTGCATATTGCCAACGGAAAGTTGTATACCGTCGGTAAGTTGTCCGTTTTATTTACCGATCATTTTTGTTAATCTGTTGGTATATTTTCACCGATATACTGATAATTTCCATAATTTCGTTGGTATTGTTTACCGACGGAATTGCATTTGAGATTCCATCACTAAAGTTACCTATGCCCGTATTAATGACGCTTTTGTCCATTGTTTAATTCCGTCAGTAAATATTTATACCGACAGAATACTTGGATTTAGTGTTGGTTATGTCCATCGGTAAATCCAGACATTCTTGTATTATTGTAATATGACAAGGAATGTGATAATTATGGGATTTGATTTTGGATGAGATGTTATAATAATTGAATTGTGTTTAGTATGTTTATATTCTGTTTGAGTGAGTGCATCGATGAAGGTTTACTCATTGAGTTCGCAAAACTCATCAAAATTGCAAATACTGATTTTTAGGTATTGAGGATACCTAACTTCTAATGCAATCTAATAGCAGTCTAATATTGTCAATTTTGGAACAAGAAATGGCTTAAAAGTCGATTAGTTGACACTAAAGAGTCTAGATAGGATATTTTGGTGTAGCATTCTACCATATGTAAAACATCTTGTAAAGAGTAGCAAACTCTTAGATGTTGTTAGTAATGTATATGTGTGGATTATGTACTGGAGTGCAGCAATGTATGTTCATGTTTATGAATAAAATGGAAAGTTTTGATCTTCTTAAATACTTGTGTTACATATGATGCCTTAATAAGTGAATGTGGTTGCTCTAACATGCCATTTCCATAGGATATATTCTCAGATAATCTATGGATGTTCAGGTATATGCACTATGGTAGTGATGTGTTACAGGTTGGATGGTTGGTCATATACTAGGTGGTTGATTAATAAATAGTTGTTGTTTTTCAAGGAGGGTAATGGTTACTCTCAACTGATTAATTTCTTTAGTTACACTTCTCACTTGTTGTTGAAGGTATAATAATTCGGTTTTCTTCTTATTGAGTGAATCCTTCAGGCTCAGGATAACTGTCTCCATTCTCTAGTGAATGTATCTATAAGACTGTTAGCAGAAGATTTTATATAATGTATTTAAAAATTATATTGATTTAATTCTAATTGTCATCTAATTAATTGTCCTTGATTGTAATTTGTTTTAATATTATTTGTTCCAATTGAGACTTTAAACGAAATCCAAATCAACGACTTGTTGCTTTGAGTCTCTATGATTCAGTTGTAAACTTTAATGATGGTTGGACCGTTTACAGAAAGATGTTGGAAATTTGATATTACATTTTCTTTAAGGTCTCAAAAGGGACTGCTATAGGATTCGGATCTTGGTTAGAATCAGGATTACCATTAATTTTAGGAAATAATTTTTTAAATTATATAATCCTTTTGCCAATATTTACATTATATATCTTTATGAACACCAATAAAAAAATCCTTAAATAAAAAAATCCATATTAATCTTCAAAATTTTATATACCATGCAACTTGTTATAAAATTTACGACTTATAATAGAAAAATTAAATCAGCTACAATTTTATCTTCTTAATAATCTTAATTTACAAACTGAAATAGAAACTTTAATAGAACAAGTTTGTAGTGAAAATCCACTAGATCTTAAAAGAATACTAATAATCAATTGGTTGAAATAAACCTTAAAGATCCTATACAGAAATTAATATTAAAATAACATTCCATATATACAACAAGATGTACAAGAATTTATTAATAAATGTTCAGAATTATTACAAAAACAATTAAGAACACCAAGCACAAGTAAACATTCAGCCCTGACCTTCTATGTAAATAATCATTTTGAACAAAAACGTAGCAAGAGAAGAATGGTAATCAACTATAAAGAATTAAATAAAGTTATTATAGGTGATGCATTTAATTTAATACTGGTTTAAAATTAAGAATTCCTTTACAATCACACAATATAGATCTCCCACAGCCTTCGAAGATCAAGCAACAAGTGCTTGATTCCCACAAGCATGCTAGTTAATGCTCAACTTGTTGATTTTCATTATCATAGAATCACGTATCCAAGCCACAGTTTTGTTACTAACCACTTGTTCATATAGAAATTCCTACTTTCAATTCAACAAGAGTATTGTTTAAAGAATTGTTTGAATTTGGGTATCCACCTCTTTATATTCACCCCTCTTTTTTCACTTACTTTATGCAAACAAATGGAAAAATGAACATTTTGTGTAGGATACGTGAGAATTAGTTTAGCAAGTCCATACGGTTGATGTTTCCATAGAAGTATTCATGGATACGTCAAACTAGTTCTCCGTGATCACAGATGAAGTGTTTATTTTTTACATGCTTGGGTGAAAAATAAACTCAATTCACACAAATTACAATCATACCTATCAGATCGAATCCAATTATCAAACTTCTTATTGTGTAATCGTGATTCCAATATTTTATTAATGCTTTCTTCCAACTTTTGAATCTCATCACCTCTTATTTATTTTGTCATGCACATGATCACTAATTGAAAATCGATGGTTCTAATATCAAACATTGTGTTCTTATTTATTATAAACTATATGGTTTTCTTAATCTATTTTTCTCGCTCAAACGGTTAATTTTTATACTCATATTTCATGTCTATGTTGTTATCAACTAAGAATCAAAAGAATAAAGAATTTAAAAAAGAATAAAGAATTTAAAATTAATAGCTAACACGTACACACAGAGAGAAAGTAAATAAAAATTATGTTATTGTTTGAGGTACGGCCGTTGGTTTCATGCCTCTTTAAGTCACCAATTGTTGGAACCAAGATTTTGAAATTCGGACCAGACATCGAACTGGAAGCCTTATTGATAACTGGTTTGATTGATTCGATCGATTCAACCACTGGTTGAATCGGTGTGACGTCATAATTATATATAATATTAGTAATATTAAAAAAATAAAAATATATATCAAATAATATAAATAAACATAAATAAAAATTTATTTGACCGGTTTAAATAATATAAATAAATAAAAATAAAAAATGTGATGTTTTAGAAAAAAGCAAAAAAATTAAAAAAATTCATTGAACCAAGAACCAACCGGTTCGACCAATTTTAATTTAACCAATCAATTGATTGGTTCTCACCTATTCAATTAAGGAGTGATTTTTAGAAATCACTCAAACCGAATAGTCTACCAGTGATCGGTTAAATCGACCAATTCGGTCTAGGTTTCAAACACTGGCTGGAAGCAACACGTACATTCTATATTTTAAACTTAAAACGGTTAAATGTAACTAAACAATTGCTCTGAGGATATGATCCTCCGTACTCTCTACTTTGTTCCAACCTAGCAGAAGGTACTAAAAAGTAAAAAGAGCACGAGCTATAGCTCTCAATGAAGATCTATTGAGTGCTTTTAATTCCCCATGTAACTGAATTTCATTTTAAATTCAATATTTTTATCATGCGTCTCGCCCTATCCCTCTCGTCCACTTTACGAATTTGCTAAATAAACCCACCTTGAATACTTTCTTCTTAATATTAATAAAGCATTATACAATGAGAAAGGAATCTTAAAATTATGATTTCAATGCTTGAAATCATAACAATATAGAATAATTACGTTAAAGTTGAGTTATCAAAGTTAAATTTATATTTCAAATCTACGAGATTGAATTAGGAACTTTTTTTTTTCTACACGATGGTCAAATGGTACTAGGTACAAATTTGAAGTCCAATTTCATAGCTTCCAAATGCAGCTGAAAGGAAATTGGGAAGCAACAAGATGAAATAAGTACCAAATAAGCACACTCGTATGATTTGGATTGCTCACTGTCAAATAACAATATAGCATTGATTTACATAGTCAATTGGAGCAGCACCTGAGACAAAAGCTAATAGGAGGAACACTGTAGCTCCATAGGGTTACTGAGTATAGGTTGCAGATCCCTGATCCGATCATTTCCACTGATTTACGAAGCTCAATGGAAGTAAAGACGAGAACTCCTGATCTTCCATTTCCGCTAATCAAGTTCAAGATCAATTGCAAAATTCCATCAATCCGCACCAAGTCCATGATTTTTCTTCAATTTCAGATTGGTGACAACCCTCTCATGCAGCAGTCTCCATCACCAAGCCATAAACATCACTTGATGCCCAGAAGTCTCTCCAGCAATTCCCGCCAACTTATTCCATAAAATCCTCAGAGCATGATCAATGCCTTTCCATACATGAAACTTATTTGGTGTGAAGTATTTACAGCAATGAAAGAATAGACCCATATTGACAGTTTCCATCAAAACTTTAGCTTTCCTCGATTTGATCATATAAACACTTGTATCCTCGCTTCTGTGGATGTATTGTTAAAGAAAGGAAAATGCTACATCTTGCCTAAGAAATCAATTGCTAATCCTGTTCCCATTACCAACCTTCCGGTGACGCTTGGAACCAGGTTTCCTATCTTTCCCACGCCTAGAAGGATTCTTCATGACTGTCCTTCCAAATGCAATGTCTCGACGTGGAGGTGGCGATCGTTGGATGAGACGAGGAATTGGAGGAGGCATACGCTCCAGCAGTTCTCTGTGGTAAGCCTGACAAGTCAAAGACAAATCACCAAAAACCAAGTATGCATAAGAGAGGAAAGGAGTTTACCAAAGCATCTTGAAGATAACATTAAGATCTGATAACAGTTTGTTTTCCAGTATTATGTATAAAATTAAGATCAGAGAACAATTTGTTTTCCAGTATTATGTATTTAAACAACATGAACATGCTGCAGGAAAGGATTGTAATTCACATGTCATATATGTGTAGACAAGGTAGTCAAGATAGGTATCATTGACCAGAAAAGGTGACACAAGATACAGAGTTCAGTTTCACACTCTGCCATGGTGGTGTCCCATGTATCCATGTAAGGGAAGTCATTTGAGTGAAAATACAGTAACAGGTGGAACCAACTTCTTATAGTTGAGGTAATGTTGACTAGAGCACATTGCAAGGGTATTTATTTAATGCATGTATAAAGGGCAAAACAAACAGACTGCACCAGTATGTTTAATATTGCCTTTGAAAGAAAACCTCTCATACCATGCACCAAAAGAAAACATTCAAAATTTTATAATCTTAGGTAAAAAGTTCAACTGTTTCAAAGATTAAAACCAATGAATTTAAAATAATATGTGAACATAACTTACCCAAGTTCATATTGCATAGATGCTACTATTATCATCAAGAGGACATACCTGAATCACAAAATTACGTCTTTCACAGTCCATAAACATATTGATACTCCAATTAACTTTTGCCATTATTTTATCCCTCACAATGGAAAAGCTTAATTGATCTCTGGACGTAAATCGATCAACTTCATTGAACCAAAGGCAGGTGAACAAATTTGTAATAGGCACATGTTCCCTTATGATAACACAACCTTCAGGGACATCTGCATGAAGCTTGGTCATAAATCAAAAACCATTGGGAGTTACAAATCATCAAAGACAAAAAAAGCGTTCACATACTAAAGATCATGCACCTACCACTAGTTATTGGCAACTTAGCTCTGGTGTATGGCGTTAGACCCTCCCTTTTATAGAACTCAATCTGGCGATCAATGGTTTCATTATCATACTTTCCAGCAGCTTTGTTAGCTTCTGCCTCTTTAAACACATCAAAGCGTGTATAGTGTCTTGAAATTGCAAAATTGGCATTAACTCTCCATAAGAACCTGAATTAAATTATACACAAGGGAATTCATTAAATTGCATATATTATTAAATTGAAATAAGCTAAAAATTTTATTATGATCTTGATGTTGTTCATCAGAGCCTCCTCAAATAAGAATTACACAAACAGAAAGTAGGTAGAACCTTTCAAGAATTTGATAGGGGTCCACAACAAGCTGGAGCTTTCCATCAATCCAGATAGAATATCTAACATTCGGTAAAATTCTATGCAAAAGAAGCTTTGGAACCTGCAATTTACATGTTTTTAGAAGTTTCTGGAAACCAGTTCATGAAAATCAACTGAAGGAACAGACAGAATTAAGTATAACAGCCTGGAACCAATTTGAAACAGGAAAAACTATAATGATAAGAAATGGAGATGAACATATTTTAGATAGCCGATTCAACAAATAGAATCCGTAACATAATTTTGCCTAGGATTAGAACCAACATGAATTAGATGTTTGCTAACAATGAATAATTCCAATTTCACGTAAAAAAAATAGTGAAGAAAAATCTTAAAAGACTGACAGCTTGGTTCTCAAGAAAGTTTTATAAAAATGCTACAAAAGAAATGGAAAAACAAATGAAAAGAAATTATCTTTTATGCGTCAATTGCACAATTTGATGCACACCAATTAGTTTGCAGTAGCAAGCCATCTTTCAACCGTCATCAAATTAAACACATCAAGTTTTAACTGTAAAAATTAACATTACATTTTTTTCAATCAGTGTGTCAAACCTTTATTTTGTTATTAATTATGTTATCAATATAAACATTAAAGAAGTATATTTGCTATATATCTTGTAACGGGATAACACCTTGAACAATTGTGTTAAGTTTTGTAAGTATGGAACTCAATAAAATTTAATATTCAATTGGAAAATGTAAAAGGATTGTTGATAATCATTATCCAAAATCTTCTAAAATCAAACTTGATGTTAATTGTTGATAATCTTAAAATTATGGTTTATGTGTTTATCCTATGCAAGAATATCATATATATCTTGTTTAATAATATTAGTATTAGCCTGTCCTATTTTACTATTACAAAATATAAAGAATCTAATTAATAATAATAGTATGAAACTTTTTAGGTTTAATATGATATTATTTTTATTTATATCCTATATAGGAATATCACACTATTTAGAAATATTGGTCTTAGCAGGTATTACCTTACAATTATAAATAGAGGGGCTAAATATAGTTAATAATAGACCCTACTATTCTTGCCAGTCTTTGTATCCATAGAAGTTAGCCTTTCAATCGAACTATAAGAATTTTGTATTCCTCTCTCTTTACTCTTTCTTGTCTTTTTTACTTTCACAATTAAAGTTTGGCCTAATTCATGTTGTCTAATAACTTGTTCTAAATAACAAATTTTCTGCCTTAATTGGGAATAACAATCCACCCGCTAGATTATTGCGACCGTAAGCAGACTATGCATTATAGTAGAAAACACAGGCTGCAATCATCCTGGAAGCCATTGCTTAGAAACAGGTGAGCTAAGCAACATTCTCAGGCATATCAAAATTAACCAAATAACTATTTGACAACAAACTCGAGTACAATATTAGATATATAAGAATGTCTTAGATTCATTCTCCATACAAAGTGTGAAGACCTCTACTTGTATTAATCTATCACAACAGGAGCACTTTTAATAGGACTAGCATATCGTTCAATTTATTGCTCCTCAAGGGGAGCAGAAAAGCTTCACATACAGCACTCACGGAATTCAGGTTTAAAAAGCTGAAAGACTGAGAGAACAAGTATTTGTTCTTAATTCTTTCCTAAAGTAAGTACATTTATTTATGGTTGCTAACTAGCTACAAATATTGAAACCAATTCAGCTAGAACATAGGAATGCAATTTAGAATATATCTACTTTAAGATAATACAAAATCTCTTAAATACCTTTCTACTACAAGAAAATAGGAAATCCCTCACTAAAAAACTTTAACAATAAATACAAGCTATTAACCTCAAATTTATTTAATAGAAATAAGATATCCTAACTACTTTTCTACAAATTTAACAAGATGGTGCATGGATGTCAATCATGTCCAGCTTGCTAAGAAGCTCAAAATTAGGTCTGAACAATACTTAGATGAGAATGTCATCTACTTGTCGCATTGCCGGAACAAAAGAATTTTTTTGTGTGATTATATTGTATGAAGTTTTATGCAATGCTGATGGCAGCCTTGTGATTGCAGTATAATTTAATTGGTAAATTAGTCAGTATTTTCAACACTTTTTAGTTATCACAACTCATAAATTCCACATGTTATAGCTGGATATTTTGCTTCAGCACTGCTTATAGCAATCACCTTTTGATTTTTACTTAGCCAGGTGACTAAATTACCCTAAACATATGTGCAGTACCTTGATATAGATCTTCTTCTATCTATAGCTGAAACTACACAATCTGCACCAATATACACCTCGATGTTTCACTCTGCTTTTTTGAAAGAGTTGACCTTTTGCTGTTGGACTTTTTGGATACTCTAGAATTTGATTACTAGTTCAAGATGTTCCTTAGTAGGACGAGTGCATGAATTGACTAACCATGGTTATAGCAAATGGATATTTGGCCATGTATGTGATACGTAAATCAGCTTCCAATACCAGCCTTTGATATCCAGATATGTCCACCAGATTTCCCTCTTTACCATTACCAAACTTGTGATTTCATTAATTGGAAATCTTCAAGTCTACAAGTTTGCAACCATTAATTCCAATATCTTAAGAAGGTCAAGAACCCATTCTCGTTGAGAAAAAAATATGTATTTTCCGGATCAAGCAACATCCATCCCTAGAAAGTGCATTAAAGACTGTAAATAAACTCTGATGAAAAAGAGTTCTTCTACCAACTTATCATAGGCAAGTCAATACACAATTAAAACAACTATCTTCCCATTTTTTTAAGTACCTGACAAATATAGTATAATCAACTTGTCCTTAAGAACACAATTGATTTTAACAACTGAGTAAATCTCTTGAACCAAACCTTTTGATTGTTTAAACTCATATAAAGATCTCCTTAATTTACATACTTTTGAACCAAATTTTCCATCAAAGGCTAGTGATGCAATCATATATACCCACTCCTTTATATCTCCATTGGAAAAGGCATTTTTTCACATCTACTTATAGTCAAGGCTAATCAAGGTTTACTACAATTGACAAGAGATCCCTTACAGTGCTTAACTTCGACACAGGTGCAAAAGCCTCAAGCTAATAAATGTCACAACTTTCATACAATCGATCTGATTTAAATTTAGTTGTGAACATCCATTTGGACTCCACAGTACTCTTCCATCTATGTAGATCCACCACCTCTCATGTCTTGTTTCTCTCAAGAGCCTTCATCTCCTAAAAGACAGGCCCCTTTCACTCATGAATCTTTAGAGCATCCTGCACACTTTATGGAGTGTGCAGACAAGATATTTGTGATTGGGGTGGATTTTTGTATGACATTGTTGGGCAACTGGTGTTTGGAACACCTTACACCTCTTCAAACAGCAATGGGGAATATTAATATCAGTGGAATCATTAGACTCAGAACACGGACTTTTATTTTGAGAAAGTTTTGGAAACAAGTAATTTAAGCACTAAAAACTTAGATGGCCTAACCTATAATGCCACAACACTATTTTGCTACTCTTAGAAACAATAACTGAATTGAATCAAGTAGGTTGATGTAATCCACTAGAGTTGGTTCCATCCTCAAATATGCAAAGTTCACCACACATTCTAGTCGTCAATCATCCTCCTTATCCTAAAATCCAGAAACTCGCAATATGATGCATAAAAATTAACATCACATTGATGATCAAGAGTTATTTTCTAATGATTAGTAATTATAAGATAGATTAGGAACATGAAATATTAAGGAAAAAAGATGGACATATCCATTTTTGGCAATGGAAAAAGAGTTATTCACGATTTTGCCCTTTTTTTTGCCCACACAAGGAATGTAGAAGGAAAATAGTTTAGAACATGATGTCATGTGACTTGTTGCTCCAAAAGCAATGATCCAAGGATTTGACTAAATTGGGGGCAACAATGAAAAAGCAGTACAAAGGAAACAACCTTTTTCGGCAAAAGAACAAGTTGGATTCTAAGGCAAGATTAATGTAGTTTGTATTAAATGCTCTAATTGTTCCTTAGTCAACAAAGCAATCTTTTATTTCGTTCAATGCTCGAAGAACTCCTAGATTGTGCCATCAAAACCACATTAGTTTCCAATGGATTTATTTTTCCATTATGGTGGTTTACCATGAAGCATGTAAGAATTTTCCTTCGTAAGCCATGGTTTTTTACAATGCTCACACCGAGGCTTCATATGCATATACCCAAATCCTCTTGTTACAAGAGTTGAGCCCTCAAGTTCCTACTTGGGCTCTAAATTGCACAACATAATCTTTCTTCTGGACTCCTCATGTACAAATTCTCAAATAGATGACAATGATTTCTAACCTAAAATCCGTTTGCTAACTTCATCAAGATCTTGATTAAGACAAACAAGGAATATGTAAACTTGATTATTCTCTTGCCTATTCTTATGGCGAGCATAATCATTAGAATTTTCCCAAAGATCATCATAATATTGATCTAATTCCTACAATAAAGTCATCGTCTCATTATCTCATTGTAATAGGTGATACTATCGTGTTCATCTTGTTTAGATTTCCAAAGTCTTATTTTTCAAATCAGAGATTTGAGATGAGTCTCCAAATTAGAATAACAGTCTCGTAAAGCCTCCCAAAAATTTGAGGTGAGCTCCAAAGTAATGACAATGGAGTTTCCAAAAAGTCATTGTTTCAAGATGTATCATTTTATGCAACTTGTGTTACTTCACTTGTTAATGTCCTTAATTTTTCTCTTTAATTTATTGTCGATTTCATAAATTGTGCCCATTCAAGATAGTTCTTTCCATTGAGCTCGTGGATGGTTACTTGCAAGCCAGAAGTTGATGTTAAAGAAGCAAGTTGGATGCTCTATGGGGGATTTGCAGAAGCATCCAAGCTCCGCTAATCATGATTGTCTTCGTCATGAGAGAAGGTAAGAGCGCATCACTCAAACACCATGAAATATTTGAATAGAAAATAACCGTTCTTCGTTATTCTTTCACAAAGTGAGTAATTTACTTATAGCTAAGAACTAGTCACAGAATTTTATCTACTGCAAGATAATATAAACCTCTTAAGACACTACGTACTACAGGATCATACAATATCTCCTAACTAAAAACCTAACATGAGTCTAAGTAATTAAAATTATATTTTATTTAAAATAAAATATCATACTTTTTAGAAAGATCAACAAAAGGTATAAGGTTTCTAAGTTGGAAAATCTATAAAATCTGATAAAGAATCTCCTCAACCAAAAATTGTAAATGTGAACAAAGAGTATAATCATACTATTAGCATCTAATATTAAGAAGAAATTTTCTCCTTCAAAAGCCCTCTAGTTTTTTTTTTTTAATCATCAAACTAAACAAAGAAACAAAAAGTTAAAAGGAATCCAACTGAGAAACTTCCTTATATATGTCAAAGGCTCTAGGGATTTCCTTTTCCTAGACAACTAAAATCTGATCACTGAATGTGCATGGGCCTTAACTTTTTTAATCCTTCACAGAGAAAAAGCATATGAAAGATGTTTCAGCTGCATAATTGCAAAAGATTAATAACAAGAAATTCTCTGCCTCCATAGATTGGTGTCTTTTATGACTACGCATACTGTTTTATCGAATTCAATCTTGAGACAAGATTTTGCATTTTGAGACCTTCCAAAAGAAGTGAGCATAAGTACTCAAGCACATCTCTTAAGAAAGAATGACAAAAAGCCTATAGGCACTATTGGTTGAAGCACAGATATAATTTCCTCTCAATTTTATTAAATGCTAGCCCTAACTAGTGATTGAGTCAAGATCTTGATCTGAATCAGTATGAAATTCAAAGAATATTCACATGAACGAAGATGCAAATACAGATATAGGCATAAAATAGAGTGACAACCATAATTTGACTTGTTAATATCTAAAGAAGATCCAAAGATTCAGGCAAATGAACCAAACAAACCTTTCCATTTCTTCTTGCATCAGCATAAGGAATATTTCTGACCACAATAATTCTCCACAATCCAACCTTCATTTGACTATCAAGGACAGTGTTGTTCCTCATATAACTTTCTGTCTCTTCATCAATGAACATGTAGAAAGGAATAGTTTTCCTTGCAGCATCACTGATGTTCTTTGGCTGTTGTATTATGTCATAATTCCCTGGAAAAAGTGCAAAAGTGAGGAAATTTCAAACATAGGTAAGATGAAGTATCTATTCTGAACATCTTAATGCAATACCAAATATGGCTGATGCAACGATGACCTCATGAAATTGCTTCAACTCTGCCAGGTCAACTTCATCAATATCGAAACCAGTACTGTAACCAGGTTTGCTTCCTTTAACAAATCTGATAGATGGAGATTTAAGCAAAAAGATCAGATGTACTAAGAAATGAATGACTACATTTGTTACAACTCATCATCTCTATTGGACAATACTCAGGAAAATATAAAGTCGATAAGTGAAAAATAATTAATAGTAAGAAAGATACCTACCCACAGTGCACTGTCATTGATTCTCGTATATCAAACGAATCATTCCTTTGCTTTAAGGAAGGATATCCACCAAAGTCAGAACCTCCGTGTGGTTCAACTTTAATTGGATTTTCATCCACAATATATGTCAAACTTTGAAGTATCGGTGAATGGGAAGGTGAGCTTGGCATGCTTGCTTTTGCCTGGTCCACAGGTAGATAACATACCTCGCAACCTAAATAATCAAAATGCTGAACAAAATTAATAATAAATTGATAGAATATTTGTTTAAAGGTAATAATATTTTGTTCACTAGGATATAAAGGTTTGTGAATAATTCACGTGAAGGTGTTGATGAATTTATTTTGCTAATCATGGCCAAGTATTCAAGCCAAAATGATACCATCAACAAGTAAGCATCAAGTATATGTTTTTTGGATTAAGGGAAGCCAGGTCTGGGTGAAGGGTGTGAGTTGAACCCAAGACCTTGTATTGGATGGAAGAATCTCAACTACTAGGCTACCCTTTTTCTTGAGCTTTCTGGTATATATACCTTTACGGAAAATGATTACGCCACATGCCCAAAAAAGGGTATGGATCTTTATTTTCACATCAAGAAGTTACACAACTTAGTAGCAGCTATTTTAGTAAAGCAATCCAAACAAAAAATAAATAGAGATAATGGAACTATAAGATGATTATCCATTTCAGCAGTAGCCAACTCAAAACTTACTTCGTGGTCCAGTACGTCTTCTACCAGATGGAGGGGGAGGAGGAAGTGAAAAATTGGCACATGGATGCATTGTACTAATTGACTTTTCATGTTGAAGGATAGGAGGAGCTCTGCTTTTAAACATACGTCCTTCCAGGTTGTTTGAAGTTGAAGTATCACTAAGTCTTTCAATGTTTTGACTACTACTTTCTGGCACATCAGTAAACAAGATAGCAAACCCAAGTTCTTATAATCTACCTTGTTGGAAGTAAAACAAATTGCAAATTAGAAAAAATAACAGATCAAATTAAGAAAATAGACAAAATAACTGATTTGAGGGGTACCCTATGGGTGGAAGGTTAAATTGTTGTTATGGGTCTCTTGAAACAAATAAGAAAAAGATAATTTATTAAGCCTACCCTTAAGTTGGTAGATACTCATTATCAACCAGCCATTCACCATCTTAAATTTGAAGGAATAACTTTGTAATATTTGCTTTTCCATCAAAAGACGATAATGAAAAAAGATAGCGTTTGCAAACTTTGCATTAGGGAGTTACTTCAGAATGAGAATGGATAATAAGAACTCTACTTAACAAAGGTGATAGGGTCTTTAGGAAGGGATGCGATGCCACTATGAACACTGCTTGCTCTAAGATTTGTACCACAAAAATATCAGGTAAACTGCAAAAATGACCAAGAAAAAGAATATATACATCATTTTAGAATAGTTTCGGGTCAAAACGAAACAAGATATATTTTTGAAACAAACCTTTGTTTGTTGAAAAGGTACCGAAAAGAATAACCAGAAGAGAAAGGGTAAACAAGAGTAGCATCGCAACCCTTCTACTTCCTATAAACCGCCAAATAACTAGGAAATTTCGCTCTTTCTCCCTTGAACTTGGTAATATCTTTGTAGAAGGCTTTCTTGCAATAGCTGATAATTTTGCTGAAGACTGCAACGATCCATGGCTTCCCCTCAAGCCCAATGACCCTCCAGTCATTGTACCTCCAAACTAATAAAATAGAGGCTTCAAAGGAAAGAGCAGACAAGTATAAGAAGTAAGCATAGCATTCTACACATGCAATTTTTTATCTCAATTATTTTCTGCTCTCCTTTTCTTATCAATGTACTTGTCAACTTATGTTGCAAAAGTGAAACTATTATCCTACATGTACAAAACTTGATTAAGAGCATGTAATAAATAGAAGATATTCTCAAGTTCCATTCTGCTTCCACCAAGATTGATAGTCCTTACAGAGTAGTTCTTACATCATTTTCTGACCTTAATTAAATCAAAGACTATGAAAAGAAATCCTACTAAAATCTGAACAGTAACAAACATGATTCAATCAAGCCTTTAATCGTGTCAGTAAGCTACCATCAAGCCACAAAATCTTAGGACCAAACCACTATGGTATAGAGGAACATCATTATGAAACTCTTATCAACCACCTTGCTTTGCAACATTTATTTGTCAAAGAAAACGAAAGACAATTACAAAGTATTAGCAATCATTTTTTGTCAGAAATAGCGTATTCAAACTAGAAGAAAATTTAAATTACAGAAAATTTCAGCAAATTGTGCAGCCTATGCTTTTAGGCAGAACAATTCTGCTAGCCTATCATCATTGGATATGGCAAGTATTAGAGGAGGAAATATATACCTGCAACTCTCTTTTTTTATTTTTTGAGAAATAGGCCAAGTGCTAATATTTGTTTATGACTAAAAACGACCTTGAGGCCATAAAAATTTGAACTTCAAATTTCAGCAATTAACACATGCCAAATGTCCCATTATAAGTATCCCAAGCCTTGAAGTCTCGCTCAAATATACAGGTTTATTATGATTCAATACATTGCCCTCAGGTCGATGCCATAATGTAGATGATAAAGTGAACTAAAGGACAGGAGAAGGAAGACAAAAAAACAGACAAACCTAAATACCCAGATGTCAAAATCAAAGAATAACATGAAGAGCAATTCCCAAATGGGAAAATATTACAACTTTCTCAACACAAGCCCATCTGTCTCTTAAGCACTTCCACGGAAAAAAATAGAAACGAGTAAACATAATCAAATCTTACCAAAGAGGACATACGGATGCAAAAGGGATATAGAAAGGGTGAGAACAAAAATAGGGAGTGCATCAAATCAAAAAAAAAAAAAACCAGAACACTGGTATATACGATCACTAAGACTAAACAAACGCATACAACACAATGGCGAGCAATTAATGGGACCAAAAGCAAGAGAACTACTTACCGTCGAAACCCTTTTCGCAACAGAAAGCAAGTGATTCAGCGATTGGGTGGAAAACAATTTTAAGATTGTTGAATGATATTGAAAAAGAGGGAAGTTGTCGCAACAGCAGAAGAGGCAACAGCGCCATTTGTTATATATGTGTAGTAAAAAACATACAACAATTTCTATCTTAGTTATATTATTCTTTTGAAACGATTTTAATGCAATCATGAAAAAATCAAACTATTTAGGTTGAATATAATTATGAAAAATTAAATTACTTAATATTTAATATTAATTTCTACATAAATGATAATAAAATAATTAATTATTAATGTATTATTCAAAGCACATATAAAAATGATTAATTATTGAGAAATTATTATATTATTTAAAGCAAGAAGAAAAGAGGCTTTTTTGGGGTAAGTTTTTATTTAAATTTCAAGCTTTCAACCTTAGTTATTCACGCCTTCATCTAAAAGGAAAAAACATACAAGGCACAACCGCACTAGCCTAGCATTTAACCCACAAACATGACAATCCTTGCTCAAACCATTTTAAATAGAACAACTGCTGTGATAAATAGCCATAAAAACATTCAATATTTCAAGAGTGAAGCTGTTGAGGACAAGTGAAGATTAAAGAGCAGTGACCTGGTGGTGGACTCGAAAGGCATTGAGTAGACAATACAGCAAAGGATCGATTGGCAAGGAGACTAGGAAGCGAAGCTTGGAAGGGAGAGGACCCATCCACAAACTCGACATAAAAGAGGGGAGAGGAGAGAAAACTTGCGTTTGAGGAGTGAAAGTGAGGGAGAGGGGCTTAGAGAGCTAGGGTTAAGATTGAAGATGTAGTTTTGTAAATTTATAGTTTCAGAATGTTACTGATATTTCGAATACCATCCAATACCCTGGGCAGCACGCTCTAGTGTTTGATCACACGTCGACTTGTACCAATCGAAAAGATAATGATGTTTCACCAGAAAAGATATCTTATTTTTATCAATTGGACTTGGATTGTGTGAAAGGATATTGTATACATTTGAGTTGTTAACCATTTATGGATACTCCAGACTTCGATTTTGTTTCTTATATATGAAATCATCTTTGAACTATATAATTATTTTTCTTGGTTTAATCATTATTCTCACAGCATCAATCTGAAATTAACATTGAAGTTACAATATGAGAAGCTTCCTATACACGATGTCTAGGGGTAAAATAAAGAGGCAAAAGTAAGAAGAAGAAGAACACAACATTACAAACACGTTAATATGATTCTGATTAACATGATTCATTTACAAATGCTTAGTTGGATAAAAACCGAGACTTTTCAGAAGCAAGCAAGAGATGTGAATCCTCCCATAATCCTCCATTTCCACTTTTCTGATCCTGCCACAAAGTTCAAGATCAGATTCAAAGCTTTTACCAACCAACACTAAGCCAGAATCTGATCCCATGTTCCTGTCTGAAATACCAATCCAAAAACCCCACTCGGCAACACTTCTTAATTTAGAGAAATTCGCATACATGCAAAGTCGTTCAAGTTCAGCAATGTCCAGCAAGTTAAGGGACAGCACAACTTAATCGTACTTTTCTCTCCAGGAATAAGCGAGAAAAAAGACCCAAGAAAGAGCCAACGCAATATCACCAACTACCTGTCTAGGCAAGTCATGAGTGAGATCTTCGACTTTTCTCTCGAAATACAATCTCCAGACTGCCACTGAAACATGAAGCAGAACGCAGCCCTTGGCAAAGAAACTCTGGAACTCCCTTTCTTTGACAAATGCCACCATGAACAACAGGAAGCCAATGGCAAACAAAAGCAACCCAGAAAAGGAATCAGAGGTTTGGATCAAGAGTTGGTCATGGGCTGTTGATCCTTTAAGCTTGGTTGCTATTTCAATGCCATGGCCAAACACTGTGACCTCATTTGTGTAGAAAACCATTAGAGCTCCACATGTTAAAGCTATTAAAGAATGAAGAAAACATATAAAAAAAAACCCAGATGAACCCATTCAACTAGAAACCGATATGAATCTTTTTCTCCTTTGCTATCTCAATCAAAAACTTCGGATCATCTATCATAACCTTCAAATTCCATTTCAAAAACTTGGGCTTTCCAATCAAAACTAAAAGCTAAATGAAGCCAAACAATCAAAATCAACAGCAACCTCAAAAAACAAACTCCAGTTACAACTCTCACCAATCTCAACACAGCTCAGAATCAAAAACCAAAGATTGTCAAACACCAAAAACCCGCATAAACCTTGACTTCCACTTTCAGAGCAGGAGAGAAGAGTATATAGAAGCCCTTGATCTACACCAAAAACCTTGTCAGAACCGTGACCTTTAAGCCAGTTGTAAAGCGAGACCAGGATAGCGATTCCAGAGATCTTTCAGATCCAAAGGCCTGACACTAATGGCCGACGAGGCATTAAACAAAGGAGACAAAAGAAAACAAGAAGGTGGTGGAGCTAAATAAAACTAGAGCTTTTAGGTTTTAGCAATCTTGAGTATGGGTTGCCATCATTCATTCACATTTATAAAAGAAGACAAAAATAATGGCCATGTCCATCCATCTAGGCAGACCACACCGTGTATTGGCCTCTTGATATTGGGTTAGCATTACCTATGTTTTCATCAGTTATCTGTTTGCTTTTAAAATTGTCACCGCACAAATTCTGATTATCTGACAGGCAATTCTTTTCTAATATAAGAGTTAAGGTATCTCTAGTTTAAAGATGGTCCTATTTCCCTGCCACGCCATTGTAGTTTTTGTCTTTCCTTCTTTTTTCTTTTTTTTTTTGATTACAAGGAAAATAAGTTAAAAAAACTAGCTAGCCGACAACTCAATGATATTGTGCTCCCTGTTTGTCTCGAAGGAGGAGTGCCATAACGAACACTGGAGGTTCCGAATGATAACATATCGCTGGGCCAGTATGAAAAGCGAGAGTTGCCAAATTGTCCGCACACTGGCTCCTTTTCCTTGACACGTGTTGGATTTGTAGGTCTCATTCTCATTGGAGTAGCTTCCTAGTACCTGCCAATAAAGAAAAATGTTCAGTAAGATCAGGTCGTGAGGACGAAAGGATATTAATCACTTCTAGAGACTCTACTTCGACAAGGACTCGGCAATATTCCATGGCCTACACCAATGAGAATCCCGAGTGAAGACTCCAGAGTTCTACAATTAGCGGCGATTCGCTTCCAATTCGTTGTGTAAATCCACCACAACAATGGTCGATGCAGTCACGAATTAGGGCCCCGGCGATAGCTATGCAACATTTGTGATACTCACGCCAAATGGATTCAATTCTCCCTCTCTCTCTCTATTTAATTTAAGTTTTAAATTAATAATGGTTACAATTCTAATTAGTTATTAATTTTAAATAATTAAATAATATATATTCAATAAATAATAAAATCAAATTATAATAAGAGAACGGAAAATTCATACTTACTTAAAAATTTTCAAAAAATTAAAAATTAAAAGAGATTAAAAATATTAAATGACAAAAAATCAATTAAATAAAATTTTTATTGAATTTAAAAATAAAAACAAAAACAAAAACAACAAAAATATTGTATGAATCTAATAATATTACTAGGATTTTGATGAATTGAACAAGAGATTTCACTTTTAAACTCTTACCGTAGTATTTAGCAATACGAACCGTCAATAGGAGATTACTAAGGCATATCTATATGATTCTGTCTGATTTTGATGGGGCTGGGCGCTATTGCTGGGATCTATGAGACTGGTTCACTTTGGCTCAGAAATACCTGCAAAACAATAAAGACACACCGGAGGTTGACTGCCGGTAGGCCCCTCCAACGCTCAAGTTAGTCTCTTGAGAGAGTTTTGGTGGCTGGTAAATAAAGAAAATAGGATTCTTGAAAGTCGTACATTTTTCATGATGAGGTAATGAATTTATATGGTTAATACCTATAGGAATTAGGTTAATCCCTAAGGGATGGGCCGATCGGCCCATGTGCCGTTCTGCGTCTGAGCTTGGGCCTAGCACGACCGACCCAACTATAAACCCCCATACTTTTCGAGTCTGACCAATGAGAAGGGTCGAAGGAGTACATAAGAATCGTGCAGTTCGTCTGTAGGACAGCTCGTGACAGGCCCGATCGGTCAGACATCAACGCTTAGTGCATGCAGCTCGTGCCAGGATCAGTCGGTTGAATGTCGACGCCGAGCGCATGAAGGCTTTTGGTTTAATCATTACTAACGACGTGTCTCTCGATGAGTTTTCAAAATTTAAAACGAGGTGTCTTTTTAGCTCACGACAAATTGCCATGGGCATCTGTTAGCCGTTCGCGCTTATGGGTAACTAGTAACCTTAATTTGCACGGCCAGATTTTTGCGCGCCAAGTTCCATCAATCGCCTACCAAATGTCTTGTTATAAATGCTCGAATTGACACACTTCTTCACTTTCTGCGTGTTCGATTCTTCAATCTTTGCTTCCTCTCTTCTTCATCTCCCCGTTCGCAGCCATCGGAATTTCCTTTTTCACCGTCATCCAAATCTCTAATTCCAGTCACTAAACTAGGTACGTCCTTCTTCCTTTTCTCATCCTGTAAGTTTGATTTCCAATGACCATGTCGTCGACTAGCTCTAGAGACGAACTTAGACTTAGGAACGAAGCTAGCTCCCCCTCTCCTTTTTCATCGCCTCCTCGCCATCCTTCGCCACGGGCATCCCTGAGTCTTAGCAGGGGAGTAAGTACGGTTCTAAGGGAGCTCCATCAGGAACTAGTCGTCGAGAGAGCTTTACAAGTTGTTGGGTCTTTGGAGATAGCGGCGGAAACGATGGAGATGTCGGAAGCTGACAAAAATTGTAACATCCCATCACCGATGAGAAGGGTATATTGGTAAATTGGGACGGGCTAGTAGGTCATATTTGCATACTTTGATTTGTTTATTCATTTGTCCTCTTGATATAGAGAGGAATGAGACATTTTGCACATGCATTTATATGTACATGCATTCATGGCATTTCCCGGAGGTCTTTGCACATGCTTGTGTGTTTCCGAATGTTGGGCCTCGGGGATGGGGTCCAACATTGAGGAACCAACTAGGTTACTCACCTGTAACTTCCGAGCTACTGCCTGGAAGTCCCAGCAATATCCGTGGAATGTCGTTCCAACGGTGCCTCTATAACAGTTAAATAATTTCCCATTACTAAATGCACAATCAGAAGAATTCACAAATGCACATGCTGAAATGCAAAGATGTACGATGCATATTCGTGACATTCCTAACGCTATATCCCAATTTCACTATTTTTGCCTCAAACCAACTTTTCATTCTATAAGCACTATCACATTTAGACAAATCCTTAAATTCTCTAGGGAGACCTCAAAGCCAAATTACTATTTATTCGATCAAATTCTCCCATTATACTAAGTTTCTAAAACCTCAAAAGCATTTCATTTCATTCAGAAGTCTCCAAATTATACTCCAATTATCATACAACAACACTTAGGTTGAAATAAAGACCTATCCTCAACTTTCATTCAATAATTGAGATCTGACTAATTGAATTCAAACTTTATTTCTTCATCTCAATTGTAAACCTCTTTCTCTAGTTTATAACGAATCAAAAATCACTTCAATTATAGGTCTACATCATTAATTATGACCTAAAAACTAAACTATATCCGTTCAGAAAACAGAGGCTCGTCGCGACTAACGATTGCTCGCCGCGAAGACAGGGAGTAGCTCGTCGCGGTGTGGCATGTTGGAGCTCGCCGCAATGACATTCCATGAGCTCGCCGCAACGACATTCCATGAGCTCGCCACGACGAATAAATAAAAGCTCGTCGCGGCGAGGATCCTCGCACACGCCGCGGCGAGAACATTATTTCTCGCCGCGTCGTGACGCAGGCACACCGCGACGTGCGGGATCTAGGTCGTCTTCTCCGACATTTTTCTCACATTTTCACTCTCTAAAATCAATCATAACTCACATGGAATTACCGCAATCTTTCACATTAAATACCATAAATGCATCTAAACATTAAATGAACAACATAACAACTTTTCTTACCTTCTCAAGCTACCAACACTTAAAACTCCCAAAAATCTCCAAGTCACCAACGCATACGGCCCTCTCTTCTCCTCTCACAATTTCTCAACCTCTTAAGGGTTTTAGGAATGGCTTACACAAGGGGGAAGAAGGAAGCAAGCGGACAACCAAAGATCACACAAAGAGGAAGAAAGGAGAATCGGTTGAAGGAGAAGAAACAAGCCCTAAGAGAAGGAAGTGAGTTTACTGCCAAAGGGATTTCAGTAACTCTCAAGGGGAAAAAGTCAAAAACTTAAGGCATTTGGTAGATTTAAAACCTAATCACTTGCCACAAGTCTCTTTCTAAGATTCTTTCTCTTTTCAAATACATTTCTAAATTAATTTATCCCCAAATTTCCATGGCTCAAAATTAAAATTCCAAAAATCAAATATCTAAAATTTCCCATTGCCATTTAACAGTTATTCAAATCCTATAAGGTCAATCAGTCCGTCACTTAGGAAATTCTCCGGTCTGAACTTTTTCTCCCAAATTGTTTGAAGAATTCTAGGAATCACTCTAACAACTGAAACGCACTCCTAAGACATCTCAAATCACAATTTCAAACATAACTATCTCAGAATTCACAAATCACATCATATTCACAGATAACTACCGGGAAATGCCATGAATGCATGTACATATAAATGCATGTGCAAAATGTCTCATTCCTCTCTATATCAAGAGGACAAATGAATAAACAAATCAAAGTATGCAAATATGACCTACTAGCCCGTCCCAATTTACCAATATACCCTTCCCATCGGTGATGAGATGTTACAATTTTTGTCAGCTTCCGACATCTCCATCGTTTCCGCCGCTATCTCCAAAGACCCAACAACTTGTAAAGCTCTCTCGGCGACTAGTTCCTGATGGAGTTCCCTCAGAACCGTACTTACTCCCCCGCTAAGACTCAGGGATGCCCGTGGCGAAGGCTGGCGAGGAGGCGACGAAAAAGGAGAGGGGGAGCTAGCTTCGTTCCTAAGTCTAAGTTCGTCTCTAGAGCTAGTCGACGACACGGTTATTGGAAATCAAACTTGCAGGACGAGAAAAGGAAGAAGGACGTACCTAGTTTAGTGACTGGAATTAGAGATTTGGATGACGGTGAAAAAGGAAAATTCGATGGCTGCGAACGGGGAGATGAAGAAGAGAGGAAGCAAAGATTGAAGAATCGAACACGCAGAAAGTGAAGAAGTGTGTCAATTCCAAGCATTTATAACAAGACACTGGGCGGGCGTACTGATGAAACTTGGGCGCACGGCAAAATCTGAGCCGTGCAAATTAAGGTTACTAGTTACCCATAGCGGCGCAACGGCTGACAGGATGCCCATGACAGCTGTGCAGCAGTTAAAAAGACACCTCGTTTTAAATTTTGAAAACCTGTCAGAGGACACGTGCCGTTAGTAATGATTAAACCAAAAGCCTTCATGCGCTCGGCGTCGACATTCAACCGACTGATCCTGGCACGAGTTGCATGCACTAAGCATTGATGTCTGATCGATCGGGCCGGTCACTCGCTGTCCTACAGACGAACTGCACGATTCTTATGTACTCCTTCGACCCTTCTCATTGGTCAGACTCGAGAAGTAGGGGGCTTATAGTTGGGTCGGTCGTGCTAGGCCCAAGCTCAGACGCAGAACGGCACATGGGCCGATCGGCCCATCCCTTGGGGATTAACCTAATTCCTATAGGTATTAACCATATAAATTCATTACCTCATCATGAAAAATGTACGACTTTCAAGAATCCTATTTTCTTTATTTACCAGCCACCAAAACTCTCTTAAGAGACTAACTTGAGCGTCGGAGGGGCCTATCGGCAGTCAACCTCCGGTGTGCCTTTATTGTTTTGCAGGTATTTCTGAGCCAAAGTGAACCAGTCTCATGGATCCCAGCAATAGCGCCCAGCCCCATCAAAATCAGACAGAACCATATAGATATGCCTTAGTAATCTCCTATTGACGGTTCGTATTGCTAAATACTACGGTAAGAGTTTAAAAGTGAAATCTCTTGTTCAATTCATCAAAATCCTAGTAATATTATTAGATTCATACAATATTTTTGTTATTTTTGTTATTGTTTTTATTTTTAAATTCAATAAAAATTTTATTTAATTGATTTTGTCATTTAATATTTTAATCTCTTTTAATTTTTAATTTTTGAAAATTTTAAGTAAGGATGAATTTTTCGTTCTCTTATTATAATTTGATTTTATTATTTATTGAATATATATTATTTAATTATTTAAAATTAATAACTAATTAGAATTGTAACCATTATTAATTTAAAACTTAAATTAAATAGAGAGAGAGAGAGGGAGAATTGAATCCATTTGGCGTGAGTATCACAAATGTTGCTGCCTGATCTCCCAGTTATAGCTGACTGAGCTTCCATTGTAACAAGGCAATCCCTGATCTGATGCTCCATGGAGCCGCATCTGAGAAAAGCTCCAGTCAATCTCCAGCACTCCCCACTGTGCCTCCTCTCACAATGCTCACACACTGAAGAAATCATGCCTGAACCTCTGCCACTATCAGTCTGAACGAATCTCCCTCTGCCTTAAATCTGAGCAGTCTAGCTCCTCACGATGACTGGCAGGTCTGGTGCAGTGCTTACTATACCCCTCGCTAGAAGCGCACAGCTATCACTCAACCTCTTACCTCTGAACCCCGACTGAATCGGCTGGGTGCATCTCAAGAATTGCTCAACTCGAACTGCTGCGGCCCTCAACTCAACAAACGTGCCCATATCAGATCTGGCCAATCTGGTGCGAATCTCCAAGTTGAGGTCATTCTCAAACCTCCGGCACCGATCAGCCTCAGTAGAAATCAAGGCAGTAGCATATCCCATAAGCTCGTTGAATCTCACCTCATACTCGCTATATCATCGACCCTCTCTCATTAGAGTAGTGCCCTAAAAAGCAATCCCTTTAGCGCATTTTGTTCATAGTCATGTACATGACGTTATGAATAAATAAAGCAAAGGCATTTTCATTTATTTGATATTCATTTTATTATGAATTGATAGTGATCTTTAATCAAATTAATGAAGTCACGATACATGACATAGCGTGAAGGAAATTATGATGTGATCATACTATCGAGATTCCTATCATGTGCAATTATGTCAATATCTAAATTATCCCTAGTCATAGGATTAATGAGGCGGACATCGTTAATCCGGATAGACTAGCACATGTCAAATTCCTTGATTGGATCAGCGGTGGATCTCGCATAACCGTAAATATTGAGATATTTAGATTTGACATGTGGATGCTTACTAGTGGTAGTAAGTACATTGGATGACTCGCCATGAGATCATCACATGGATGTACTATTCAAATGTCGGTGATAATCTCATCATAGCAATGGTGCAAGTATCCTTAGACTTGAGGTACTCGAGGATATCTTGAGTCTTGATTACGTACTTTGACTCCATTCCTCGCGCGCTTTTCGAGGTCGCTCATAGGGTGGTGATTGGAGTGCGACTTGAGGTATTCGAAGGTAATTGAGTAGCCAATAGAGGATTCACCACTTACGTGATAGCGGAAGAGATACCCATGGCCTCTTATCGGGATCATTACTTTGAAGTCTCTGGCGCCGAAGATACATATGTCATGAAGATGGTCTTCATGGACGTATAAAGTAATGAGTCTAGGGCGAGATCTTATTACACTTGGACTAGATTTGATTTAATCGGTCTAGTAAGAGTTGACACATTGCCCATACTCAAACCAAGTGGGGTATAGCATGGTGAAAGGACGAATTGCACGGTAATTGTCTATGGAAGGGTTCGTGATATGGTTTCATTAGTCAAACCAATTACTTTCCGGTCGATTGGGGTCATGATGTGTTCTAGATACCGCTCATGACTTGCTCATTAAGTGTTAATCTAAGTGGCCAACATAAGGGAACCTAATGGGTCACGCGATAAGAGTGACTCGGAGAATCGTAAAATAGTTTGAGACGAGATCCGATATCACGGAGAGCAATAGGATTAAATGGATCCCGATGAGATTGGGATATGTCCCGATGAGATCGCGACATCGACATTCTTTGAAAAGGGTCTCCGGCGATTTTTATTGGTGGGTTGAGCAGGCAGTGATAGGGCCCGCCCGATTTTGTTGGACCACTTCAGCAATTATATATATTAATTAATTGATTAAATAATTAATTAATATATATATTTATATGTGTTTACGTGGAGGAGAGGAGGAGAGGCTTGAAGCTTCCTTATATGCTTAGTCACCTAAGCATTTAATGCATAAAAGACAAAACCAATAAAGAGGAAGGTGATGAGGCTCGTAGATGATGATATAAAAGGCTTAAAATGAGTTTTAAACCTTAAGCTTGAGAAGCATCATCGTGGAAACAAGAGGAAGCAAGGGTTTTTGGTGAAAAACCTAAGTTCTCCATCTTCTCCAACGAGTCCTTCATCTCCTCCAAGTGGGTTTTGTCATCTCCTCCATTAATTCTAGCTCTCCAAGAACAAGGTTAGTGCTAGCACACTCCTTATCTTGTTCTAGCTATTCCCGGGTCAAAAGAGTTTGTCCCGGTTAGGTTTTCCGACCTCTGCGTGGATCTTAGTTAGAGCGGTCTCCTTTGGTCGTTATGGTTTGATTGTGTATACATACACATTGATCCTGGCTTTCGGGAATGTCCCGGGACTTAAAAATTTTAATTCCGCACCCTGGGCATGTGATGCCCACCCCGGGATTTTCCTACAGTGGTATCAGAGCCACTTGTGTTGTATAAACAGTCAAAATGATAACTAGGTCGGAATTCCTTAGTGAATTGAGCTGTGTTGCATGCTACTTTTGTGCAATTTCGAATCTGTATAGAATTGGGGTTTTCGAAATTTTCTGCCATAGACTTGCTCATAAGATGTTGCTGAATGTGTCTATGAAAGGAAAAATTTTATCGATGCCGATTGATAAGGTTTTGCTGATTTAATTCCCTAAGTTTCGGATGCTGTCTTGTTGAACGTTTCTGAAACAGCTATGCTTGTAAATTCGAGAATAAATTCTAGAAAATCGTTTTCGGATTGGTTTTCACCGACACGTCCCTAAGATGTTTGTGAATGTCTCTGTGGATGGAAAAATGTTTTCAAGGTGATTTACTATTTATTTCCGAATTTCTTGTATGCTGCTGGGAATGTCTGTGCTGAAGAACACAGATTCTGGTTTGGCTAGATTGCTGAGGTTCAATGAGTCTTTGTTGGAAATAAATCCTGAAAAATTCATGGAGCATGTTGGGAACATGTTTTAACCTCTGTAATTTTCTCAGCATTTATTGAAAATGTTTCAATGATCATTTTGAGCAAAATGCATAGCTTGGCAGTTTTGAGAAACATGCTGGGGCTGTTTTGTTTGGAATGATTGGTTGTGTTATTCTCTTTCCAATGCCTTGAATCATTTTTATAGTGAGTAAAATGTGTTATGTTGATGTGGTATGCATGCCAAGGTGAGATTCTTGAATTTAGGGTTTCCAATAATTTTAGGATGTCGAATAGGTCACTTTAGAGTCTCGTTAGCTTATTACATTATCTTAGTTATTTTGGCCGTCGCAATTTGTGTGACAAGTGCGAAGTAATTTTGATAACGTGTAACCTACCTAGAGATCCTTAGCATGATTATTTGGTGTCCTTGAATTATGTGGAAATCAAAATGATTAATAGTTGATTAATCGGTTTCAAGTTTTCAAATATAGTTTGACTATATGGCATGCATGATTTGATGAAAAGTTTCATTAGCACATCAATATAATGTTTTATATACTTGGTATATTGGTTTTGTGAATTGGGACTGCACGAATTGAGAATTAGCCAACTAAAAGCAAGCCTAGCTCATTACAATGATTGGGACTTGCTCGGTCATTGGAGAGCATTCGATCGACTAGGAATTGCTCGGTCATTGGAAAGGAGCATTCGATCGACGAGATTTGTTCGGTGATGGAAGAAGGGTTCGATCGACTAGAACATGTCCCGGTCATTGGGCGATGTCTGATAACCCTTCGATCGACTAGAACATGTTTGATCATTTGGAGCGTCTACGATAAGATGTAGTCGACTAGAACAAAGGTTCGGTCGACCAAGCACATCTACCGATCGACGAACTTGCTCCGATCGACTATAAACACATTCTTTGGAGGGATGATGGATGATTTTAGGTATAAGTTCAATATGATTGATACAATGCCCTAAATCAGTCCATATAGTCAAGATGACTATGATCCTTGGATGAGATTAATTTGATGAGACCTAAAATCCTCAATTTAAATATGAAAACTAACGCCTTCCATTAATATGGTAAGAACCGAGTTCTTATAGGGTTGGGTTGTTGAGCTAACCTCAAGCTCACTCTATACGGATATGTTGAACCATGAAAATATGATTTTCGGATTAATGGGTCGGTTTTCCTAGAAGCGTTGATTTGTTGAGCTAACCTCGAGGTCGGCGTGGAATGAGGCGAAATGGGTAGTGTACATCGGATGTATACGCATCAGTGTTGATAACCCAATGTATGTGCATACATCAACTGTTGATAGATCGGCGATAGTTGCATTCGAGATGCAATTGGTATGACCGATACCTACCGATTGACCTAAGGTGATTTGTTGAGCTAACCTCGAGGTCATTCTTAGCAATGTCGGATATCGACCCACTAGGACATTGTGCCATTTTGTTTCTTGGATTCATGATGAGGGTTATGGATTCTATTGAAACTAGTGGGAGCCATATGTATGTCATTTAAGTCCTTATGATCATACATTTAATTCTATTCTAACTTCCTTTCTCTCTATGTTTAGGTTGATTCAAGATGTCGACTAGTGTGAATCTACGCTCACTAATGGATACAAACAAATTAACTGGACCGAATTTTCTTGACTGGCTGCGAAATCTGAGAATTGTTCTCAGATCTGAAGATCTTGGATACATCCTTGATTTTCCGCTTCCTGATCCACTACCTGAAGGAGCTTCTGATGATGATCGAAGGCATATAATAAGCATCTCAAAGCGGTGACATAGCTACATGCATTATGCTTGCATCGATGTCACTGAGCTGCGAAGCGACGAGTCTATGGATGCTCACTGCGATAGTGTATCATCTACGAGTTGTTTGATGAGCAAGCTCGGTCCGAGCAGTTCGAGACCTCAAGATTGCTCTTTACAACGAAGATGACTCCGGTTCATCTGCGATGCAATATGCATTGAAGATGAATGGCTATATTGAGAGGTTGGCGTCTTAGGTTTTGTGATGGATTGAGTTAAGTATAGACTTGATTCTTGTTGGCTTATCGATAGTTATTCACGGTTTGTGTTGAACTATCGGATGAACCAAATATCCTCCACAATTCCGAGTGATCAACATGCTCGAAGCAGCAGAACAATTTGTCAAGCAAGATATGGCGTTGCTATTGGTGGATTCTTCTTCCTCTGCTTCCAAGAAAAGGAAACAGAAGAAGAAAAAGGCTCAGAAGCCGAAAGGAAGTGCAGCGAAAGGCAAGAAGAAGACCAAAGATACTGCACCAAAAGGTACCTGCTTCCATTGCGGTAAGGCCGGTCATTGGGCGAATCGCAAAGTCTATCTGGAACAATGAAGCGAAGAAGGCATCGATGCCTCGACTTCTTCGTATGTTTGTCATTGAGGTTAATCTGTTTTCGATCATAACATATGGGTATTAGATACGGTTGTGGCTCACATATGCAATGATATCACGAGGCCTCGAGGGGACGATGGCGACTCATAAAGGGAGAAATGGACTGCGTGTTGGCAATGGAGCAAGAGTTCTTTGCATTAGTAGTAGGAACTTATGTTTTGACACTCCCGGTGGGCTTGTACTTAACTTGGATGATTGTTATTTTGTACCCGTGTTAACAAAGAACATATTATGCATTTCTTGTTTAAATAAATTTGGTTTCCATTTGTCTTTTGGTAACAATGGTTGTTCTATTAGCTCAAATGGAATGCTTTATGGTACTGGTACATTATGCAATGGAATATACATATTAGATATGTCACATCCGGTTATGAATGTCAATGACGCTAAAAGACATAAAAGAGATAATTTAAAATCAACTTATTTATGGCATTGTCGCCTTGGCCATATAAATGAGAGACGCATCGCTAAGCTCCACAAGAGTGGAAGTTTAGGGTCATTTGATTATGAATCATATGACACATGTGAATCTTGTTTATTAGGCAAGATGACTAAGTTACCTTTTAAGGGAAAGGGTGAACGAGCGACTGGATTATTAGACCTAATACATTCAGATGTATGTGGTCCGATGTCCATCCATGCCAGAAATGGTTGTTGTTACTTCATTACCTTCATCGATGATTATTCTCGATATGGGTATCTCATGTATCCGATGAGATACAAATCTGAAGCGTTTGAAAAGTTCAAACAATTCAGAAATGAAGTAGAAAAACAACTTGGTAAAAGTATCAAAACATTACGATCCGATCGTGGTGGTGAATACTTAGACCAAGAGTTTTTGGATTATCTCCGAGATAATGGGATCTTATCTCAGTGGACTCCTCCTTACACACCACAAAGACAATGGTGTGGCGAGAAGGAGAAATCGAACCTTCTGGACATGGTTCGATCTATGATGGGCTTTACGATTACCAAAATCCTTTGGGGATATGCACTTGAGACATTTGTTTACTTGTTAAGCGAGTTCCATCAAAGACGATTAATGTTACTCCATATGAGATGTGGACTAACAAGAAACCTTATCTTTCTTATTTGAAAGTATGGGGTTGTCTGCTTATGTGAAGCGGACAAAGTCGAGATAAGCTGAAGCAAAATCGACAAGTGTACATTCATTGGATATCCTAAAGAAACAAGAGGATATCAATTCTACAATCTTTGAGGAACAAAAGGTGTTTGTTTGATGCATGCTGTCTTTAGAGAAAGAGTTTCTTTTACAAGAAGGCGGTGGGAGCGAATTGAGCTTGAAGAAGTTCAAGATGCTCGGACGACCTTGATCAACTATGCGAACACGAAGCTGTGACTCATATGAGATGAGGTAATGATTCGACCTTCTACTTCACACGAAATTGTAGGTCAAGTAGGATACGCTCTGTTCGAGAGATATGGATTTCGTGAGTGAGCAGAATGACGATTGCTCATAGAGGATGATGAGCCTACCACTATGAAGAAGTTACGAAGAGTTGAGAATCGAAAAATGGCTTCGTGCCATGAAATCGAAATGGATTCCATGTATGAAAACCAAGTATGGACTTTGGTTGATGCACTGAAGGATAAAACCTATAGGGTGCAAATGGGTTTTCAAGAAGAAAAGCGGCATGGATGGTAATGTGATTACCTATAAAGCAAGGCTTGTGGCAAAGGCTTTCGTCAAAGACAAGGAGTTGACTATGACGAGACCTTGATCGATGGCAATGCTTAAATCCATTAGGATACTCCTAGCCATTGCGCTCATTATGATTATGAGATATGGCAAATGGATGTGAAGACGACTTTCCGAATGGAAATCTGGCCGAGGATGTGTACATGACACAACTCGAGGGCTTCATTTCACGATGGCGAAAAGGTATGCAAGCTTGTAAATCCATTTATGGATTGAAGCAAGCATCCAGGAGTTGGAATATCCGTTTGATGAGACGATCAAAGAGTTTGGTTTCTCACAAAATCCGGATGAACACCGTGTGTACAAGAAGGTTAATGGGCGCAATCGTATTCCTTGTGTTATATGTAGATGACATATTGTTGCTAGGAAGCGATGTCTCAATGTTGCAATCAAGTAAAAGTTTGGTTGTCCAAACACTTTGCCATGAAAGACCTTGGAGAAGCAACTTATATCCTTGGGATAAAGATTTATAGAGATAGATCTAAGAGGTTGCTTGGTCTTTCACGGTCAGCGACATAGACACAAGGTGCTAAAGAGGTTTAGCATGGAGCAATCCAAGAGAGGGTTTCTTCCCATTACTCATGGGATAACACTCGAAGTCTATGTGTCCTCGGACACGGGGCGAGAGGATGCGTATGAATATGATCCCGTATCGTCTGCAGTAGGATCTATTATGTCTGTAATGCTATGTACGAGACCCGATGTATCATATGCTCTAAGTGTTACGAGCGGATACCAATCGGATCTGGTGAGGGTCCTTTGGGTGGTTGTCGAGAATATCCTTAAGTACTTGCGAAGAACTAAGGATGTTTTCTTGATATATGGAGATGGAAATCTCCAAGTGGCGAGCATCAGATGCAGTTTTCAATCGATAAGGGCGACTCGAGGTCCCAATCGAGTTACGTTTTCACACTAAATGGCGGGCGGTCGGTTGGAAGAGTTCCAAGCGAGGCGGCTGGCGATTCAACGGCCGAGGCGAGTACATTGCAAGATCGGATGCAAAGAAAGGAAGCCGTTTGGATCGAAGTTCATTCTTGAACTTGGTGTGGTTCCTAGGCGTGATGGACCCATTCGGTTGTATTGTGACAACAATGGAGCTATTCTTGCAGCGAAAGAACCAAGGTCTCATCAACGATCCAAACACGTACTCCGCCGATACCATTTGATTCGGAGATCATTGCTCGGTGATGTCTGATAGAGAATTCCCAGAGCGAGAATATTGCCGATCCGTTGACAAAGCCATTGTCACGGAAGAATTTTGATTCTCATGTACTCGCTTATGGTATTAGATACCAAGGCGATTGGCTTTAGGTCAGTGGGAGGTTGTTAGAGTAGTGCCCTAAAGGCAATCCCTTTAGCGCATTTTGTTCATAGTCATGTATGACGTTATGAATAAATAAAGCAAAGGCATTTTCATTTATTTGATATTCATTTTATTATGAATTGATAGTGATCTTTAATCAAATTAATGAAGTCCACGATACGTGACATAGCATGAAGGAAATTATGATGTGATCATACTACTGAGATTCCTATCATGTGCAATTATGTCAAGATATCTAAATTATCCTAGTCATAGGATTAATGAGGCTGGACATCGTTAATCCGGATAGACTAGCACATGTCAAATTCCTTGATTGGATCAGCGGTGGATCTCGAGACAATTGTAAATATTGAGATATTTAGATTTGACATGTGGATGCTTACTAGTGGTAGTAAGTACATTGGATGACCTGCCATGAGATCATCACATGGATGTACTATTCAAATGTCGGTGATAATCTCATCATAGCAATGGTGCAGTATCCTTAGACTTGAGGTACTCGAGGATATCTTGAGTCTTGATTACGTACTTTGACTCCATTCCTTCTTTGCGCTTTCGAGGTCGCTCGTAGGGTGGTGATTGGAGTGCGACTTGAGGTATTGAAGGTAATTGAGTAGCCAATAGAGGATTCACCACTTACGTGATAGCGGAAGAGATACCCATGGCCTCTTATCGGGATCATTACTTTGAAGTCTCGGCGCCGAAACATACATATGTCATGAAGATGGTCTTCATGGACATATAAAGTAATGAGTCTAGGGCGAGATCTTATTACACTTGGACTAGATTTGATTTAATCGGTCTAGTAAGAGTTGACACATTGCCCATACTCAAACCAAGTGGGGTATAGCATGGTGAAAGGACGAATTGCACGGTAATTGTCTATGGAAGGGTTCGTGATATGGTTTCATTAGTCAAACCAATTACTTTCCGGTCGATTGGGGGTCGTGATGTGTTGCTAGATACCGCTCATGACTTGCTCAGATTAAGTGTTAATCTAAGTGGCCAACATAACAAGGGAACCTAATGGGTCACACGCATAAGAGTGACTCGGAGAATGTAAAATAGTTTGGACGGAGATCCGATATCTGGAAGCAATAGGATTAAATGGATCCGATGAGATTGGGATATGTCCGATGAGATCGCGACATCGACATTCTTTGAAAAGGGTCTCGGCGATTTTTAGCCGTGAGGCTGACAGCAGCCAGTAGGACCAACCCGCTTTATTGGACCACTTCAGCAATTATATATATTAATTAATTGATTAAATAATTAATTAATATATATATTTATATGTGTTTACGTGGAGGAGAGGAGGAGAGGCTTGGAAGCTTCCTTATATGCTTAGTCACTAAGCATTTAATGCATAAAAGACAAAACCAATAAAGAGGAAGGTGATGAGGCTCGTAGATGATGATATAAAAGGCTTAAAATGAGTTTTAAACCTTAAGCTTGAGAAGCATCATCGTGGAAACAAGAGGAAGCAAGGGTTTTGGTGAAAACCTAAGTTCTCCATCTTCTCCAACGAGTCCTTCATCTCCTCCAAGTGGGTTTGTCATCTCCTCCATTAATTCTAGCTCTCCAAGAACAAGGTTAGTGCTAGCACACTCCTTATCTTGTTCTAGCTATTCCCGGTCAAAGAGTTTGTCCGGTTAGGTTTCCGACCTCTGCGTGGATCTGGTTAGAGCGGTCTCCTTTGGTCGTTATGGTTTGATTGTGTATACATACACATTGATCACAGCTTTCGGGAATGTCCCGGGACTTAAAAATTTTAATTCCGCACCCTGGGCATGTGATGCCCACCCCGGGATTTTCCTACAGTCTCAACTCTAGAAACTCCTGCATCTTCATTTCCATATAGACTTTGGGCATATAATTATCTCTGAAAGCCCTCAAGAAATCATCCCATGTCAGAATATAAGGCCTGGTGGTACTGCCCGAGATAGTCTTCCACCACTGATATGCTGGGCCCTGCAGAAGAGAGACTGCATAGTCAAATCTCTCGTCCGAGTCACAGTCCATCTGATCGAAGACTCTCTCAGTCCTCTCCACCATCCTCGACCTCGGTGAGAGTGCATGCTTGCCATAAGTCAACAACCCCTACTTATGTGATCATCATACCTCCTCTCCCGTCTCACGGGAACTCTAGGAGGCAACTCCTCAGAACGAGGTACCGGTGACTCCCTACTAGCTCCGACTGATCCTTGGTCAGCTGATTGATCAATCTGATCCCCAAGAACGGATGACCTATAATAAAATAAGAATTATGATCAATTTATGCTTTTCTTACTGAAATTCAAGCCTAAATATGCACTATGCCCAACAGATGTCAAACCATGCTCTGATACCACCAAATGTAGCGCCCCTTTATCGCAGGATATACACCGGCACACCCATAGGCCGTCCCGATACATATCTCACAATAAGGGAGAGCTACGATCAGTTAGTTACTTCAATACTCTCATGGCATCATATTCATAAAACCATAATATGAAATCACTAAATTTGAAACCGAATTACTTTCTCATATCATTTCATCAAAACAGAAATTTACAAGACTATCAGATTTCCACTGTCTATGTACATTACTCCAAAAGGAAACTGATACAAAAATCTAACTAGTTCATCCCCAAAAACAATCCCAGCTGACCGACCTGTGTTCCATGACTCCTCTTGCCAACGCGATCCACACGACAAGAAAAGTCTACCTCACTGGAGCTAGGAGTCTACTCTCTCGATCCTGAAAAATAGATTGCAATTTTGGGTGAGTTTGCGAACTCAATGAGAAACCATCATCGATGGTTCACTCAATTCATGCATTACGCAAGTAGCGTACAGATTATCACAATCGCACGTTCAGAATATCCTATAACAATATACAGATGTTCACAATAGCATATTCAGAGAGAATGCAAGGTAATATCAGATAGATGTAAGGCATATTGCCTCTTTCCAAAACCAGAAATCAATTCAGCACAAATTCATGAATACAAAACATTTATCTCATTTTATTGCAGTGTTGTGACTGAGCGCCTAAACTGTCCCAATCTGGGCACATTAATTAGTGAGCCTGAGGCTCTAAAATGTCTCAAATGGGCGCATTAACATTAAGCTTAAAGCTCTGTACTGTCCTTTTTTGGGCGCATTAAACATTGAGCATATATCTCTGAACTGTCCCTTTTCGGGCGCATTAGACAGTAAGAGCGTCTTAGGGGTAGGAGAGCCCTCTGGGTATGCACTACTTCTCACGCGTCTTAGGAATAGGAGAGCCCTCTGGGTATACACTATTCCCTTTTCAAATACCAGGCTATTTTCTAGTAATCGAGCTTGTAGCTCTCGGGGCAGCTCCAGTCACAACCGTTATTAATCAATCATTCATGTAAATTCATTTATCATAATCTTATGGTATCTCATTGCCATCACAATCAATTTATCCAGACAGACAATTCATTCTCAAACAGTCTATCACATTGGAAGCCTAAAAGTATCTCAATCATACATTAACACACATTCGCCATTTATCGCATTCACTACCAGTTTACACATCAAAGTCAAAAATTTCCAATCCCTCGGACCTTCGGTCCGGGATTTCACACATAGGAATCATACATACTTATAATTATTTTCCACCAGATTCTAAGTACAGAACATTTAACAATCAAAGATTGAGTGTTGGGCCCCGAAATTTTTTTTTTATATTTATTTATTGATTTATTGCTTTACTTAACTTATTCTTTATTTTTGCTTTAATTGTTTAAATTATGTGTAGATATATTTATATTTTTATTGAGTCTTGGAATTAGCAAGTATGGTTGGGAATTAGAATTTTGAAATTAAAGTGAAGGATTAGAATTAATATTGGAAAGAATGGGCTTTAGAGACTAATGGAATAAGAAGAAGGAGGAGAGCCCAAAGGAAAAGCATAGTAAGCTATAAGGAGATTTGAAACTACGTAGTTTTAAGGTAGGCTTTAAGTTGAGGAATAAGTGAAGTAAGAGGAGGAGAAGCAAGTTGTCGTAGAGAAAAGAAAAGGAAGAGAAACGTGAGCCAAGGAGAAAGGGGGTTTCGGCCAAGAGGAGAAGAGAGAGTCGTAGGAAGCTTGAAGAAGAAGAAAAAGAAGGAAATCTACTCGTTTGAGGTAAGTTCCATCTTTGCTTATGTTAGATTCAAGAATGGGAGGAAATGGAGGTTAGGGTTTGTGTAGGGTTTGAAGAAAGAAAGAAGAGAAAGGTGAAATCAATGGATTTAAGATTTCTAAGTTAGGGTTTTGGGTTTTTCTAGCATAAATGGCCTATGGGTAGGTTAGGTTTAAAGTTTATTTTATCTTCGCTTGACTTTCTTGAATGCTACGATTTTCCTTTGGAATGTATTTATTGAATGGAGTGTGGTTTAATTGAAGGAAATCAAGAAAACCCCACTCAAGACAAGGAGGAAGGGCAATCTTGAATTCGGATCCCGACGTTTAGGTGGGTAACAATTTTATAGTTGTTGTGTAATGAGCAAATGCCCTATGTGTGCAATCTTTGTTAAATTATGTGTTTATTGAAAGTGTATTTCCTTTGATTTAAAAGAAAAGTATAAAACTATGATGATTCGATAGAATGAAAGAAGCATAAAATGCTATTCTTGTGTTTGAATATGTGAGCATGAATTGGTTGTAATTGGGCAAGAGAGAACCCGTTTCGATAGTCTCGTGCACGATGACCCATAGCCTTCTCCCGGCTGCCCGCTTGAGGCCACGAGATCCTGAGAAATCGGACTTGTTGTGTTACAGTGTAAACCGTTGTGTTTAAGGAACTCTCGAGCCAATTGTGTGCATTTCATCATTTTGGTGTTATGATGCATAATGTGTGTTTTAATTGATAGAAGATTTCATGTTATGCTTTATGTGATGATTTTGATTAATTTATGATTTATGTGATGAAGTTGAGCTATTTGGACTTTACATGATAGATTGCTAATGTTTCGGATTCTTTATGTGTTGTATGGCTCATTACTCGATGGCTATAAAGGTGTTAGCCATCGAGCGTGTTTTGCTCACCCATTCTCCTCCTCGGATGCAAACCAAGTTGGTATTTGAACCTTGCAAGGCATCGGGCATAACTCCAAGACTTTAGACACTTTTGTATTAAGTTAGTAACTAGCTTTTGGATAGCTTTATAAGCATATTAAGCACTGAGCATCTCATATTTTGTATTTTGTACTTGATTCTTGATGGATATGATGAATATGTTGATATGTAACTAAAGCTGTGCTTGAACTCATACGATTGGAAAAGAGAATGAGAGCTCTAGTACTCTCTTATGCATGTGTATGTATTGACTTGTGATCTGTGTATGACCTTGAAAAAGGAAGGTGTATGAGTCTTTTAAATTTTTGAGTTGCTGTTGGGTTTTGTATTGGGATAGCTCGCTGGAAATTTGCTAAGGTTTATGAGTTGTTGAAATTCTGGGCTGATGTGTTCATGTGGTCAACTTTGGGTATGTTGAGTAGTGCTACAATTTTTGGGTTGTTATAGGTCGAATAGGATCATTTAGTCTTATTGAGAGTGGTAGGCGAGCTGTAGAGCTTGTCCATGATGTATTATGAGCTATTTTAGGATGTGTTAATTGGAAAATGTGAGTTGCTGCAGTTGAGTGCGGGTGCCGTCTAAATGACAGATTTTTATTAGCAGAACTTTGAATCTATATGCTACCTATATAGAGTTGTATTTTGGTCTTTTGGTCTTCATTAAAGTTGTAGAGCGTTCTCTTACCTTTCTATAGCCACCAATTTTGTAAAATTTGGAGTTCGGGATCAAAAGTTATGATAGTTACAAGTTTTGGTACTGTTTATGAACAGCTAGTCGATTGGTCTTGGAGTAAACTTTTGATTTCTTTAGTGTCCGAGCTTGCCTTTGAGTTCTTCTTGAAAATTGTAGAGTTATCTTTTATCTTTCCAACGAATCAAACCTTGTCTGATTTGGAGCTCGGAGTCAAAAGTTATGAGGATTCGAAGTCTGATAGGTCGGGCTGCGAGCCCGCGCGGGCGAGGCAAGACGCTCATGTGCCGAGTGCCAGGCGCTCGTCTTTAGGTTCGGTTCTTGGCCGACCGACCCCTCTTTCTTCTTTTGGCCATAACTTTTTGCACAGACCTCCGATCGACCTCATTTTTGAAGCGATAGTGATATATGAAAAGAGTTGTTGCATTTAAGTTGATTTACCGTTGGGAGTATCTATTGGACAATAAAGTTGATCATGATTAATGAAACGTATGTGAAAGATACATGGAAATCATAGAGGAGATGATCGGTGAATGATTAGAGTGGCTATAAGTGTAAAGTTCTTAATGGGTTAAGGTAAGACATAAGATGACTGAATGTACCTTTATGAGAGGAAATGAAAAAAAAAATATTATGGCATCAGTCCTCTATTTGAGGATTAGCATAAACGGAAAGGAGTTTTATGGAAGTCTGGATTGTATAAGTTACTATTTGGTTTCGGATAAAATGAAATAAGTTCTCTTGAGGTGTAGATTCTTGAATAAGTGTTAAAGAAAGTGTTTAGGTGGTATCACATGGAACCTTAGTGTAAGGAATGTTCTGATCTTTAAATTATGGCATAAAATTGTTCTGATTGAGATAGTGCTCAAGAATGATTGAAAAGCAATAGGGACACTAATCGGCTGACGAGAATTTCATGAACAGTATAAAGATGGTAGCAAGACTAATGGTCAAACGAAAAGAAGTACGGACGAAAACAAAAGTGAAATCGAGTCATATCTCAAGAGGAGATTTAAACATACCAAGTAATATATACTCCTGAGGTTATCTGCACTGTGTGTACGGAAATGTAAAGTATCCAACTGTGTAAGTGGAATTTTAATTTGATGATGATTCTATTACAATGTGGAGTGCATGGGTCTCTTTATACGATGCAAAACTGTAACTAAGAATAAAATAATCCCGAACTCAAATGAAGTGGAATTTATGGAGGTCCAAGTACGGATGACTAGGCATTGGCATATGTCGATGTGAATGACAGGAAAGCAATTGATAAGAGAAAGTTCATAGCAACAAGAAGTCCTTAAGGAAGCTGGCGATGCGATGTAGTGTTACCTTCATTAAGGAATAGCAAATCGCTACTGTGGACTCCTTTGAAAAGTTTGGTGATGTACATTAAAAACAACGATGAGTAATGTCTAGAGATTGATATTAGGTAACTATGATATCAACTGATGACTACTATACCTATAATTCTGCAATGAACAGATCAAGTGCATACATTGGGGTTTTCAAAGCTCGTAGAATGAAGAAAAAAAATGACAAGGAGAATATGGGGCAAAATAAAGTGTTACTTGAAAATTGAAGTCGTAGATTTAGTGGTACTGGATAGAGGTAAGAAAGGTTAAGAATTGAGGAGTTCATCGGTGATTCCATAATAAATCTGGATATTTGAATAAAATTGGAGGAACAATATTGGGTAACCAACACAAGTGATTGAGCAAAGGAACCGAACAATCGAGGCTAGACATTCTAGTTGGAATCTGAAGACCGACATTGAGTTACTACGGGTATAGAGCGAAGTGATGATAAATTCAAGTACTTATAGATTTGAATGTTCAACGGAAAAGTGCTTAAGTGTTTGGACTGCAGAGGATTATGACCTCATTATATAGTTTTGGTGAATGATTATAGAACTAATGGTGATCATAAGAGGAATTGTACACGCTTGTATTTCACGGAAAAGTGCAACATTGGGTCGGGATACTTGTGATGAGTGAAAGAAAGGAAAGTGACCTAGGAAAGTTACATGGGTTAGGCGGTGAATCGAATCGGACAAATGAAATAGAAATGTATAAAGAATAGTGAATGTCAAAAAAAGCGAATCGGACTAAGAGTCAATGAAATATGAAGGATAAATGCATTAGGTGGATTACCACCGGTTATAGTGAAATAGAGATAAGTGCCACGATGTCGGTACCAAAGGAAAGTGAAGTGTCGCAGACGAGAGAAATTATTTTATTGTACGTATCCCGTTAAACAGGTGTACTCAGAATAGAAGTGGCAAAGAGGGTATTAATGGACCCAGATTAGATGCATATATTCTTGGAGAGAAAGGTATTAGATTGATAAAAGCGAGATAAGTGAATAGATTGAAAATAATAAGCTGGAACTAAAGGTAGTGGCTACTCGAAAATGACAAGTGAGATAGGTAAGATGGCGAGAAAACCACGGAGGAAGCGGATTTGTCTTCTGCGATCTTTTAGTATGTAAGTATTGGGTGGCGTAGTGTATGGGAGCTGTAGGGACATATGATCACCATCATCTGGAGCAGTTGATTGAGAATTTCATGAGCGAAATTTTTTTAGGAGGGGGAATTGTAACATCCACCCCTTCTTGGAAGGTAAAATAGTAAATTTGGCATAGGATGAGATGGATCGAATGACTTAGGATTGTTCATGCATAATAGGATTGGTACACAGTATCATTTGTGCACATGAAATTCTTGTACATGCATACATGGCATTCCCGGTTTTCGTGCCTAGTGTAATTTTATTGTGATTAACGTGGTTATTGGATTTGAAAAATTATTCTGAGTGCGCCATTGAGTGTTTTATATTTTAAGGGATTTTCAGGAATTTTTCTGAAATTTTTCGGAGAAAATTCCCGGACTGGAAAAATATCGCCAAGTGGCGAATCGATTGCTTTTCGGTAGCAACAATTGCTACCCAATGGCACTGTCATATTGGGAATATGATTTTAGAATTGAAATTAGGGTCATTGGACTAGAATGGGTCAAATTGTAGTAGAATTTATAAATCCTATCCAATAATTTGTTTTTAATTGTTTAAAGTTATTACTTGACTTTTGTCTTTTTCTTCTTTAACTTGGTCAAGTACCATGTTGACACATACCCATCTCATTTAATGTTGGCATGTATTCTCGGATGTTCCTTGATTAATGAAGGAAAATGGTGAGTTTGTTTGCTTATCTCATTTCTCATACGAACCCTTCTTTCTCTTCCCCTTCATCGAAATTTTCTCAATTTTCCTAGCTTAAATTGCTACTTTCCTCCAACCTTTCATGCTTACAAGCTTGAACCTTCTAGTTTCTACTATGATGGCGATGGTGTGTGTGAAGTGAAGTGGAAAAGTTGTTGAGAGTTGAAGCATTTAAAAGGAAGCTTTAATTATGTAAGAATTTCATTATGCTTTTGAAGTTGTAGTAGTTTGATGCATTAATTGGGAATTATGGTTCATTCAATATGAGTTATGATGCATAAATGTCATGAAAATTATAGTTTAAATTGTTGGATATAAGGTTATGTTTGAGTATGACTTGATGAAGTTAGCATGAAGAATGCGTTCTTACTTGGTTTTAGCTTGATTTTGGATTAATTTTGATGACTATTCTTGCATGAAATGTAAGAGGTAAGTGCTGCCAAATTATGGTGGTTATTCCTAGTGAATGTAGGCATGATATAGGGACTGATTTTGTGTCCAATTGAGATGCTTATGGTAGTAGAATTTGAATTGGCATGATAGGAAGTGTATTGGAGAAGTAAAGCTGGAAAATGGATTTTTGACCTACTGTATTGATTTGAGCATAACTAACTGTGTGGTTATGAAAATGAGTCGAGGTTTGTGCCCAATTAAACTTTGGGTTGTTGGCTACATTTTTGTGTGAAATAGGTGTTGTCTAATTTTAACCTTAAGAGGTTGATTTTTGGCTTGGAAAGTTACTATTTTGACCTAGGTGAACAGTATCTGGATTGATGACCTAAGAGTTTTTCTGATTTTTATAAATTAATTGAGAAGGAATTAGGGAAAATGGTCTAAATGAAAGTTGAAGCCTGTATTGTTATCTTTCCAATGCCACTGATCTTGAAATTGTTCGATATGTATATTGGGAGATATGCATTGATGACCATTGGCTGGTAAAATGTATTTTAGTGAAACCTAGCTGAAATGTCAGTTTTGTGAGCTTTCTGATTGTAAGCAATTTTAGCAATTTTTTTGAATTGAATTGGCTTGAGTGATCCTATGAAGAGTTATAGAGGAAACATTGATCTTGAAAATGGTATTTAGCATGCAATATTTGGAGATCAAATTTAGGAGTTATGAATTTTCAAAATCTGTACCTGCATGAGGTTATTGACTGCTGCCCTGATCAGTAACTTGCATGAAAGTTTTAAATTTTTTAGAGATGGAATTGGCTTTGAAGCCCTTCATGGGAAGTGTAGAATTGTGTTTGGTCTTTCCATAGGTATAAAGTATGCATTTATTTGACATTTGTGCAAGGAGATATACTGTTTAGAACATTACTGTCCAGATTGAGTACTTGAAGGGGCAGCAGCATTCACTGAATTGTTTGACCTAGTTAACCATTGAATTTGATTTCATATTGTTCATGAAAGTTGTAGATCACATTAGGATCTTTCTGAGCATATTTATTGTGTAATTTTTGACAAAGGAAATGAGAAGTTATTGAATTTACAAGATACTGTACTGTTTTAGAACTCTTTGACTGGGCAGTAACTTTGATTGCATTTTTGACACCCTTAGAGGTGAAATTGGCTTTTGTGTCCTTCATAAACATTGTAGATCTTTATTTTCTCTATGAAATAGATACCAAGTTTGCTCAATTTGGAGTTTAGAGTAAGGAATTATGCCCTGTGAAAGTTAGCATATTGGAGAAAGTTTTCCAGATCTATTATGGGAGTAATGTAAGTCGACTTGTATCTTCAGTAAGTCGACTTATTCATACACAGTAGAGTAAGTTGACTTGTATTCTCAGATAAGTCGACTTGTACTTACCTTTTTCTATTCTTTTGTTTATAACTTGTCCGTTCGACGTCCGATTGACCTGATTCTTGAGGCATCGGATTCGTGAGACATTGAATTTCATTTCATGGGAAATTGGGAATTTTTGGACGGGAAATTGACGGGTATCCAGATAAGGGTTCTTTAGCCACTGTTTTATTTAATTGGGGACCTATAGGGGTCCAAATTGAGCGCCGTCAGTGCCATTAGATTTCTAATTTTTAAACGGATTTTTCTGATGGAAAAAATTTTAGATTAAGGTCGGGAATATCATGAACATGCATTGTGCACCTGCAAACTGCTACATGTGCATTATTAAATAGTTCTGATTGAGTAGTTGGTAATGTTTATATCTCAGAATCTGTTTTAGAGGTACATTTGGGCGTCGGTCCACCGATGTCTTGAGACTTTCGGTATTAGCTCGGAATGCGGTGAGTAACTTAGATGGTTCCTCGATTAGTAAGTATTTATAATTCGCACTTATAACTCGTGGAGAATAATGGTGGGATCGAATTGCGATTGTTTATCGCCTCTGGATTAGGACGGAGGGTTAGATGAATTGGAAGATCGACATAGAAGTATATCATTTGTGATTATGTGAACTTCTTGGTTTCCTTTGTGTGACTTTGTGATACATAATTTGATTGTCATTCTTTGTAGCTAATTGTGATCAATTGTGATGTCTTGTGATCCTTTGTGATATACTATGATCTGCTTTGGTTATCTGGTGATCAATGGCTATCTTGTGATCCATTGCTTGCTACTCTGTACTGCATTTCGATGCCTCTATTGGGGCAGACTGTTTTATACTGATTGTTAAATTGGGCATATGCATTGCATACATCAATGCATAAACTGATAATAATGATAGTTGTGACCTGAGTCGCCATTGTTACTCACTGTTACTGAACCGAGCCTCGAGCTTGAGGGGAGTTAGTGCATACCCAGAGGGCTCTCCTACTGCCAGACGCATTATCTTGAATCTTGATCCTTTGTTAGCGCTCGGTCAACAATCTTGTAATAAATGGAAAAGAGTCACATGTACATTGCATACAAATGTGATAAGCGATTCTGAAATTGCATGGGTTTTGTAAATTGTTATATGTTATCTTGAAAGGATACTTGGTGTGGCGTGAATTGCTTGCGATATGCATGAATTGGGTGAACCATCGATGATGGTTCCTCTTTGAGTTTGCAAAACTCACCCAAAATTTGCATCTATTTTCGGTCTTGAAGAATACCCGGTTGACACGGAGTATGTCTCTTGTAGGTAAGTGAAGGATAGAGGTCGGGATCGATTCGTGTCTTCATTAGTATCGCATAATTGTATATTGAACTTTCTGTAAAGGATGCTTGTATTTATAATGAGCCCATTGTGGTTTTATTGTTTTACACATTGACTGATTGTAAATTATTACTGGATGACTGTAATAACTAAAAATGATTAATTTTGAACATGGGCTCAAGTTTCTTACTGTTTATGCCGCGTTAATGAATGGGTTTTAATGTTATACTGAGTTTTAGTCGACTGATATAGTACGCCACCCTCGCGGGGCACGAACTCGGATATCACCAACGATATCGGGTTCGGGTCACTCAGGAGTGGGGTGTTACAGATCGCCCCCTCTATGACTGTCAAATAAAGAATCAGATTCTCCCCTTCAACAGGGCTCTGCAAGATGGGTGGACTGGTCAGATATTGCTTCAAGTGTTGGAATGCTTTTTCGCACTCATCCAGCCATTGGAACTGGGTTACATCTGCCTTCCTCAAAATTTTGAAGAAAGTGAGGCACTTGTCCCCCATCCTAAAGACGAATCTGCTCAAAGAAACTATCCACCCGGTCAGTATCTGTACATCCTTCAAGCATCGTGGTGAGGGCATTTGGATAACAGCTTCGATCTTTTCTGGATTAGCTTCGATCCCCCGTTGAGTAATCATAAATTCCAAGAACTTTCCAGACGTTGCACCAAAGACGTACTTTTCAGGATTCAACTTTATGTGAAATTTATTGAGGGTCAGGAAGACTTCTCTAAGGTTTTCCACATGTTTGGCAACTGTCTTGCTTTTGACCACCATGTCGTCCACATAAGCCTCGACTGTTTTGCCGATTTGTCTCTTAAAAACTTCCGTAACGAGCCGCTGGTAAGTAGCCCCTGCATTTTTCAGACCGAACGGCATCACCTGGTAGCAATATGTGCCCTGGTCAGTTATAAAAGCCATTTTTTCTTCGTCTTCAAGGCTCATTTTTATTTGATGATAACCAGAGAAGGCATCCAAGAAGCTGAGGAGCTCATGCCCTGCCGTTGAGTCTACCAACTGATTGATCTTGGGCAGGGAGAAACTGTCCTTTGGGCATGCTTTGTTCAGGTCGGTGAAATCAATGCACATTCTCTACTTTCTGTTTTTCTTCTTCACCAATATCACGTTGGCTAGCCATTCGGGGTACTTGACTTCCCGAATGAACCCGGCATTAAGCAGCTTCTCTATTTCTTTTTCGATCACCCCCTGCTGCTCCTTGCTGTGCCATCGCTTCTTCTGTCTGACCGGCTTATAATTTTTTTGAATACCCAAGGAATGGGATGTTGCCGCTCGAGAGATTCTAGGCATGTCGCTCGGTACCTAAGCAAAGATCGATCGGTTCTCTACTAAGCAACTTGTGATTGCTGCGGCCAACCCTTGTTCGAGTTCGGCACCCAAATTTGTGAATTTTGATAGGTCTTCTTCATCCAGTATGACCCACTGAGTTTCTTCTGCAGGGTTCATCCTCTTGGTTTCTTCATCTATTCTTACATCAAGAGAGCTTGCCAACACTACCGCTCCCTCAAGGGTTCTTGTTTTTGCCAAGTAGCATTACCTAGCGATCATTTGCTGACCCCTGACAATACCAATGCCATGGGGTGTTGGGAACTTCATCGCCTGATAATAGGTTGAGGCAACAGCTTTGAGGGCATTTTGTGTGGCTCTTCCAATTATTGCATTATAGGCTCCTACAAACTTCACAACTAGGAATTCAACATTCTTCACTACTTGGAATGACTTGTCCGAACTTTACGTTCAAGAGGACTCGAGCGAATGGATAAGTTGATGCTCATGTTACCCCTTTGATTGGTTCCTCTATCGACAATAGCTGTTCCTCCGGAATCTCCATCTGCTTAAAAACGTCATAGTACAATAGGTCGATCGAGCTGCCTGTGTCAATCATTATGCGCTTCACCTCACTACCGTCCATATTCAAAGTAACCACGAGTGCATCATCATGAGGACAACTGATACCAGCCAGGTCAGACTAGTCAAACGAGATCACCTCATTAACTTGCGGCTTTTTCGTTGCTGACTGACCCTCAACGATCTGCCTGGCATATCGCTTCCTTCCTCTGACGGTGGACCCTCTTGCTGCGCTACTGCCAAAAATCATATTTATGACCCTGATCGGTCGGTCATCCTGCTGTCCGGTATTTCTGTCATCACTAGCCCTGGACTGTCCTCTCGTATCGCGTCGGTCGTCAATATTCCTGGTCTGCCTTCCGCCATCATTCATGTTGTATTGTTTCCATGGTTTTCGCCAATTGTCGGACCGACTGCTCCTGCCCTCATTACCTCGATCGGCATTTTTTCCATACTTCAAAAATCTACCCAGCCTTCCCCTCTGGATAAGGAGTTCAATTTCTTTCTTTAGGTCCTTGGAATCCTCCGTGTCTTGACCGACGTCTCTGTGGAAATGACAATATAAAGAAGAATCCCTTTTTTTGAGAGGCGTTTTCAATTTATTGGGTTCTCGGAGGGATTCCCTTTCTGCTCTCATGACCTCCAGTACTTCCACATATCGCCTGTTGAGGGAGTGAAGGATTCTCACCTTTGGTCTTTTCGATCGATCGACTTCCTCCAGCTAGACTGATCCTTCTGTCGTTTATGTGAATCATCGGTTCTACTACTCAGCCAGTGGTCATCTGCTCTACGTTTTGTGTTTTTCAACACTTCCTCCAGCTGGATGTATTTATCTGCCCGATTTTTTATCTCTTGAATAGACCTGGGCTGATCAAGAGCCAGCGACTTCTTGAACTCTTCATCCCTCGTATTGCTCATCAAGGCGGCCAACATGGACGAGCAAGTGAGGTCAGGGACTTCGACAGCATTGTTGTTAAATCGGGTGATGAACTCCCGCAAACTCTCGTTCCTTCCTTGGGTCAACTACATTACTTCCAAGGCAGTCTTCTGTGGCCGTTTACTTGTAGCAAACTGGTTGAGGAATAACAGCTTAAAATCCTCAAAATTGGTTATGCAATGTGGGGGCAAGCTGTTGAACCATCTTCAGGCTCCTTATTGAAAGGCTGGGCAGAAGGCCTTACATTGAATGGCGTCTAGAACGCAATGCAGGTTCATCATCGATTGAAAGTGCTATAGATAGTCCAGAGGATCGGTCTTACCAGTATATTTTTCTGGCGTCGGTATCTTAGTATCGACCGCTGGGAGGCTATCCAAGATCTCTGGGATGAAAGGAGAGTTGTATTGTGTTGATGGTTGGCCAGGACAGGAATTCATGGTTATATTGATCCTGTGGTCCACGATTTTTTCTAGGGCTTCCGCAAAGTATCGATCGACCATCACACCAACCTGCCAAGCGGGGGTTTGCTGCTGTTCCGGTTGAGATTGTAGGACTTGGCGAATCAATAGATCGCCAAATCCTACAATTTTTCTTTGTGTGAGGAAGGCTGGTTGTGGTGTAGGAGGGTTCGAGTTGAGGGGGTATTGGATGTGAAGATGTGAACTGGTTTGAGCATCATCCTCTAGGGCCACGCTTTGTGCTTCTTGGTCTTGGTTTTGGGATTGTTATGGTTGATCATGCTAGTGTGAGCGTTGAGGGGGTAGCTCGTTTATGCTAGGATTTTGGTGTAGGGGCGGAGGGTGTGTTTGGTGATCAGAATGCGGCGATGGAAGGGTGGTGGGTAATCGTAAGCCCATTCGCTATAGTGCAAGTGCCACAACAACGGTTACATCAGGATTTGTTGCCACCGCCTGACTGATCTGAGTGTTTCTAGACGTGGTGCTTTGATGCCCGGCCCCACGGTGGGCGCCAATTGGTTCTGTCTGATTTTGATGGGGCTGGGCGCTGCTGCTGGGATCCATGAGGCTGGTTCACTTTAGATCAGAGATACCTGCAAAACAGTAAAGGCACACCGGGGGTTGACTACCGATAAGCCCCTCCGACGCTCAAGTTAGTCTCTTGAGAGAGTTTTGGTGGCTGGTAAATAAAGAAAATAGGGTTCTTGAAAGTCGTACCTTTTTCATGATGAGGTAATGAATTTATATGGTTAACACATATAGGAATTAGGTCAATCCCCAAGGGATGGACCGATCGACCCATGCGCCGTTCTGCATCTGGGCTTGGGCCTAGCACGACCGACCCAACCACTATATAAAGAGTAAAAGTTATGGTTGATTACTTAATAATATTACTAGGATTTTGATGAATTTAACAAGAGATTTCACTTTTAAACTCTTATCATAGTATTTAACAATACGAACCATCAACATGATATTACTAAAGCATATCTATATAAAGAGTAAAAGTTATGGTTGATTACTTAATAACACAATAGAATTAAACGATTTGATATATATAAAAGAACTATTAATTCTTCAAATGAAACCAATCTCACTTCACACATCTCAAAATTTGCATAATCTTAAGTCTCAATTTAATGGATTTTAGTGTGAGAAGCTCCTTCGTCTCTCTTCCATGGCTATTTATTACTCATTTCTTCTTCTTTCCTTGTCTTTGGGTTACTGGTTTCTAATTGGCTTTCAATCCTTAGCCCTCCTCCTAACTCTTCTTGTGCTCTTATCCTTTTCCATCTTCTTGCTTCTAAAAAATTTTCTAGTTTGTGTGACTATCGGTTTGACCCAAAGATTTAGGGTTTTTTTTTTGGGTAAATGAATGATATATTGCTATAAATGTAACTAATTACAACTTTACAAAAGAGTTCTTATATAAACACTCTACTACTTTAATTTAAGACAGGAGCCAAAGAAGATGTTTTCAAAAGACTAGAAGAACTATTTGAGAAGCATTATATGCTAAAGTTTCCAAGTAATCTTGACATCTGTGATTAGTAGCCTATGAACACCTTTGGCAAAAAGACACTCACTTATTTGATTGATGAATCTATCAACTAACTTGTATTTCTCTTCTTTTTTCTCAGTAAATTTCTGGTTGTTTCATTCTTTTTATATGTTGTATATAGTATAATATCTCACTTTCACAGAATACATACCTGACATTTCAAAGAACATTCGAGCACATACTCCACCGAAGCGACATGTTAGAGTAGTCACATCACTTATCATGACATCATATAGAACACAAACATTTAAGAAAAAAACTAAGTTGCCTCATTTCATTGATGAACAAAAGCATAAATTGTCGTTACATTCCTTACATTTGATTCATAAACATAACTATCCATTGTGTTATTGAATTCATAACTCTTGTTTATACAATACATGACATGTCAAAGTTTGCAACTCTATACAATGTGTACAACATAAAACTAGGTACTGGACCAAAATATTTTATCTAGGTGCTTCAGTATCAATTGACTAGACCTTTAAGCCATTCTTGGTTTCAAAATGAACTATACTAGGTTACTACTAGATTGTCTTATAAACTAGGTTATCTTGGTACCTAAAAATCAACAATGTAATTTTGATAAGTTTGCGAATTTAGTGAGTGAATCATCATTGACGTGCTCATTTAAGTCAAACACAATATCAAAAAAACATATAATCCAAGTTCTCAAACACATCATATTGTTTAAAATCAAATCCCAATTATCACATCATTTAATTATCTACCAAATCATAATATATGTATCTCACATTATGTATATATATACCCAAATGCAGATGTGACTTTACTTTCTTTTTAATTTTGTTGTAACTGAGCGTTATTTAATTGTTCCGTATTTGTTGCAGATACCGAGCTCATTTTAGATGTTGTCCCGTACCTGTTGTAGATACCAGGTTCATTAATCATTGAGCCTGTGGCTCTGTGCGAACATTTCTGAGCTTTAAGCTCTTTTTTCACTTTGGTTGCTTTGGTCATAACTCCTTTATCTGATCAGACATATCAATGTCATGACATCCATCATTTCACATAATATGCTAGCAATCACTTTCATCTGGTATTCATAGTCATTTATCACATTCGTCGAACCCAAGTTCAGTATTCACCATTCAGTTGAGTATTTATTTCCCACATTCACATACACGTAGTTAACACTCCCGATACAGTCCCGAATATTGAATTCCTCGGACAATCAATTGTCTAGAATCGTCAATATCACAATCATATCTAAATCATTTCAATAAATATAGATATAAGGATTAAAAAAACAATTCAAATAGAAACACATATCTAATTGAGATTACACATCTAGGTTACTCTCATTTTACTTCAAATTAGCTATTGCCTTGATGATCCGGTAATACCTGGATGTTATCGGTCAATTTGTGCTTTTATATCATATAATACACACATATTTACATATTACTAACTTATCTATTCAAATAAGTTCTCAATCTTACACACACACACACACACACACACACACATACATACATACATACATATATATATATGTTATGTTCAATGCATGCTCAATTGACTATCCCAGGTATGTAATCTTAAACACAAATCTTACTCACTCATTCATCTTAGCTTGTGTTCATAAGAACATCCTTATACTGTTGACATCTCTTACTTTACAAATTCATTTGCATTGATATTAAACAACTCATTTCTTGAATTATAACATCATTTAAGAACCAAAACTCGTCAAACACTTAATCAATTGATTCAACATCAAACTCAGCCCATTTTAATCCCTAATCAAGTCAAAAGTATCAATGTATAATTTTTTATCCTTATATGACTCAACAAAAACACAAACTCTCATTTCTGTCAAGCATTTCCACGATCGTGGAAAGGAATCATAAAATTCCCACGATCGTGGGATATGTGATCTGAGACCTACCTTCATTTTTCTTCAAATTTTCTTCAGAACTCTAACTCCTTCATGATACTTCTTCAACTATATCTCACTTATACTTCAAGGATACTTCAATTTCTCATCATTTCATCTCAAACTCCAAGCCAAAATCATTCAATTGACAATTCATAAACAATTTATCTCTTAGACATCGTCAATCAAACAAATGCTTTCATTTACTATCTTACAAGTTACACCCTAGTTATTTTCCATTCCAAGAATATTACATTAGCATCTTTCTTTAGCATAAATTCATCTTCAACTTACCTCTGATCTTAACCTAATTCATTCTAAAAAACAATCTATAACCTAGGGTTTCCATACATCAAAACAAAACCAATTCATTCATCATATTTCAAGCACATCTCATCAGCAACCTTACATACAATTAATCCCTAACCAATCTTTATAGATGTTATGCTCATCTATAAATCAATAAGATAATCAAATACTTACTTGCTTGTCTCAAGATTTCCTCAATCAACAAGCTAATCAAGTCTCCCAAGAATCATACATACATTAAGAATAAGATGGGATTAAATGGTTTCAATTTACAAGATGAGGGTTACGAAATTGTAGCAAAACTTTAGGGTTTTAGGGATTGTGTAAAAGTGTCATAGGTTGGAGGAAAGAAGAAGAAACAATAGATAAAACATGAAAGATGGTGATCTTACAAGAGTGAGAAATATGGGTAAGGTGTGTGGTGAAGAAGATAGACACGTGTTATGCAAAGTGTCAAGCTAAGAGCCATGCTATGTGTTTTTCTCCTACACTCACAATTGTCACTCCCTTATTAGTCCATTTGTCATTTAATCTCTAGATCATATGTCACTCAACTATACCTCCATTTGTCACTCTTTCATTCAATTCAATTCTCACTCTATTATTGATGCCACATGTCACCATCTCATAGGCTCATTCAACCTAAATTTCCACATATCATTTTATCTTGCCCTTTTAACACTTCTCTTGGACTAAATGCACATATCACTTTATCATCACTCAATTAGAACAATAAATTCCCAATTCACTAATTTTAATTCATCAAACAAAATTCAAGACATAATTAACAAACAAGCATGTCATAATTATTTAAGATCTTTCATACCCTAGAATATATTAGTAAGTGCATGTACTATTTTTACAATGTCCCTAGATCATGATTCACGTGTATATGTAAATGTGAAGTATACAAATAAAATGCACTTCATGAATTCTCATATGATGACTCAATCTAACAGTTAAATTCCTAAGTATAAGAATGGGCTACTACATACAGCCAGTGAGAATGCAGTAAAGAAAAGAGTAACATTTAGAGCTCCTTTTTTTGATTTGCTAATGATCCACGCCAAGACAAAATCTCAATCATATCGATCACAAGGCAACAACAATAGATGTAAAACACAACTCCATATGGCTTTTAAATAACAACATTGGAAAAATAGATGATTTCGATCATTTGGAGCGAAGTTACAGATAATACATAAGTCAACAACTTTTCTATTCCAGTTATGTGTAGTTAGGAGTTGATTTTTAAGAGTAAGCTAAGTAATGAAAGTTGCTTTAGGACAGAAGGTATTGTGCCATATAAGTGAGAACCATGGAGCTACCGTTGATTTATTAAAAATGAGTCGATAGCAAGACTTATTGGAAGAGACACCAGATGAATTTAAGCTCCAACATATGTTATCCTCTTTAGTTGTATTAGAAAGCTATGGAAGATGGTTTAGAAGAGATGTGCATCCATGAAAGGTGACTTGCCAAGCATCATTAATGTTCACATTTGCTTGCATTAATCTTGTTAGATGATTTAAAGATTAATTTATGTTTTTTATTTAGGAAAATTTTGAGAAGGCAAGGTTTATGTTAAACCCCGTTTCTGGAGCCCAACAACCGGAGTCATAAACCTTGTGATTATACCCTGGAGGGTTATTGCTATCATTCCACAAGGTTCGTGTGCCCACACCAATCAATCACCCAAAATACAACTTGACTTCTTTAAAGAAATTGTAGCTCTAAGGCTCTAGTTTGCTTTGAAGCAAGAATCATCTCAATCGGAGTTTTACAGCTTAGATATACTTAAAAAGCTAAAGCATGTTCATACCCCAATCATGCTCTCCCAACTTACTATGATGCAAACTTTCTCAAAACAACTCCAAAAGATACAAATTTTCATGTAAAGATAGTAAAATATGTTAGGAATCCATTTCTTTAAGAATCACTTCATTTGGAGGTCGGATGAGGAAGTTATACCCTAAAGAATCGAACACATTTATACCATCAATCAATTTGTACCTATCTTGGCGTAATTGCCATAACTCCCACTAAAAATGTCGGATTGACTTTGTTTTTAGATGATTTTAAAGAAGACTTCTATATCTACAACTTTCGTAAGACCTCGAAGACAAATTCCACCTTCTAAAGGATAAAAATGGAACAGAACATGACGATACAAACTAAGACGATGCAGAAGGTCAAACTAAGACATTCAAACTAAGATGGTCAAACTAAGACGATGCAAAAGGTCAAACTAAGATGATGCAGAGGATCAAACTAAGATGATACAGAAGGTCAAACTAAGACGATCAAAATAAGACAATGTAGAAGGTCAAACTAAGACGATGTAGAAGGTCAAACTAAGACGATGCAGAAAGTCAAACTAAAACGATGCAGAAGGTCAAACTAAGACGATGCAGAAGGCCAAACTAAGATAGTCAAACTAAGACGATGCAAAAGGTCAAACTAAGACGATGCAGAAGGCCAAACTAAGACAGTAAAACTAAGACGATGCAGAAGGTCAAACTAAGATGATGCAGACTAAGATGATGCACCGTGTATAAGAAGATGTTTTAACTAGGTCTTCCTCACATCCCCAAAGTTCTAAATCACTTTCTACACTCTCCAAAGCATCTCCACTCATAAAGACCATAACTTTCAACTTAGACGTCCAATTATTTCATACTATATACCGTAGGAAAGATAAAGAAAGACCTACAACTTTTCAGAGATTACTTTGCCTAAATCAACTCACATCAACCCAAAAATATCCCTGAAGTCAATACACGAATTTTTCCCTTATGTAACCTTGAGAGTCATGGGGGAAACCAAAATCATAAACCATTAGTATTAAAAGATTGTAGTTTTACAAGATTTAGTGGGCATTTCAAGCCCCCAATACATGAATGTTTCAAAAATATCCCAAAATACAAAAGATACATGAACAATAAATTGCTCAAAATGCAACTAAAGCCTTGGTTTACTAGATTTGCTTAAATTACAACAACATTTCAAAAGTGGAGTGATGCCTTGGCCCTTGACTATTCAATCTCTTGCTCATCACCTGCTTATGGGGAGGAAAGTGGGAGTGAGCTTAAAGCCTGTGGGAAATAATTTTATAATTTGTAACAAGTAAAGACATTTTAAAAACATTTTCTATGCAGAAATTCATGGGTATGCAAATCATGAATGCATTACTCCAATCAACTTGTCATGAACATATAAACACATCAAATGGTTTGGGTAAGTCTGAAACATAACGCACTACATATTTCTAATGAAATGGTCTTGTGTAGTCGTGAATTCTTAAGGGAGCACTATGCCACTAGCGGGCAGCGGGAGAAGCCTATATTTGGGTCAACGTGCACGTGACAGTTCTTGAGGGACTACCACAAACTCACATAACACAGAGATTTCAAAATCTTGTAAGCTTGGTGCCCAAAAAGGCACATTCTCTTGAAAACTTGTTTTTCATATGCTTGTTATATCTTAAAAAATATTTCCAAAAGTATGGTTTCATAATCATGCATCATTTAAAAGAATCATTTTAAAAACAACTTTCCATAAATTATCACACAAATCATGTATATGCATGTAGGACAATCTTGCAGCATTTAACAATATTAAATGCGCATGAATGAGGTGGTTGCAAAATTAATTACTGTCATTTATTGACATAAAACTTTTATTAGCTTATCACCTAACTATAAAAGTGAAACCCACCTTGTAGTCCTTGACTATGGCTTGTTCAAATATGCCTCTCCTCTTGCTCCTCTTGTCCTTCTTGATTTTCTTCAACATTGATAAAAAAATTCCATATCATAAGAATTCAAATATGAAAACCCAAAGGACCCCATGCATGAAATTACTCCTGGAATACTTATACCCATACCTTTCCTAAGCTCTTTGAACCATAAACCTTTCAAAACTCCAAAAGATTCAACACACTTACCTAAAATCTTCACCAAACAATGATTTTCTTAGCTCTAATGGAAGCTCTAATCTTTCCCTTCCTTTTTCCCTTCTTGATCACTCTCAAAATCCCTCTTGAAGGTTAAGAAAAATCAAAACCTAGCTTGATCTCCTTTCTTTCTCTAAACTCATGAAACTCTCTCCCTTTTCTCTTCAATTTCTTTTTTTTCTTCCAAAAGCAAGACACCCCTTTTTCTTCTCTTTTACACCATTAATGATTGCCTAAAGTCCCTTTTGCCCTAACTTTAATGCCTTATGATTTTTAAGCTTAAGTGACTTGCCAAAATTGGCCTCACACTCTCCTACTACCTTAATAGTTCAAAACCCTTAGCCCATATCATATTATCTTACCCACATTAACAAGCTAATCAATTCCAACATAGTTAATCTATTAAGACTCCAAAATTAGTCTCATCATGTTAAAATTTTTTTCAGGGGCCAACATTTCTCCCCCTTTTAAGAAAATTTCGTCCTCGAAATTCTTACCTGAGTCATTGAAAAGGTGTGGATACTTTTCCCTCATGACCTCCGTGGGCTCCCATGTGACCTATTCAACAGAGTGATTGCTCCACCAGACTTTGACCAGTTGGATCGTCTTGTTACTGAGGAGGTTTTGCTTGGTGTCTAAGATCTCTACTGGAATCTCCTCATAACTTAGATCATCTCTCAAAAGAATCTCAGTGGTCTGAATGATGTGGGATGGATCTGATCTGTACCTTCTCAATATGGATACATGAAAGACGTCATGTATCCGTGACAATTCTAGTGGTAGCGCCAACCTATAGGCTAATGGTCTAATCCTCTCTACAATCTTATATAGACCCACATATCTCGGACTCGACTTGCCTTCTTGCCAAACCTCATAACTCATTTCCAAGGAGATGACTTAAGAAAGACTTTCTCACCGACTTTATACTCCATATCCTTTCGATGTGTATCGGTATAACTCTTCATTCTATCTTATGCTGCCTTAAGCAGTTGTTTAACTAGATTAACCTTATCGATTTTCATCTGAAGTAGCTCTGGCCCTATCAGTTTCCTTTCTCCTTCTTCATCCCAACATATCAGAGTTCTACATCTCCTTCCATACAGTGCTTCATATGGAGCCATTTGAATGCTCGAATGGTACGAATTATTCTAAGCAAATTCGATCAATGGCAAATGCTCGTCCCAAGCTCCTTTGAAATTTATCACACATGCTCTAAGCATTCCCTTAAGTGTCCAAATGGTCCTCTCAGATTGACCATTCGTTTGGGGATAAAAAGCCGTGCTAAAATTCAACTTGGTTCTGAGAGCCTCTTACAAGCTTCCCCAGAATCTCGAAATGAATCAAGGATCCCTATCAGAGACTATTGAATTCAGAATCCCATATAATCTTACTATCTCATCTAGCACATGCAGAGAGTCAGTCTGCTTAATTTCCAAGAAATGGGTTGACTTCGTCAACCGATCGACAATGACTCATATGGCATCATGTTTCCTACTAGTCTTAGGCAAACCCATTAGAAAATCCATAGTTACCCTTTTCCACTTCCACTCAGGAATGGACAACGGCCTTAACTTGCCTGAAGGTGCCTGGTACTCAGCCTTGACTTATTGACACACTAGACACTTTCTCACATATTCTGCTACATCTCTCTTCATGCCTTTCCACCAGAAATGTTCTTTCAGATCTCTGTACATCCTAGTGCTACCTGGGTGCATGGCATAAGGCGCATTATGTGCCTCATCCAGTATTTCATCCCTTACTTTCTTGACATTCAGGATACAAAGTCTATCTCCTACAACCATAAGTCCATCATCCCTCACTACCACTTCAAATTTCTTGCCATTCAAAATTTCTTCTCAAAGCTCACTCAATTTTGCATCCTGTGCTTGTAACTCCTTAACTTTCTCCCTGAGTATCGGTCTCACTCTGAAGGTAACAACAATACAATCAGGTTCCTCCTATTTCAAACTTATCCTAAGCTTAGCCATCTCCTCTAATAACGACAAATAAATTGTTTAAACATGAGCTATAGAGGATTTCCCGTTCAAGGCATCCACTACCTCATTCGCCTTTCCTGGATGGTACTTAATCAACAGGTCATAATCCTTGAGCAACTCTAACCACCTTCTTTGTCTTAAATTCAATTCCTTTTGGCTCAACAAATACTTAAGACTTTTATGATCTGTAAAAATCCTCGTTTGAACCCCATATAGATAATGTATCTAAATCTTCAGGGTAAAAACTATTGCTACTAACTCCAGATCATGGGTCGGGTAATTAAGTTCATAAGGCTTTAACTGTCGAGAGGCATAAGCTATTATCTTCTTGCATCAACACACAACCCAAACCTTTCCTCGAAGCATCACTGCATACTGTATAACCCTTATCTCCTACAGGCAAAATCAAAACTGGGGCACTTGTTAATCTGTACTTGAGCTTCTTAAAACTTTTCTGGAATTCCTTACTCCAGATAAATTTCTAATTCTTCCTCAATAACTTATTCATCGGAGCAGCTATCATAGAGAATCCCTCAATGAATCTCCTATAATATCTTTTCAAACCCAGAAAATGCCTCACCTCTGTTACTGTCTTGGGTGTATGTTAATTTATCACTGCTTCAACTTTTCTTGAATCAACATGTACCCCATCTTTCAAAAACACATGCCCAAGGAAAATCACTTCATGAAGCCAGAACTCACATTTGCTGAATTTGGCATAAAGATCCCTCTCCCTCAATGTCTGCAATACAATCTTGAGATACTCTTCATGTTCCCTTTCACTCTTGGAATATACTAGAATGTCATCAATAAATACTATGACAAACTGATTTAGATATTCCTTAAAGACCCTATTCATAAGATCCATAAAAGCACCTGGAGCATTGGTTAATCCAAAAGGCATGACTAAAAACTCATAATGTCCATACCGTGTTCTGAAGGCTGTCTTGCTTACATCAGACTCCTTGATTTTGAGCTAATGATAGCTTGACCTGAGATCAATCTTGTAAAAGACCCTTGCTCCCAGAAGCTGGTCAAATAGATCATCAATCTGAGGCAGAGGATACTTATTCTTAATAGTCACCTTGTTGAGTCTCCGACAATCAATGCACATGCACCATGTTCCATCCTTCTTCTTAACAAACAGAACTGACGTTCCCCAAGGTGACGAACTCGGTCTTATGAAACCCTTCTCTATTAGTTCTTCCAACTATTCCTTAAGCTCCTTAAGCTCCACTGGAGCCATTCTATAGGATGGTATAGAATGGGTGTGGTTTCAGAAATCAAGTCGATGGCGAACTCGATTTCCCTCACCAGTGACAAACCAGGTAAATCCTCCGGAAATACATCTGGAAACTCCCTCACAACTGAAAACTCTTCTAATTTCCCTTCATTCTCATCAGTGTCCATAACATGCGCTAAGAAGGCTTCACACCAGTTTCCCATCATCTTGTCAGCTAACAAAGCATAAATGATTCTTAGTGATGATGTTTTCTTGTCCCCTCTGAAAATCACCTTCTCACAATTGCCCAAGTCAAATTCTACCTCCTTAAGGCTATAATCTAACTTTGCATGATACTTCTTCATAACATCCATTCCCAATATGACATCTAGCCCCTTTAACTCTAGAGGTAGCAAGTCCACCACCAGTTGAGTACCCTTGAACAAAAGTTTACAATCTTTATACACTTGAATTATAATCACATGCCTCCCTAGAGGAGTGCTAACAATTAAAGTACTTCTCAGTGGCATCAAAATAACATCATGTAATGTCATGCTTACAGAAACAAATGAATGCGTAGAGTCAAAAATAATCAACACATATACAGCAGAATTAAATAACCAAGCCATACCCGTGACAACTTCAGGTGCGGTTGCAGCTTCCTCTCTAGTCATAGCAAAAACTCTGGCCTGTGCCTGACCCCTTGGCCTCCCTAGAGGAATAGTCTTCTTTATAGTTCTAGAGCTACCCACCTCTGTGACTGGTCTGGTTCCCACAGTTTTTGCTCTCCTTAGGGCTTGCATTTGGAACCCCTCTTGTCTTATTACTTGGGGGTAGTCTTTGATCAAATGTCCCTTCTCTCTGCATCGGAAATATGCTCCAAGTAGCTTAAAGCATTTTCCTTTGTGAAGCTTCCCACAATGCTCACATTGAAGGTTTGTGTATTTGCTCCTCCCCGTCCTTCCAGTGCCTCCTACACTCGAGGCTTGTCCCGAGACTGCTCTTGCCTGCTTGTCCTTGATAGGACCACTGCTCTCCACTTCACTCTGAGTATGGTAACTCCTTGTACTCCTCTTATGCCTTGGAGTACTCATCCCCTTTTTAATAGACTACTCCCTGTTCTCTCTCTTCCTGCTCACTTCATTTCTGATATTCTCCAGCTTCTCAACCTGGAGTGCAACATCTACCAATTATTGGTAGTCACAGAAATTATAGATCAAGACCTTCTCCTTGATCCCCAAATGCAGTCTTCCCTCAAACTTGCGACACTTATCCTCCTCATTAGCAACAATGTTGGTCGCATATCGTGACAACTGGGTGAACCTCAGCTCATATTCACTCACACTCAGGTCTCTCTGTGTGAGATTTAGAAACTCTTTAGCCTTATCTTGGATATACACCTTCGAGAGGTACTTCTTCCTGAACACTTCCACAAAATCTCTCCATGATAACACTGGAGGCATCACTTGACTGTGGGGCACTAATTCTTACCAATGAAGAGCATCTCCTTGTAGCAAGCTCACTGCATAATCTAACTTTTTCTCATCCGAGCACTTCATCTGAATCAGAACCCTCTCAGTCCTCTTCAACTAGGCTTCAGCCTCTTCGAGATTTGTAGTCCCATGTGAAGTGAATCACACGTTAATACAATACTTAAGAAATGATATACGAATGCACGAGAAGGGGGGGTTGAATTGTGTATTCCCCTTTTTTGAAAAATCTTTCAAAACTGTTTGTTAGAAATAAAATTCTTTACAGAACTTTCGATAAATTCTAATTAATCAAAACTTTTGAAAACTTTGTTTATGAATTAAGTACTGATAAAACTTGAATCTAAAATAGAGATAAAGTGAGAATAGTTGACACAACGATTTATCATGGTTCACCCCAAACCGTGGGCTACGTCCAGTCCTTATAGTTCCTTATGAGATTTTCACTATCTCTTCAACTTTACAAGTATTCTTTGCCTCTTCAGGTCTCTACAACCAGTATTCTTTCATGCTTAGCCTCTGCAGGCTATCTGTTCTACTTTCTCACAGATAAGTGTTTGAACACTTGTTACAATAAAAATAGCTCTCGGCTAATTTGCACAGAATGCTCTTTACAATCATGTAGATGTAATTCAGCTAATTTTTCAACTCGACTAACTTTGCAATCTTCGACTTCGACTTATAGTTATAGCCTTCGTCTCCAACTGCTTCTTGATTCTTGTTTCTTGAATCTTTAAAAAAACGGTTAATTAGTTGAGTTCTGTAACTAACTCGAACTGACTCCTTCGTCTTCTTTTCGAATTCCACATCCGTTTTTCTCCGTCTGTATTTTATCGTCTGTGTTTCTGCGTCTGCGTCTGCGTCTGTTTTTCTTTCGTATCTTCGTTTGCATGTTCTTTTCTGTTTGCGTTTGCTTTACTGTTTGCTTCGTCTGTCTGACTTCGTCTGTATGACTTTGTCTATATGACTTCGTCTGTCTGACTTCGTCTGTATGACTTCGTCTATATGACTTTGTCTGTCTGACTTTGTCTGTATGATTTCGTCTGTATTGCTTTTATTTTATTGATTCTCTTTGTTATACATCAAAATCATATCTAAGTAAAGTCATTTGGACTTAATAATCTCCCCTTTTTTTATGATAACAAATTATATACAAAAGAAAACAAAATACAATGTTTTGAAAAGAACAAAAAAAACTTATCTTCAGAACTTCTTCTTTGACTTCTTCCTTTCTTCGTTTGCTTCAATCACACCTTCTTTTCTGAACAACATCCTCTTCTCTTCTGTTCATTCTCTTCTCCCCTTGTTCATTCTCTTCTCCCCTATTTGTTATAATAAAAAATGATTAACGATGATGGCTCTTCAGCAGTTCTGTCATCATCATCTTCAAGTCATTCATCGTCTCCTTAATCTCGATGACTTCTCCGCGTAATATGCTGAGTTCATCTTGTGAGTTAATCGATAAGGAGGATTGATCAACATCTGTTGAGGGAGGAGTGAACGGAATTGCTGTAGTATAAGCATTAGAGGATGGAATGTACTCTTCATTAAGCTCAAATGTTGGTGGACGAATAAACGTATTGGATTCAGGAAGATCCAAGTCAAATGGAGCAGGTAGCATCAACAACTGTCTTCCTTGCAGGGGTGTAGCTTGAGCTTGAATAGACAGTGTATCAGATAAAGGTCTAATACGCAAAACTATCTGAACAAGGAGTTCTATAAACGTTCCTGTGATAACTCTTCCTCCCACTGGACATTCTTCCTTCTTATCAGTATAGCTACAACTAGCTCCTTCTTTATTCGTATTCGAAGCGCATTCAACATCAATTCTACACACTTCTTCAGCAACTTGATCTGCGGACAGATCATCACAAACTTCTTCAGGAAATAGCTTCGACTTCCCCTTAGTCAAATCCGAAGGATATCTTGGTTGGATATCTGGTACAACCTTTATTTCCGTATTTTCTGTGATCGAAAAAATAGTACACGATTTACTGGGAATTTTTGTAGGGTATGGCTTCGTAGCAGCATCCCTCAAAGCATCGTAGAAAATCTTTTCATCTTCTTTCAGTAAGTCCCATGTGTCACTATTTATTGACATAGGTTGTACAACAACCATTGTCTTCTTCATTGGTTGACTACCGATGACGATAGCAGTTCTCCTGGTAACAAAATCAACCATTTTGATCTTCAGCTTATGTCTTCTCAAAAACTTATGATAGTTGTATACCATCAGACAAGGTTCATCAGGATCCTCCTGTTGTTCTTGATCCGAGTCTGATTCTACTGTTGCCTCTGGTTGAGCTTCAATAGGAATTTCCTGAACTCTGCTTTGCTCAGTTTCTTTTTCTTTTTATTTTTGAGCAGCATCAAAGGTTTCTTTCTTTCGACTGACTTCCCCAGCAGTTGACACGGTCTTCTTCCGACTAATCTTCTTAGTCTTTTCTTCTGCTTCAGTCAGTCTTGAAGATTTCTGTACTTGAGATTTTTCTCTTTCAGATTCTAATTTTCTCTTCTTCTCAGTCTCTTTAGCTTTTCTGGCTGTATCCTCTTTCAGAATAGAGACTAAGGATTTTGTTGCTCTAAGTGCACGAGATTGAGAGGATTGTTCCTGACTCTGTTCTCTGGCATTCTTCCTTCTTATTGCCTTAGAGTCCGAATCCTCGGTGATCTCTTCGCCTTCTTCGTAACTTTGCTTAAAAGACTTTCTCCTTGTCTTTTTGGTGCACCTTCTTTTGTCCTCCGAGATTGACTTACTTCGATTTTAGGACTCGCCTGTTTTATCAGCGGTCTTCCTGTTGTTCTTCTTATTTCATCTGCAGGCGATCTCATACTTTGTTGAGTTCGAGAACTTAAAGCGGGAGACTTCTTCAAAACACGCTCCCCCTCAGTTCTTGTTCTCCTAGAAGAGTCGGCTTCTCCTTTAATCACTGTCTTCAGACCCATTCGTCGTATTGTGATTGAGTCAATCTTACTTTTCACTGGTACAATCCTTCTATTTTCTTTGTGTAGAAGGATTCTGGATTCCTTAAAAATCCTTGTAAGAAGCATACCATAAGGATAGCTATTTGTATCCTTCATCCCCTTAATCATATAATGAAAGATTAAGAAGGGTAAATCAATAGGATTGCGATTCAACAGATAGAACAAAAACTGTTCATCCAGGATGGTCACCAAATGTCTTGAACCTGCTCTGGGTAAAATGCAATTAAACAGAATCGCATGAAGAACCCTAGCCTTTGGGACCAAACTAGAGGTCTTTCTCTCCCATGGGTCATTGGCTCCATATAATTGTCTTCTGACATCTTCTTCTCTCATACCAACCTGGGACATCCAACCGACCTTTGTAAACAGGGTCTCACCAATTGATGGACAATCAGTCACCTTCCTTATCAGCTACTTAGTCACGACAACAGATGTATCATCTACTGAGGATAAGATAGTGTTGTCTACAAGTTGAGCATTCTTCCAAAACTCGAATACCTCATTGGTATACACTGGTTCTCGTACCTGGAAGAAATTTCTCCAACCAGCTCTTTCAATCTCTGGTTCTACGTCCATGCCATCATTCCTCAATGACTCGAAATCCACATGCCTTCCGAAAATCATAGCTACCTCTATTGTTTCAGAACGAGAACTGTTTCTGGTAAGCTTTTCGTCTAGGGTAGGATGATTGAGAGAATTTTTGAAAGCAAGATGAACCGTCTAGAGATGAGAGTAACCGCAATGATTTCAGCTTCAGTCTACTTGTAGGGGTGTGTTCTAGAATCATTAAGATCCTCGAGATTATCAGATTTTTCCCTCCAAAACTTTTTTGACAGAGAAGTTACCATTTCAAATCATCAGATTCGACTCGTTAGTTTTGACGTTACTTTAGCCTGACTGTTCACTTAATATAACCATGTTAAGGTTGCGTTTGATCTTCTGGAACCGTTCTTCACACAATGGTTTGGTGAAGATGTCTGCCCACTGATGCTCTATTTCGATGAACTGTAGACGCATCACCTTCCTCTGAACATAGTCTCTCAGGAAGTGATGTCTGACTTCGATGTGCTTCACTCTAGAATGCTGAATCGGATTCTTTGACAGATTGATTGCACTTGTGTTGTCGCAGTAGATTGGAATCTCCTCTTCTCGAACTGAATAGTCTTCAAGTTGATATTTGATCCATAACGTCTGTGAACAGCAACTTGTGGCAAACATATACTCTGCTTTGGCGGTTGATAGAGCGATTGAGCTTTGTCTCTTGCTTGACCAGGAAACTAGGTTTGAGCCAAGAAAGTGACATCCTCCACTTGTGCTCTTTCTTTCGATTATATCTCCGGCATAGTCCGCATCGCAATATCCGATTAACCTGAAATCTTTACCTTTCTCAAACATTAAGCAAAGATCAGTAGTACCTGATAGATATCTCATAATTCTTTTAACAAAGGATAAATGAGACTCTCTAGATCGGCTCGAATCTTGTACACAAGCATACTGCTTGAACAAAATATCGGTCTACTTGTCAGAAGATACAAGAAAGAGCCGATCATCCCTCTATACAGGGTTTGATCCACCTTCTTACCAAGTTCATCTTTAGACAAAAGGTTTGAAGGGTGCATCGGAGTCGCCATAGGCTTCACATTATTCAAATCAAATTTGGACAACAGTTCTTTCACATACTTTTGTTGATGAATGAAGATTTTCTCTTCGGTTTGCTTAACTTGCAACCTAAGGAAGAACTTTAATTCACCCATCATGCTCATTTCAAACTCTTTCTTCATTAGACTCTCAAACTTCATGTATAACATATTTGAAGTAGCACCAAAAATAATATCATCAACGTAAATCTGAACTAAAATAAAATCATTATGAAAGTTTTTCCTAAAGAGCGTCTTATCAACTTGACCTTTACTGAAACCATTTTCTAAAAGAAAAGTACTCAGACGATCATACCAAGCTCTAGGAGCTTGCTTCAGGCCGTATAAGGCTTTATGAAGTCTATAGACATGGTCCGGATTCTTAACATTCTCGAAACCAGGTGGTTGCTTAACATACATCTCTTCGTCTATAAAACCATTCAGAAATGCACTCTTCACATCCATCTGAAACAGTTTTATATCATGATGCATCGCATATGCCAAAGAATATCCTAATGGCTTCAAGTCTTGCTACTGGAGCATATGTTTCATTGTAGTCTATTCCTTCTTGCTGATTATAGCCTTGTGCTACTAATCTAGCCTTATTTCGACTTACTCTTCCTGATTCGTCTAACTTATTCTTAAAGACCCATCTGGCTCCTATAATGGATTTTTTAGGGGGTTTCGGAACTAAGGACTAGACATTATTCCTAGTAAATTGATTCAACTCCTCTTGCATGGCTAACACCCAAGCTTCGTCTTGAAGAGCTTCTTTAACCTTCTTAGGTTCTATTTCAGAGATAAAAGCCACATTAGCTTCTCTTCTGAATCTGGACCTTTTCCTAACTCCTTCTGAGGTTTCTCCGATAATCAACTCTTCTGGATGAGAACTTTTATATTTCCAGTCTCTTTTCAGTCCGATAGTTTCTGGAATATCTTCAACTTTGTCTACTTGAGTTCCTGATGATGGAGTTTCTGTTCTATCATCTAAGTTCTTTGAAGGACCTTCACTCTCTATGTCATCTTCCTTATAGGGTTGGGAACTATCATCAAACTTGACATGGATGGTCTCTTCAACTGTCTTTGAAGTAAGGTTGTACACCCGAAATGCCTTAGACGATGATGAGTAGCCTAGAAAGATTCCTGGATAGGTCTTTGAATCAAATTTATCTAATAGCTCCTTTGTATTCAGAATAGAGCATTTGCACCCAAATGGATGAAAGTAAGATATGTTTGGTCTTCTTCCATTCCATAACTCATAAGGAGTCTTCTTCAACATGGGTCGCAACAGAATTCTATTTTGAATATAATATGTTGTGTTCACAACTTCTTCCCAGAAGTACTTAGGAAGATTCATCTCACACAGCATGGTCCTTGCTATCTCTTGAATCGTCCTGTTCTTCCTTTCAATAACTCCATTATGTTGAGGAGTCCTAGGAGCAGAGAAATTGTGGGAAATTCCATTCTCCTCACAAAATAATTTAAACTTCTCATTCTCAAACTCTCCACCATGGTCACTCCTGATACTGGCTATAAACAATCCTTTTTCATTCTGTAACTTTCTGGATAAGGTCCTAAAGCACTTAAAAGATTCATCTTTGTGTGATAAAAACAATATCAAACAAAATCGAGTAAAGTCATCAACAATAACAAGTCCATATTTCTTTCCGTCAAGACTTATTGTCCTTGTTGGACCAAATAAATCCATATGTAACAACTCTAAAGGTCTAGATGATGTTACAAAACTTTCAGAAGAAAAAGAAGTTTTAACTTGTTTTCCTTTCAAACAATTTTCACAGAAAAATTCTTTGTCTAAACTTATTTTTGGCAAGCCTCTTACCAAATCATGTTTTGCCAACTTTGAAATATGTTTAAAAGAGACATGACCTAGCTTTTTATGCTAGATTAGTCTTTCTTCTTCGGAAGATAGAAAACATGAAATATTTTGACTTTGAAAATCTTCTAAATCAATTTTGTAAAGATTGTTTCTTCTCTTGGCAGAGAAAAGTATAGACCCATCTTTGTTTTTGACTTCGCAAAGATTTTGATTGAATGTGACTGTGAAACCAGAATCACACAATTGACTGACGCTAATCAAGTTATGCTTTAGACCATCAACAAGCAGTACATTATTTATTCATGCAAAGGAATCTTTACCTATTTTACCGATTTCAATAATCTTGCCCTGTTGGTTGTCTCTGAAAGTTACCAATCCTCCCTTCTTATACTGAAGGTCTAGGAACATAGAATTTCTTCCCATCATATGTCGCGAGCATCCACTGTCTAAATACCAATGGTGCTTGCCGTATTTTCCAAGGAAGGATATCTGTAGGAGAAATTATTTTATTTTTTGGTACCTAAATTTTCTTGGGTCCTTTATGGTTAGTAGTATGCATATGATGAGTTCTTTGATGCATATTGTTGGACCCCACTGCCGGAGCCCAACGTCTGTCGTGAGAGCGTGGCGGGAAAACGTGATCATAATACATTTAAACGAAAAAGACCCGCGGAAGATTAATGGGCCTGCGGGAAAACATACTTGAAACCTGCTTCATGTTATTTGAATAAATGCGACGAAACATGCAAATTTAACGGTTTAGAAAGGAACCCATTGGAAGTTCAATGGACCCATCGTGAAACTTTCATGCTTTTAAACATATTCATAATTCATGCTCCAAAGAAGAGTTTCATAAAGATTTACTTAATATCTCAATCGATCACAACTTTGAATTCAAGAGCCAAAAATCTAAAACACTCTTGAACCAATGATACTTGACATGTAACTAAGGTCTTGTCGTCCAAAACATAACATTGAAAATAAATAAACATAATGAAATGAAAACGGGAGTGCTGCCGAAACTCGTGACTCACTCGATCTCTAGCTCGTCATCTGCATGGGGGAGATTAGAGGGGGTGAGCTATAAAGCTCGTGGGGACATATTTATAATATCGCTATAAGCAAAAATATTCAAAATATCTCATTGCCGTGATACTTGTTGAAATCATAATACTAGAGCATGTATGAGTCATTTCTTGCAAAATGCTTGATTCTTGAACAAATCATGATGCATGTCACATAACAAATCATAGCACATAACATGATGGTTTGGGTGTCCTGAGTTCGGACGACGTCTACACATGCCATCGAAATGTTGATGTGTAGACGTAGTTTCACGAGGAAATCCTTGTGGATAACCACATGCTAAAGTCGGGCAAAGGGAGAAGCCTTTTCGTGAGTCAATGTGCACTTGACTATCGTGAGGGACACCGCAAACCCACATAAGTATGCATAATTCAACTTGTTCTTGTAAACTGGTTTGCTAATCTGCACTTGCTTGTAATCTTGCTTGTAAACTTGCTTGTCATATATATATTTCAGAAACTTGATTTCATGCACTTGAAAAATCTTGATAATAATAATGAACATAAATTACAATGCGAATATAATCATTCATGGTAGTATGCAATGCGATCGTGGATGATGTAATGTAAATGCATGAGATCTTGCTTGATTTGAACTAAACAATGAGTAACTTATATACTTTATTATAAATATGAACCCACCTGAATTTCCTTGCTTGTCTTGCCTAGGAATGAGTTTCCTCTTCTACCTCTTGATCCTCTTGCCTCACTTGTTCTCCTAAAATAAGAACCAAAATCCCATTTAATAACTCATGCTGAAACAATAATTATAGTCTTAACTTCTATCCAAAATTCCACATTCTTAGAATCCAATTCATCACTTCATCACTTCACATAACTTGTAGATCTATGACTCTAGTTCACAACGCCTCAAAAATCACCCCAAAAGGACTTTTGTAACGAAAGATATGATCAAAATATCAAAAATAAACTCTGCTGGAAAAAAATTTTGAGTTTCGCCTTGGTGAGAAGTGCAAGGCCGCCACGGCGAACAACTCAGGCCGAGAGCAAGAGGTTGCTTCGCATGGCGGCGACCTGCGAGACGCGGCGTACAACTTCCTCGCGCGTCTCACTAACATAATCGCATCGTCGGCAAGGCAAGCCTTCCTTCAGACGCCAAGGCGTGCTCATGAACACGTCGCGGTGTGCGGGTTACAGAAACTCATCCGAACCCAGTTTTTCCCAGATTTTTCGCAGATCCATCTACTCCTTTGGCTCCTTCAACACTCTTAAACTCTACATCATGCATCCAACTCTATTGCTACACTTATCTAACACAACAACAACCACAAAATCACAACCAAAACAATAAATCTACCAAAATTCACCTCAAGCCCTAACCCAACGATTTCTTCTCATTTCCAGCAAAACAAAGGTTCAATCCAACACAAACAAGGATAGAAGATTTAAACTTACCTTAAGGACACTTGAAATCCGTCGAAAATCCTCAAATGGTAGCTTTCCCTTTTCCTCTTCTTCTCCTCCCTCACACGGCCGACTCTCTCTTCGTTCTTTCTCTTCTCCTTTCTAGTTCTCTTTCTTTTCTTTTCCTTACTTTAGTTCCTTAAACCTACATGAGAGGACAATGACTCAAATGCCCCTCCATGCTTAACCTAAAACATCCTAACTCATGTGCCTTGACCATATAGCCCTTAAACATATATACCCTTCCAAACACATATTTTATACTAAACTCAATTAAATCCAAAATTTCCATGAATATTTTCAATAAAAATCAAACTAGACCATAAATCATAAATCAAATAAATTCATGCTTAATAACTTCAAGAAAACAAAAATTTGGGGCCCAACATTTCTCCCCCTCTTAAAAGAAATTTCGTCCTCGAAATTTACCTGGATCATCGAAAAGACTTGGATACTTCTCTTTCATGGCGTCCAAGGGCTCCCACGTGGCTTCTTCCACTGCATGGTTCCTCCACAGAACCTTAACTAGCTGAACTGTCTTGTTTCTAAGGACTTTATCCTTGGTGTCCAAGATTGCTACTGGAATCTCCTCATAACTTAAGTCATCTCTCAACTGAATGTCTGAAACCTGAATGACATGAGAAGGATCTGATCTGTACCTTCTCAGCATGGAAACATGAAAGACATCATGAATCTGAGACAACTTTGGCGGCAATGCCAACCTGTAAGCTAGAGGTCCGATCCTCTCAAGAATCTCATAAGGACCTACATATCTTGGACTTAACTTGCCTTTCTTACCAAACCTCAAAACTCCCTTCCAAGGAGACGCCTTAAGAAACACTTTCACCAACTTCATACTCCATCTCCTTCCGATGAGAATCGCAGTAACTCTTCATCCCGTCTCCTGGTCGCTTTAAGTCGCTGCTGACTAGATTGACTTTATCCACAACAAATGAATCAACTCTGGTCCGACTAGCTTCTCTCTCCTTCTTCATCCCAACATATAGGAGTTCTACACCTCCTTCCATATAAAGCCTCATATGGAGCCATCTGAATGCTAGAATGGTACGAAGTTATTGTAAGCAAACTCGATTAAAGGCAAATGCTCCTCATCCCATGCTCCTTTGAAATCCAAAACACATGCCCCGAGCATTCCCTCAGCGTCCAATGGTCCTCTCGGATTGACCATCCGTGCGAGGGTGAAATGTCGACTAAAATGCAGCTTAGTACACAAAGCTTATCGCAAGCTTCCCCAAAATCTCAAGTGAACCGAGGATCCTCGTCGAAACTATGGAATCTGGAATTCCATGCAATCTTACTACCTCATCAATGTACTTCCTGGCTAGTACATGCAAAAAATCAGTCTGCTTGATTGCCAGAAAATGGGCTGACTTCGTCAACCGATCCACTATAACCCATATGGCATCACGCTTCTTACTAGTCTTGGGCAAACCCATCAGAAAATCCATGGTTACTCTTTGCCACTTCCACTCGTGAATAGACAATGGCCTTAACTTTCTGAAGGCGCTGTGTTCACCTTGACTTGTCGACACACTAGACACTTCTCGACATACTCTGCTACATCCTCTTCATGCCCTTCCACCGTAAATGCTCTTTCAAATCTCAGACATCCCTGGTGCTACTGGTGCATGGCATAAGGCGATTGTGTGCCTCATCTAATATCTCATCCTTAACTTCCCTGTTGTCTGGAATACAAAGTCTGTCCTCTACTGTCATGAGTCCATCCTCTCTCACCACTACCTCAGAAAGCTTACCATTCTGAATTTCTTCCCTAAGCTTGCTCAACTCTGCATCCTGAGCCTGCAACTCCCTAACCTTCTCCCTGAGTATAGGCCTCACTCTGAAAGTAGTGAGGAGGCAATCTGGTTCCTCCTGTTTCAAGCTTATCTTAAGCTTGGCCATCTCTTCCAATAAAGGAAGGTAAACTGCCTGAACATGAGCAATGGAAGACTTCCTGCTCAAAGCATCAGCTACTACATTCGCTTTGCTCGGTGGTACTCAATTAACAAATCATAGTCCTCGAAAGCAATTTCAATCCACCTTCTCCGCCTCAAATTCAACTCCTTCCGCTCAAGAAGTACTTGAGGCTCTTGTGGTCTGTAAAAATCTTTGTCTGAATCCTATAAAGATAATGCCTCCAAATCTTCAAGGCAAATATCACAGCTACTAACTCCAAGTCATGAGTCGGATAATTCAACTCATACTGCTTCAGTTGCCTTGAAGCATATGCTATCACCCTGTCTCCTTGCATCAATACACAACCGAGACCCTTTCTCGATGCATCATCAGACACTACATAGCCCTCATCACCGTAAGGCAAAATCAAGACTTGAGCACTTGTCAACCTGCTTGAGCTCCCAAAGCTCTTTCCGCACTCATCACCCCAGCTAAACTTCCGATTCTTCCGTAATAGCTTGGTCATCGGGCAGCTATCATGGAGAATCCTCCACGAACCTCCTCAGAGTAACTCGCAAGACCCGAAAACTCCTCACCTCTCCACCGCCTTGGGTACATGCCAACTTACTATCGCTTCAACTTTTCTGATCAACATGTACCCCATCCCGCGAAATCACATGTCCAAGGAAAGTCACCTCATGAAGCCAAAACTCACACTTGCTGAACTTAACATAAAGCTCTCTCTCCTAAGAGTCTCAGAAAAATTCCCGAGATGCTCTTCATGATCTTCCTCACTTTTAAAATACACCGTAATGTCATCTATAAACACTATGACAAACCGATCCAAACTCCTTGAAGACCCCTGCTCATGAGATCCATGAAAGCGGTGGAGCATTGGTCAAGCCGAATGGCATAACCAAAACTCATAATGCCCATAACGGTCTGAATCGTCTTGCTTACATCGACTTCTTGATTACGGTGATGATAGCGACTCGAGATCTATCTTTGAAAAGACCGTGCTCCTCTGCGGTGATCAAACAGATCATTTATCCGTGGCAAAGGATACTTGTTCTTGATTGTCACCTTATTGAGGCTCCGATAATCAATGCACATCCGCCATGATCCATCCTTCTTCTTCACAAACAGAACCGGTGCTCCCCAAGGAGACGAACTAGGCCTGACATACCCCTTCTCTAACAGTTCCTCTAACTGTTCCTTAAGCTCCCTCAACTCCGCTGGAGCCATCCTGTAAGGCGGGATAGAGATAGGCGCGGTTCTGGGAATCAAGTCAATAGCAAACTCGATTTCCCTCACCGGCGGCAAACCTGGTAACTCATCCGGGAAAACATCTGGAAACTCCCTCACAACCGGGAAATCCTCTAGCTATCCTTCATGCACATCGGCATCTACAACATGCGACAAGAAAGCTTCACATCCCTGGCCTATCATCCTTTCAGCTAACATAGCTGAAATCAGTCTTGGCGATGGTTTCTTCCTATCTCCTCTGAAGATCACCCTCTCACCATTGCCCAGATCAAACTCTACCTTTTTCTGACCACAATCCAGCTTGGCCAAATACTTCTCCATAGTATCCATCCCCAGGATAACATCTAACCCTCTAAGGTCTAGCGGTAGTAAGTCCACTACCAATCTAGCACCCTCTATGAAAAGCTCACACTGCTCATACACCTGAGTAATCACCACATTCCTCCCTAGAGAAGTACTAACAATCAAGGGCCTATCCAAAGGCACAGAACTCACACCATGCAATGTTATGCTAGCAGAAATAAAAGAGTGTGTGGAACCAGAATCAATCAACACAGACACTGATAAATCAAATAACTGAGCCATTCCCGTGACAACCTCAGGTGCGGCTACAGCTTCCTTCCTGGTCATGGCAAACACTCTTGCCGGCGCCTGACCCCTTGGCCTTTCTGGAGGAACAGTCTTCCTCGCGGTCCAGGCGCCTACCTCAAGAATCGGTCTGTTCCCACTGTCTCGCACGCCTAGAGCTCAAATGTGACCCTCCGTCTCGGTACTGTAGGCAATGCTTGGCTATATGCCCCTTCTCTCCGCATCTGAAAAAAACGCCAAGTGATCTGAGGCACTCTCCCTGGTGATGCTTCCCACACTGGTCACATAAGGGATAGGTGAACCTACTCCTTCCTGCTCCATCGGCACCTCCCACATAAGAAGCTTGCCCTGATACAGCCCTCACCTACTGGCTCCTAGTAGCACCACTGCTACCCACTTCACTCTGACTATGAGTACTCCTCGTGCTCCTCGTGCAATGGAGCACTAGCACCCTTCCCAAACTCGCTCCTGTTCTTTCTCTTCTTATTCGCTTCATTCCTGATATTCTCCAGCTTCTCAGCCTGGAGAGCAGCATCCACTAACTGCTGATAATCACAGAAATTGTGAATGAGGACTTTCTCTCTGATTCCCAAGTGAATACCTCCCTCAAACTTGCGGCACTTGTCTTCCGCTGTTGCCACAATGTTTGCTGCATAACGAGAAAGCTGTGTGAACTTCAGCTCATACTCGCTCACACTCATATCCCTCTGCATGAGATTCAGAAATTCTCTAGCCTTCTCCTGCACATAGACCCTGGATAGGTACTTCTTTCTGAACACCTCTACAAAATCCCTCCATGACAGCACCGAAGGAACCACCTGACTGTGGGGCACTGTCTCCCACCAATGCAGTGCGTCACCCTGCAACAAACTGACAGCATAATCTAGCTTGTCCTCATCTGAGCATCTCATCTGAACTAGGACCCTCTCGGTCCTCTTCAACCAGGCTTCAGCTTTTTCTAGATTGGTAGTCCCACTGAAATCCACAGCCCTAAACTTCTGGAGCTTGTCATACTGTCCACTCCTGTCTACAGGAGCTTGCATCGGCATCTGCGATCCCTGTCCCATGGCATACGTAAAAGCCTGAGCAAAGGCTTGAAAGAAATTCGGATCCATGGGAGTTCCATGAGGCATAGGAGGAGGCGGAGGAGGCACTTCTTGTTGCAAACTAGGTGGCTCTGAAATCGAAACAGAGTGTGTCCTGGCATCCTGAGGAATATGGGATTCATCCGTACTCCCCTGACGAGAATGAGATCGAGTCGTAGCTCCCCGGGTTCTCCTTCGAGGTGGCATGTTCACTCCTTGATAGAAAACCATTGAAAATTTTAGTTCAAGTACGACAATTTTCAAAATATGCGAAAACAGTTCTAATCGTGTAAAACAATGCAAGTTATTTCTTGAAAGCAATGTCATGCAGCCTAGATCAAAACCTAGGCGCTCGATACCAAACATGTTGGACCCCACCGCCGGAGCCCAACGTGCGTCGTGAGAGCGTATGGAAAACGTGATCATAATACATTTAAACGAAAAAGACCAGCGGAAGATTAATGGGCTCATGGAAAACATACTTGAAACCGCTTCATGTTATTTGAATAAATGCGATTTAAACATGCAAATTTAACGGTTTAGAAAGGAACCCATTGGAAGTTCAATAGACCCATCGTGAAACTTTCATGCTTTTAAACATATTCATAATTCATGCTCCAAAGAAGAGTTTCATAAAGATTTACTGAATATCTCAAATCGACCACAACTTTGAATTCAAGAGCCAAAATCTAAAACACTCTTGAACCAATGATACATGACATGTAACTAAGGTCTTGTCGTCTAAAACATAACATTGAAAATAAATAAACATAATGAAATGAAAACGGGAGTGCTGCCGAAACTTGTGACTCACTCGATCTCCGGCCTGCCTCGCATGGGGAGATTAGAGGGTGAGCTATAAAGCTCGATGGGGACATATTTATAATATCGCTATAAGCAAAAATATTCAAAATATCTCATTGCCGTGATACTTGTTGAAATCATAATACTAGAGCATGTATGAGTCATTTCTTGCAAAATGCTTGATTCTTGAACAAATCATGATGCATGTCACATAACAAATCATAGCACATAATATGATGGTTTGGGTGTCCTGAAGTTCGTGACGTATTCACACATGCCATCGAAATGTTGATGTGTAGACGTAGTTTCATGAGGGAATCCTTGTGGGATAACCACATGCCCTGATCGGCAGGCGGGAGAAGCCTTTTCGTGAGTCAATGTGCACTTGACTATCGTGAGGGACACCGCAAACCCACATAAGTATGCATAATTCAACTTGTTCTTGTAAACCTGGTTTGCTAATCGGCACTTGCTTGTAATCTTGCTTGTAAACTTGCTTGTCATATATATATTTCGTAAAACTTGATTTCATGCACTTGAAAAATCTTGATAATAATAATGAATGCAAATTACAATGCAGAATATAATCATTCATGGTAGTATGCAATGCGATCGTGGATGATGTAATGTAAATGCATGAGATCTTGCTTAATTTGAACTAAACAATGAGTAACTTATATACTTTATTATAAACATGAACCCACCTGAATTTCCTTGCTTGTCTTGCCTAGGAATGAGTTTCCTCTTATACCTCTTGATCCTCTTGCCTCACTTGTTCTCCTAAAATAAGAACCAAAATCCCATTTAATAACTCATGCTGAAACAATAATTATAGTCTTAACTTCTATCCAAAATTCCACATTCTTAGAATCCAATTCATCACTTCATCACTTCACATAACTTGTAGATCTATGACTTTAGTTCACAACGCCTCAAAAATCACCCCAAAAGGACTTTTGTAACGAAAGATATGATCAAAATATCAAAAATAAACTCTGCTGGAAAAATTTTTTTAGTTTCGCCATGTCTGAGTTCAAGGCATGCATGAACAACAACTCAGGCTTGAGAGCAAGGCTTCGCCATGACGAAGCGACTCTGCGAGTCATGGCGTGTACAACTTCCTCGCCGCGTCTCACCAACATGCGCAGAAGCCTTCCTCAGACGCCAAGTGGCGTGCTCATGAACACACGTCATGGCATGGGTTACGTAAACTCATCTCGAACCAGTTTTTCCCAGATTTTCGCAGATCCATCTACTCCTTTGGCTCCTTCAACACTCTTAAACTCTACATCATGCATCCAACTCTATTGCTACACTTATCTAACACAACAACAACCACAAAATCACAACCAAAACAACAACTCTACCAAAATTCACCTCAAGCCCTAACCCAACGATTTCTTCTCATTTCCAGCAAAAAAAAAAGGTTCAATCCAACACAAACAAGGATAGAAGAGTTAAACTTACCTTAAGGACACTTGAAATCCGTCGAAAATCCTCAAACGGTAGCTTTCCCTTTTCCTCTTCTTCTCCTCCCTCACACGGCCGACTCTCTCTTCGTTCTTTCTCTTCTCCTTTCTAGTTCTCTTTCTTTTCTTTTCCTTACTTTAGTTCCTTAAACCTACATGAGAGGACAATGGCTCAAATGCCCCTCCATGCTTAACCTAAAACATCCTAACTCATGTGCCTTGACCATATAGCCCTTAAACATATATACCCTTCCAAACACATATTTTATACTAAACTTAATTAAATCCAAATTTTCCATGAATATTTTCAATAAAAATCAAACTAGACCTTAAATCATAAATCAAATAAATTCATGCTTAATAACTTCAAGAAAACAAAAATTTGGGGCCCAACACATATAATTAGAACGTTGATTAAAACAAGATTTATTATGGTTTCTCTTTTGAAAGAAAGGTTTTTTATGAGACTGAGTCTTGTTACCTGTAAACCCTAATCCGGTTTTATCACTTGGATGTCTACATTTTCCAAGTATCTCATTCATTTTCTTAGTGCTCTCTGTGAGAGTAGCTAAATCAGCTGACAGATTCTTAATCCTTAGTTTAAGCTGATTAATCTCTTATGATCTGTCTATGACTTTATTTTTCTCCTCTAATTGCTTCTTTAGACAGATATTTTCTCTCTCTATTACTTTCGTATGTCTAATATTTTTTGCATACTTTTTCTTTAACAATTTGTACTGTTTCAGAATAGCATGAGAATCTTCTAACAATCTGAGTAGGCATCATGCAAATTATCGTAGTCAGATTTTACCTCATCATCACTATCTTCTTCGACCACAAGGTAGATGTTTGCATGTTCAGACGACTCGGAACCTGTATCTGATTCTGATGAATCTAGGTCCTCCCACGTTGCCATCATGCTTCTTTTACCTTCTCTACTCTTCTTTGGTTTCTTCTTAAGAGTAGGACATTCGGACTTGTAGTGTCCAGGCTGATTGCACTCGTAGCAAATGACAGATGACTTCTCTGGTTTGGCTTCATCTTTGCCATTCTTTTTGAAAATCTGATTCCCTTTGGACTTCTTCTTCCACATGCGTCTTATCTTTCTGGAGATGAAAGATAATTCGTCATCTTCATCACTTGACTCTAGTTCTGATTGGCTGGAGTCGTCATCCTTTGATTCTTCAATCTTTAATGCTTTTGATGACTTCCTCCTTCTTTGAGTCTTGTGATTCTGCCATTATCTTTAATCCACACTTTGCTAAAGTGATCCTTGGATACCTCGCTCTGATACCAATTGAAGTGAATCACACGTTAATACAATACTTAGGAAATGATATACGAATGCACGAGAAGGGGGGGTTGAATTGTGTATTCCCCTTTTTTGAAAAATCTTTCAAAACTGTTTGTTAGAAATAAAATTCTTTACAGAACTTTTGATAGATTCTAATTAATCAAAACTTTTGAAAACTTTGTTTATGAATTAAGTAATGATAAAAGCTTGAATCTAAAATAGAGATAAAGTGAGAATAGTTGACACATCGATTTATCCTGGTTCACCCCAAACCGTGGGCTACGTCCAGTCCTCAGAGTTCCTTATGAGATTTTCACTATCTCTTCAACTTTACAAGTATTCTTTGTGAGCCTCTTCAGGTCTCTACAACCAGTATTCTTTCACGCTTAGCCTCTGCAGGCTATCTACTCTACTTTCTCACAGATAAGTGTTTGAACACTTGTTACAGTAAAAATAGCTCTCGGCTAATTTGCACAGAATGCTCTTTACAATCACGTAGATGTAATTCAGCTAATTTTTCAACTCGACTAACTTTGCAATCTTCGACTTCGACTTGTATTTATAGCCTTCGTCTCCAACTGCTTCTTGATTCTTGTTTTTTGAATCTTTAAAGAAACGGTTAATCAGTTGAGTTATGTAACTAACTCGAACTAACTCCTTCGTCTTCTTTTCGAATTCTGCATCTATTTTTCTCCGTTTGTATTTTATCGTCTATGTTTCTGTGTCTGCGTCTGTTTTTCTTTCGCATCTTCGTTTGCATGTTCTTTCGCTTTTGCGTCGCCTGCATCGCTTTTCTTTCGTACATCGACTTCGCTCAGATGACTTTGTCTATATGACTTCGTCTGTCTAACTTCGTCTGTATGACTTCGTCTATAAGACTTCGTCTGTCTGACTTCGTCTGTATGACTTCATCTGTATTGCTTTTCTTTTATTGATTCTCTTTGTTATACATCAAAATCATATCTAAGTAAAGTCATTTGAACTTAACACCATGGAAATCTACAGCTCCATACTTGTGGAGCTTATCATACTGACTACTCCTCTCCATTGGTGCCTGCATAGGGCCTTGCGACCCTTAGCCCATGGCATACGTGAAAGCCTGGGCAAAGGCCTTAAAGAACTGCGGGTCCATAGATGGCATAGGAGGAGGAGGAGGTGACACTTCATGCTGCACACTAGGTGCCTCAGGATCAGGAGCAGGGTGTGTCCCAGCATCTTATAGGACATAAGATTCATCCGTGCTCCCTTGGCGAGAGCCAGATTGAGTCAGAGGTCCTCAAGTTCTTGTTTGAGGCGACATTTTTCACTCCTTGAATAAAAACCATTGAAAATCTTTAGTTTATACAAAACAAATTTCAAAGTATGTAAAATGATTCAAATCATATAAAACAATTTCAAATCATGAGAAACAAATTAAAGCTTTCATGTCTTAAGCTACCCATTTCATACTTAGGATACTCCAAAACCTAGTCCAAAACTTGGACCTAAACCTAGTCTCTCTGATACTATAATGTGTTAGACCCCGTTTTCGGAGCCCAACAACCGGAGTCATAAACCTTGTGTTTATACCCTGGATTTGCCATTATTCCACAAGGTTGGTGAGCCCACACCAGTCAATCACCCGAAATACAACTTGACTTCTTAAAAGAAATTGTAGCTCTAAGTCTCTAGTTAGTTTTGAAGCAAGAATCATCTCAATCGGAGTTTTACAACTCAAGATATATTTAAAAAGCTAAAGCGTGTTCATACCCCAATCATGCTCTCCTAAATGACCTCTCACTTACTCTAATGCAAACTTTCTCAAAACAACTCCAAAAGATACAAATTTTAATGTAAAGACATTAAAAGATGTTAGGAATCCATTGCTTCAAGAATCACTTCATTTGGAGGTCGGATGAGGAAGTGATACCCGAAAGAATCGAACACATTTATACCATCAATCAATTTGTACCTATCTTGGTGCAATTGCCATAACTCCCACTAAAAATGTCAGATTGACTTCGTTTTTGACGATTTTAAAGAAGACTTCTATATCTACAACTTTCTTGAGACCTCAAAGACAAATTTCACCTTCTGAAGGATAAAAAATGGAACAGAAGATAATGATACAAACTAAGACGATGCAGAAGGTCAAACTAAGACGGTCAAACTAAGACGATGCAGAGGGTCAAAATAAGATGGTCAAACTAAGATGATGTAGAAGGTCAAACTAAGACGATGCAGAGGATCAAACTAAGACGACGTAAAAGGTCAAACTAAGATGATGCAGAAGGTCAAACTAAGATGATGCAGAAGGTCAAATTAAGATGGTCAAACTAAGACGATGTAGAAGGTCAAACTAAGACGATGCAAAAGACTAAACTAAGACGATACAGAAAGTTAAACTAAGATGATGCAGACTAAGACGATGCATCATGCATAAGAAGATGTTTCAACTGGGTCTTCCTCATATCCCCAAAGTTCTAAATCACTTTCTACACTCTCCAGAGCATCTCCATTCATAAAGACCATAACTTTCAACTTAGATGTCCAATTATTTCATGATATATACCGTTGAAAAGATAAAAAAAGACCTACAACTTTCTCGAGATAACTTTGCCTAAATCAGCTCACATCAACACAGAAATGTTGGGCCCCAATTTTTTTTTAGTGATTTTATTAAGTATGAATTGATTTGATTATGTGGTTTTTCTAGATAAATTATGTTTGTTTAAAGTTTATTTAGCATGTCAATGATTGGGGGAATTATTGCTTAGGTTGATGGAATTGGAAGTATTAAGTGGAGAATTAAGATTAAATTAGAGCAATAGTATGGTGTAGGTGAAAATGAAGAAGTAAAAATATATAAGGGCAAACATGGAAGATCACTTAAGTTTGGGAGGCTAAGGCATTGCATGGAGGGGCATAATGGTCCTTGATCATTCATTTAAGGCTTAAGTGAAAGGAATTAGAAGAAGAAAAATAAAAAGAAGAGGGAAAGAAGAGAGTGCCGTGGAAGAGAGGAAGAAGAAGAGAAAAATAGGGTTTGGGAATTCTTGAAGATTTTGAAGCATCAACAAGTAAGTATAAGCATAAACCCTTCTAGATTCTTGGATGAAGCATAGTTAGGGTTAGTTAGAGATGAAACCCAAGTATAGCTTAACATGGGTAGGAAATGGTTTAATCTTTTAGGGTTGATGATCATGTTGTGTTTGTTGATGATATTGGGTTGGAATGAGCTTAGAAATGAAGTATAAGAGATGATTTAAGGTTTAGATGTTTTATATTTGAAAGATGGGAGGATTATGGTTGAATAATGTGGGAAAAATAGGTTTCGGGAGGATTCTGGACTCACACGTCGCGGCGCGCTCATGCCCTCGCCGCGGCACGCTCTAGCTTTCTCACTGCGGCGAGCTCCTTTCCGCCGCAACGAGGACCCATTTTCCTGCACCGACATGTTTTGGTATTTTGGGCATAACTTTCTGTAGATGTCCAAATGAGGTGATATTTAATTCATTGTAAACTAGAGACATAGGGCTACAAGTTTTGTGAAGAAATGAAGTTCTGAATCAGTCTCTAAGAATATAAAATTTTGGATGGAAGTTAAGTATAGAATTTTTGTTTCAGCTTTAGTTATGGTTCGAATTGTTAAAGTATGACTTTCCGATTTCTACACCAAATTGATTGGAATTTTGGTTATTGGTTAAAAAAATCAAGTGAGGCAAGAGGAGCAAGAGGAACAAGAGGAAAGACATTCCTAGGCAAGCTAATAAGCAAGGAACTCAAGGTGGGTACACGTTTATAATAGAGTAAATAAACCACTCATTGTTTTGTTCAAATCAAGAAAGATTTAATGATTTAAATTGCATCATCAATGTTGCCTTATTTGCTTTTTGAGTGAATTGTGAAATTGTTATATGTTTTCTACATGATTTGTATTGATTGATGAAAATACTTTGAAAAGGGTTCTCTTTAAAGGAATACATGCTCATGAAATCATGTTTTCAGAAATGATTTTTACAAGGATACCAAGTTTATGAAAAGCAAGTTTACAAGAAAGTTCCATTTTGACACAAGTTTACAAGATTTTGAACTATGTACGTTATGTGGGTTTGTGGTAGTCCCTCAAGAACTGTCACGTGCACGTTGACCCATGGATAGGCTTCTCCCACCTGCCCGCTAGTGGCACGAAACTCCCTCAAGGACTCCCTTAAGAAACTACGAATATACAGGATCATTATATAGGAATGTGTAGTGCGTCATGAACCCGGACTCACCCAAACCATTATGATGTGCTTATATTCTTATTATCTGTTGACACGTTTGATGCATACATGTTTTAAAATTGCTCATGAATTGTTTGAAAATCAAACATTTCGAGATAATGATATCTACATGTGAAATTTCTATTGTTTCAAGAGTGTACCACGGCAATGAGTTATCTTTTCGAAAATAGTTTTGCTTGTTTCTTTATTATAAATATGTTACCCACGAGCTTTATAGCTCACCCCCTTTCTCCTCCCCTATTCAGTTGATGAGCAAGAGATCGAGTAAGTCAAGAGTTATGACATCACTCCGAATTGTCATATCTTTGTATTCTCAAGTTATATTTTTGGAATTCAAAGCCTTAGTCATATTTCAATTTTTATTAGTTCAAGTGTATTTTGTATTTTATTCTTGAACTCAAATGATGTATTATGGTTTGAAATGCCATTAAAGCTTTGTAAAACTCTTCTTTGGTTATCAATGAGATATGGTTGATGTTGGATTTAGTTTCAAACCTTTCGGATTAAATTGTTTTATCATGAGGATAAGATTTGGAAGGTTGTGTTTATGTTCAATTTTATTTGATGTTGGGTTGTTTTGATGAAAATGAGTGAAAGTTTTAAGTTTTGGATTTTGTGGGATAAGGCTTTCGCCGCGACGAGACTATTTGCTCACCGCGGTGAAGTTAAGCTCATGGGTTCATCCGCTCGCCGCGGCGTAGCTTCCCGAAATGGTTCGCCACAGCGAGACATCACACGCCGCGACGACGTCCGCCTTTGCTTTCGAGGGATAGTTTCTTCTAAATTTTCAACTCCAAGGTCTCCCCTCCACGCACAAGCATCATGCTTCTGTGTCTAATATTGGGCTCCGAAAACGGGGTCCAACATGTTGTGGTATCAAAGCAAGAGTGAAAGTGCTAAGTATATGCAGTTGGGTTCCAGAAATGGGATCCAACATAGGTAGTATCAGAGCGACTAGGTTTAGGTCTAGGTTTGCATTGCATTGTTTAAAATGAACAACTTCCATTGTTTTGAATTGTTTTACACGATTTGAATTGTTTTATATGATTTGGATTATTTTGTATACTTTGAAAATGGTTTTGCTTGAACTAAAGATTTTCAATGGTTTTATATTGAAGGAGTGAAAATGCCGCCTCGAAAGAGAACTCGAGGAGTTATGACTCGATCTCATTCTCGCCAAGGGAGTACGGATGAATCCCATGTCCCATAAGATGCTGGGACACATTCTGCTCCGAATTCTGAGGCACCTAGTTTGCAACAAGAAGTGCCTCCACCGCCGTCTCCTATGCCTCAGGCAAATCCCATGGATCCGAGTTTCTTTCAACCCTTTGCTCAGGCTTTCAGGTCAAAGGTCTCAGGTTCCGATGCAAGCTCCAGTAGACAGGAGTGGACAGTATGACAAGCTCCGTAAGTTTGGAACTGTGGATTTAAATGGAACGATGAATCCAGAAGAGACTGAAGCTTGGTTGAAGAGGACCGAGAGGGTTCTATTTCAGATGAAGTGCTCAGATGAGGAGAAGTTATATTATGCAGTTAGTTTGTTACAGGGAGACGCACTACATTGGTGGGAATCAGTGCCTCACAGTTAGGTTGTGCCTTCGGTGCTGACATGGAGAGACTTTGTGGAAGTGTTCAGGAAGAAGTACCTCTCCAGGGTTTATGTATAAGAGAAGGTCATGGAGTTTCTGAACCTCACACAGAGGGACATGAGTGTGAGCGAGTATGAGTTGAAGTTCACACAGCTTTCCCGATATGCAGCCAACATTGTGGCGATTGAGGAAGATAGATGCTGTAAGTTTGAGGGAGGTCTTCATTTGGGGATCAAGGAGAAAGTCTTGATCTACAACTTCTGTGACTACCAACAATTGGTGGATGCTACACTCTAGGCTGAAAAACTGGAGAATATAAGAAATGAAGTAAGCAGGAAGAGGAAGAACAGGGAGCAGTCTTCTAAGAAGGGAATGAGTGCTCCAATGCCTGAGAGGAGCTCAAGGAGTTATCACACACAGAGTGAAGTGGGTAGCAGTGGCTCTACTAGGAATAAGCAGGTAAAGGCAGTATCAGGGCAAGCCTCTAATGTGGGAGGTACTAGAAGAGCAAGAAGGAGTAGGTTCACAAACCCCCAATGTGAGCATTGTGGGAAACTTCACCAAGGAGAGTGCTTCAAGTTAATTGGAGCCTGTTTTCGATGCGGAGAGAAGGGACATATGATCAGGGATTGTCCACAGGTACCGAGACAAGAGGGGTCACAATTTCAAGCCCCGAGGTAAGCAAAAACAGTGAGAACCAGGCCAGTTACTGAGGTTGGCAGCTCTAGAACTACAAGGAAGACTATTCCTCCAGGAAGGCCAAGGGGTCAGGCACAGGCAAAGGTGTTTGCTATGACTAGGGAGGAAGCTGCAGTTGCATCTGAGGTTATCACGGGTATGGCTCCATTATTTGATTCAGCAGTATATGTTTTAATTGATTCTGGTTCCACGCATTCTTTTGTTTCTACAAGCATAGCATTGCATGGTGTGAATTTAGAGCCTTTGAATAACTCTTTGATTGTTAGTACTCCTCTAGGGAGGAATGTGGTGATCAGTCAAATATATAAGGGTTGTGAACTCTTCATTGATGGTGCTAGATTGGTAGTGGACTTACTACCTCTAGACCTAAAAGGGTTAGATGTTATACTGGGAATGGATGCTATAGAGAAATATCTGGTGAAGATAGATTGTGGCCTGAAAGAGGTGGAATTTGATCTGGGCAACGGTGAGAAGGTGATTTTCAGAGGGGACAGGAAAACACCATCGCCAAGACTTATTTCGGCTGTGCTAGCTGACAGAATGATGGGCAAGGGGTGTGAAGCCTTCTTGACACATGTTGTGGATACCGATGTGAATGAAAGGAAGTTAGAGGATTTTTCGATTGTGAGGGAGTTTCTAGATGTGTTCCCAGAGAAATTACCAGGTTTGCCACCGGTAAAGAAAATCGAGTTTGTCATCGACTTGATTCCCGGAATTGCACCTATTTCAGTACCGCCATATAGGATGGCTCCAGCTGAGTTGAGGGAGCTTAAGGAACAGTTGGAGGAACTATCAGAGAAGGGGTATGTTAGACCGAGTTCGTCACCTTAGGGAGCGCTGGTTCTGTTTGTTAAGAAAAAAGATGGAACATGGCGGATGTGTATTGACTATCGGAGATTCAACAAGGTGACAATTAAGAACAAGTATCCTCTGCCACAAATAGATGATTTGTTTGACCAGCTGCAGGGAGCAAGGGTCTTCTCTAAAATTGATCTCAATTCAGGCTATCATCAGCTCAGAATCAAGGAGTCTGATGTAAGCAAGACAGCCTTCGGGACTCGGTATGGGCATTATGAGTTTTTAGTCATGCCATTTGGTTTGACCAATGCTCCAGCTGCTTTCATGGATCTTATGAATAGGGTCTTCAAGGAGTATTTGGATCAGTTTGTCATAGTATTTATAGATGACATTCTGGTGTTTTCCAAGAGTGAAGGAGAACATGAGGAGCATCTCAGGATTGTATTGTAGACATTGAGGGAGAAAGAGCTTTATGCTAAGTTCAGCAAGTGTGAGTTTTGGCTTCATGAGGTGACATTCCTTGGACATGTGATTTCGCAAGATGGTGTACATGTTGATCCGAGGAAAGTTGAAGCAGTGGTGAATTGGCATGCACCCAAGACAGTGATAGAGGTGAGGAGTTTTCTGGGTATGGCAGGTTATTACAGGAGGTTTGTGGAAGGATTATCCATGATAGCTGCTCCGATGACTAAGTTACTGAGGAAGAATCAGAAGTTTATCTGGAGTGATGAATGTCAGAAGAGCTTTGAGGAGCTCAAGCATAGATTAACAAGTGCTCCGATTTTGATTCTGCCTTCTGGAGATGAAGGATATACAGTATATAGTGATGCTTCGAGGAAGGGTCTAGGTTGTGTATTGATGTAGGGAGACAGGGTGATAGCTTATGCTTCACGGCAACTGAAGCCATATGAATTGAATTATCCGACCCATGATTTGGAATTGGCAGCAGTGATCTTTGCCTTGAAAATTTGGAGGCATTATCTATATGGGGTTCAGACGAGGATCTTTACTGATCATAAAAGTCTAAAGTACTTACTAAGCTAGAAAGAACTGAATTTGAGACAGAGAAGGAGGATAGAATTGCTTAAGGATTATGATTTGTTGATTGAGTACCATCCAGGGAAGGCAAATTTAGTGATAGATGCTTTGAGTAGGAAGTCTTCCATAGCCCATATTCGAACATTTTATCTACCTTTATTGGAAGAGATGGCCAAGCTTAAGATAAGTTTGAAGCAGGAGGAACCAAATTGCCTTCTAGCTAACTTCAGAGTGAGGCCAATACTCAGGGAGAAGGTTAGGGAGTTACAGGAACAAGATGCAGATTTGAGCAAGCATCGAGAAAAAATTCAGAATGGCAAGAATTTTGAAGTAGTAGTGAGGGATGATGGGCTCATGACAGTAAGAGACAGACTTTGTATCCCAGATGTCAAGGAAGTGAAGGATGAGATTTTGGATGAGGCACACAATGTGCCTTATGCCGTACACCCAGGTAGCACCAAGATGTACAGGGATTTGAGAGAGCATTTTGTTAGAGTAGTGCCCTAAAGGCAATCCCCTTTAGCGCATTTTGTTCATAGTCATGTACAGACTTTATGAATAAATAAAGCAAGGCATATTTCATTTATTTGATGTTCATTTTATTATGAATTGATAATGATCTTTAATCAAATTAATGAAGTCCCTGATACATGACATAGCATGAAGGAAATTATGATGTGATCATACTATTGAGATTCCTATCATGTGCAATTATGTCAAGATTCAAATTATCCCTAGTCATAGGATTAATGAGACTGGACATCGTTAATCCGGATAGACTAGCACATGTCAAATTCCTTGATTGGATCAAGCGGTGGATCTCGTAAAAGCGTAAATATTGAGATATTTAGATTTGACATGTGGATGCTTACTAGTGGTAGTAAGTACATTGATGACCTGCTATGAGATCATCACATGGATGTCCTATACAAATGTCGGTGATAATCTCATCATAGCAATGGTGCAAGTATCCTTAGACTCGAGGTACTCAAGGATATCTTGAATCTTGATTACGTACTTTGACTCCATTCCTTGTTGCCTTTCGGAGGTCGCTCATAGGGTGGTGATTGGGTGCACTTGAGGTATTCAAGGTAATTGAGTAGCCAATAGAGGATTCACCACTTACATTATAGCGAAGAGATACCCATGGCCTCTTATCGGGATCATTACTTTGAAGTCTCGGCGCCGGAGATACATATGTCATGAAGATGATCTTCATGGACATATAAAGTAATGAGTCCTAGGGCGAGAACGATTACACTTGGACTAGATTTCATCGATCGCCTAGTAAGAGTTGACACATTGCCCATACTCAAACCAAGTGGGGTATAGCATGGTGAAAGGACTAATTGCACAAGAATTGTCTATGGAAGGGTTCGTGATATGGTTTCATTAGTCAAACCAATTACTTTCCGGTCAATTGGGGTCATGATGTGTTGCTAGATACCGCTCATGACTTGCTCAGATTAAGTGTTAATCTAAGTGGCCAACATAACCGGAACCTAATGGGTCACTGCATAATGATGACTCGGAGAATCGTAGAAATAGTTTGAGACGAGATCCGATATCCGGAGAGCAATAGGATTAAATGGATCCCGATGAGATTGGGATATGTCGATGAGATCGCGACATCGACATTCTTTGAAAACCGTTTCGGTGATTTTTTAGCGGCGGGGGCCTAGCAGCCGGTAGGACCGACCCCAGTTTGACTGGACCACTTCAGCAATTATATATATTAATTAATTAAGTAAATAATTAATTAATATATAAATATATAAAGTGATTTTCGGTGGACCATTGAATGGAGAAGAAAGATTAAGTTTGAAAAGTCAAAAGTAATGATTATTTAGCATTTTAAGACATTTTTCATGTCTTATACGTGGATGCCCCATCCACCATGCTTTTGATATGTATTTAAGTGTTAAAATACATATAAGAAGGATATAAGAAAAATGCTTGCACGATTGATGAAAGAGAAGAGTCGAAAATGCTTAAAAGAGTTAAGCTTTGAAATTGTTTCATCTTCTTCATCTCCTCCATTCAACTTGCTTCTACTTCTCCAAGGCTCCACCAAGATCATTTCACTTTCTCTCCAAGGCTAAGGTAAGAGCTAGCACTCTTCTCTTTATTCTAGCTATTCCCGGGTCAAAAGAGTTTGTCCCGGTTAGGTTTTCCGACCTCTGCGTGGATACCGTTAGAGACGGTCTCCTTTGGTCGTTATGGTTTGATTGTTTATACATACACATGGATCCTGGCTTTCGGGAATGTCCCGGGACTCAAAATTTTAAATTCCGCACTGTGGGCATGTGATGCCTACCCCAGGATTTTCCTACAGTGGTATCAGAGCCACTTGTGTTGTATAAACAGTCGAAATGATAACTAGGTCGGAGTTCCTTAGTGAAATGAGCTGCTGATGCATGTTATTTGTGTGAATTTCGAATCAGTATAGAGATGCATGTTTTCGAAATTTCTTGCTCAGAATTGTTCATAACATGTTATAGAATATTTTTGTGAAAGATGAGAATTTATCAATTTGATTTGATATGGTTTTGCTATTTAATTCCCTCAAGTTTCGGATGCTGTCTTGTTGATAGTTTCTGAAACAGGTATGCTTGTAAATTCGAGAATAAATTCTAGAAAAATTTGTTTTCGGATTGGTTTTCACCGACATGTCCCTAAGATGTTTTTCAATGTCTCTGTGGATGGAAAAATGTTTTCAAGGTGATTTACCATTTATTTCCTAATTTCTTGTGTGCTTATGGGAATGTTTGTGTTGGAGAACACAGATTCTGGTTCGGCTAGATAGCTGAGGTTCAATGAGTTTTTGTGGGAAATAAATCCTGGAAAAATTCATGGAGCATGTTGGGAACATGTTTTAACCTCTTTAATTTTCTCAGTATTTATTGAAAGTGTTTCAATGGTCATTTTGAGCAAAATGTTGAGCTTGGCAGTTTTGAGAAACTTGCTGGGGCTGTTTTGTTTGGAATGATTGATTGTGTTATTTTCTGTTCCAATGCCATGAATCATTTTATAGTGATTAAAATGTGTTATATTGATGTGGTATGCATTCCAAGTTGAGATTCTTGAATTTAGGTTTCCAATAATTTTTGGATATCGAATAGGTCACTTTAGCGTCTCGTTAGCTTATTCCGTTATCTTGGTTATTTTGGCCGTCGCAATTTTTTGTGACAAGTGCCGGAGTAATCTTGATAACGTGTAGCCTACCTAGAGATACTTAGCATGATTATTTGGTGTCCTTGAATTATTTGGAAATCTAGTGATTAATGATGGATTAATCGGTTTCAAGGTTTTCATATATAGTTAGACTATATGGCATGCATGAGTTGATGAAAATGTTTCATTAGCACATTAATATAAAGGATTATATACTTGTTATATTGGTGTTGTGAATTGGAAATGCCTGGATTAAGAATTAGCGATTAGATAGCAATTCCAAATGCATAATGAACAAGTCGACTTATATGTTCATAAGTCGACTTGTTTGGTGCACTGTAGACTAATAAGTTGACTTGCACAATGGTACAAGTCGACTTGTTCATGCACAGTTGCACAAGTCGACTTACACATGAATAAGTCGACTTATACAGAGACATAAGTCGACTTATACATATACAAGTCGACTTATATCATGCCTTGGTGGGATGATGGGTGATTTTCGGTATAAATTCAATGTGATTGATGCAATGCCCTAAATCAGACCATATAGTCATGGTGACTATGATCCTTGTATGAGATTAGAAAGATGAGACCTAAAATCCCTCATTTAAAATATGAAAACTAACGCCTTCCATTAATATGGTAAGAACCGAGTTCTTATAGGGTTGGGTTGTTGAGCTAACCTCAAGCTCACTCTATCTGAATATGTTCAAACCATGAAAATATGATTTTCGGATTAATGGGTCGGTTTTCCTAGAAGCGTTGATTTGTTGAGCTAACCTCAAGGTCAGCGTGGACAGAGGCGAGTTGGGTAGTGTACATCGATGTACGCGCATCAAGTGTTGATAACCCAATGTACGTGCATACATCAACTGTTGATAAGATCGGTCGATAGTTGTATCTAAGATGTAATAGGTATGTACGATACCTCCGAGACATAAGATGGCTTGTTGAGCTAACCTCAAGGTCATTCTTAATGTCGGTCATCGATGATGCAATTGGTATGACCGATACCTACCGATTGACCTAAGGTGACTTGTTGAGCTAACCTTAAGGTCATTCTTAGCAATGTCGGATATCGACCCACTAGGTCATTGTGCCATTTTGTTTCTTGGATTCATGATGAGGGTTATGGATTCTATTGAAACTAGTGGGAGCCATATGTATGTCATTTAAGTCCTTATGAGCATACATTTAATTCTATTCTAACTTTCTCTCTCTCTCTACGTTTAGGTTGATTGAAGATGTCGACTAGTGTGAATCTTCGCTCACTTATGGATGCAAACAAATTAACTGGACCAAATTTTCTTGATTGGCTGCGAAATCTGAGAATTGTTCTCAGATCTGAGGATCTAGGATACATCCTTGATTTTCCGCTTCCGGATCCACTTCCTGAAGGAGCTTCTGATGATGATCAGAAGGCATATTGTAAGCATCTAAAAGACAGTGACATAGCCACCTGCATTATGCTTGCATCGATGTCACCTGAGCTGCAGAAGCAGCACGAGTCTATGGATGCTCATACGATTGTGTTTCATCTTAGAGAGTTGTTTGATGAGCAAGCACGGTCCGAACGGTTCGAGACCTCAAGGTTGCTCTTACAACGAAGATGACTCTGGTTCATCTGCGATCTGCAATATGCATTGAAGATGAATGGCTATATTGAGAGGTTGGCCGTCTTAGGTTTTGTGATGGATTACGAGTTAAGTATAGACTTAATTCTTGTTGGTTTGTCGATAGTTATTCACGGTTTGTGTTGAACTATCGAATGAACCAAATATCCACCACAATTCCCGAGTGATCAATCTGCTTTCAAGGCAATGAACAAAGTTGTCAAGCAAGATAGCAAGGCGTTGTTATTGGTGGATTCTTCTTCCTCTGGTTCCAAGAAGAAGAAAGAAGAAGAAAAAGGCTCGAAGCGAAAGGAAGTGCAGCGAAAGGCAAGAAGAAGACCAAAGAGACTGCACTAAAAGGTACCGCTTCCATTGTAAGGCGGTCATTGGAGGCGAATCGCAAAGTTTATCTGGAAGAAGCGAAGCGAAGAAGGCATCACCGCCTCGACTTCTTCGGTATGTTTGTCATTGAGGTTAATCTTGTTTCGATCATAACATATGGGTATTAGATACGGTTGTGGCTCACACATATGCAATGATATCGCAGGGCCTCGAGGGACGATGGGCGACTCATAAAGGGAGAAATGGACTGCGTATTGACAATGGAGCAAGAGTTGCTTTGCATTAGCCGTAGGGACTTATGTTTGACACTCCCGGTGGGCTTGTACTTAACTTGGATGATTGTTATTTTATACCCGTGTTAACAAAGAACATACTTTCATTTCTTGTTTAAATAAATTTGGTTTCCATTTGTCTTTTGGTAACAATGGTTGTTCTATTAGTTCAAATGGAATGCTTTATGGTACTGGTACATTATGCAATGGAATTTACATATTAGATATGTCACATCCGGTTATGAATGTCAATGGCGTTAAAAGACATAAAGAGATAATTTAAAATCAACTTACTTATGGCATTGTCGCTTGGCCATATAAATGAGAGACGCATCGCTAAGCTCCATAAGAGTGGAAGTTTAGGGTCATTCGATTATGAATCTTATGACACATGTGAATCTTGTTTATTAGGCAAGATGACTAAGTTACCTTTAAGGAAAGGGTGAGCAGCGATGGATTATTAGACCTAATACATTCGGATGTATGTGGTCCGATGTCCATCCATGCGAAGTGGTTGCCGTTACTTCATTACCTTTATCGATGATTATTCTCGATATGGGTACCAGATTCGATGAGATACAAATCTGAAGCGTTTGAAAGTTCAAACAATTCAGAAATGAAGAGAAAAACAACTTGGTAAAAGTATCAAAACATTACGATCCGATCGTGGTGGTGAATACTTAGACCAAGACTTTTGGATTATCTCGAGAGATAATGGGATATTATCTCGATGGACCCTCCTTACACACCACAAACATAATGGTGTGGCAGAAGGAGAAATCGAACCTTATTGGACATGGTACGATCTATGATGGGCTTTGTACAGATTACTAAAATCCTTTTGGGGTATGCTCTTGAGGCAATTTGTTTACTTGTTAAGCAGATTTCCATCAAAGCGATTGATGTTACTCCATATGAGATGTGGACTAACAAGAAACCTTATCTTTCTTATTTGAAAGTATGGGGTTGTCCGCTTATGTGAAGCGGACACGGTCGAGATAAGCTTGGAGCAAAATCGACAAATGTTTGTTCGTAGGATATCTAAAGAAATAAGAGGATATCAATTCTACTTTCTTGAGGAACAAAAGGTGTTTGTTTGATGCACGCTGTGTTTTTAGAAAGAGTTTCTTTTAAAGAGGACGGTGGGAGCAAAGTTGAACTTGAAGAAGTTCAAGATGCTCGGACGACGCGGATCAATCGCTGAACTCAAAGCGTAACTCATACGAGATGAGGTAGCAGATTCAACCTTCTACTACACACAAAATTGTGAGGTCAAGTAGGATACGCTCTGTTCACGAGAGATATGGATTTCGTGAGTGAGCAGAATGACGTATTGCTCATAGAGGATGATGAGCCTACCACCTATGAAGAGGTTCTGAAGAGTTCAGAGTCTGAAAAATGGCTTCGTGCCATGAAATTTGAAATGGATTCCATGTATGAAAACCAAGTTTGGACTTTGGTTGATGCACCTGAAGGGATAAAACCTATAGGGTGCAAATGGGTTTTCAAGAAGAAAACTGACATGGATGGTAATGTGATTACCTATAAAGCAAGGCTTGTGGCTAAAGGCTTTCGTCAAAGACAAGGAGTTGACTATGATGAGACCTTCAGTCCAGTAGCAATGCTTAAATCCATTAGGATACTCCTAACCATTGCCGCTCATTATGATTATGAGATATGGCAAATGGATGTGAAGACACTTTCCTGAATGGAAATCTGGCTGAGGATGTGTACATGACACAACCTCGAGGGCTTCATTTACATTGATGGCGAAAAGGTATGCAAGCTTCGTAAATCCATTTATGGATTGAAGCAAGCATCCAGAGTTGGAATATCCATTTTGATGAGACAATCAAAGAGTTTGGTTTCTCACAAAATCCGGATGAACACTTGTGTGTACAAGAAGGTTAATGGAGCTGCGATCGTATTCCTTGTGTTATATGTAGATGACATATTGTTGCTAGGAAGCGATGTCTCAATCCGCAATCAAGAAAATTTGGTTGTCCAAACAATTTGCCATGAAAGACCTTGGAGAAGCAACTTATATCCTTGGGATAAAGATTTATAGAGATAGATCGAAGAGGTTGCTTGGTCTTTCACAATCAACGACATAGACAAGGTGCTAAAGAGGTTTAGCATGGAGCAATCCAAGAGAGGTGTCTTCCCATTACTCATGGGATAACACTCTCGAAGTCCATGTGTCTTAAGACACAGGATGAGAGGATGCGTATGAATATGATCCGTATGCGTCTGCAGTAGGATCTATTATGACGTTAATGTTATATACGAGACCCGATGTATCATATGCTCTAAGTGTTACGAAAGCAGATACCAATCGGATCTGGTGAAGGTCCATTTGGTGGCTATCAAGAATATCCTAAAGTACTTGCGAAGAACTAAGGATGTTTTCTTGATATATGGAGATGGAAGTCTCCAAGGAGCAGCATACGGATGCGATTTTCAATCGATAAGGACGACTCAAGTCCCAATCAGGTTATGTTTTCACACTAAATGACGGAGCGATCGGTTGGAAGAGTTCCAAACAGAGACGATCGTTGATTCAACGATCGAGGCGAGTACATTGCCGCATCGACGCAAAGAAAGGCGGTTTGGATCAAGAAGTTCATTTCGAACTTGGTGTGGTTCCTAGGTTGTGATGGACCCATACAATTGTATTGTGACAACAATGGAGCTATTCTTACAGTAAAGGAACCAAGGTCTCATCACGATCCAAACACGTACTACCGATACCATTTGATTCGGGAGATCATTGCTCGAGGTGATGTCCTGATAGAGAGAATTCCCACAGAGCAGAACATTGCTGATCCGTTGACAAAGCCGTTGCCACAGAAGAATTTTGATTCTCATGTACTCGCTTATGGTATTAGATACCAAGGCGATTGGCTTTAGGTCAAGTGGGAGATTGTTAGAGTAGTGCCCTAAAGGCAATCCCCTTTAGCGCATTTTGTTCATAGTCATGTATGACTTTATGAATAAATAAAGCAAGGCATATTTCATTTATTTGATGTTCATTTTATTATGAATTGATAATGATCTTTAATCAAATTAATGAAGTCCCTGATACATGACATAGCATGAAGGAAATTATGATGTGATCATACTATTGAGATTCCTATCATGTGCAATTATGTCAAGATTCAAATTATCCCTAGTCATAGGATTAATGAGACTGGACATCGTTAATCCGGATAGACTAGCACATGTCAAATTCCTTGATTGGATCAGCGGTGGATCTCGTAAAAGCGTAAATATTGAGATATTTAGATTTGACATGTGGATGCTTACTAGTGGTAGTAAGTACATTGGATGACCTGCTATGAGATCATCACATGGATGTCCTATACAAATGTCAGTGATAATCTCATCATAGCAATGGTGCAAGTATCCTTAGACTTGAGGTACTCGAGGATATCTTGGGTCTTGATTACGCACTTTGACTCCATTCCTTGTTGCCTTTCGAGGTCGCTCATAGGGTGGTGATTGGGTACATACTTGAGGTATTCAAGGTAATTGAGTAGCCAATAGAGGATTCACCACTACATTATAGCAGAAGAGATACCCATGGCCTCTTATCGGGATCATTACTTTGAAGTCTCTCGCGCCGAGCATACATATGTCATGAAGATGGTCTTCATGGACATATAAAGTAATGAGTCCTAGGACGAGAACTGATTACACTTGGACTAGATTTCATCTGATCAGTCTAGTAAGAGTTGACACATTGCCCATACTCAAACCAAGTGGGGTATAGCATGGTGAAAGGACGAATTGCACAAGAATTGTCTATGGAAGGGTTCGTGATATGGTTTCATTAGTCAAACCAATTACTTTCCGGTCAATTGGGGTCATGATGTGTTGCTAGATACCGCTCATGACTTGCTCGATTAAGTGTTAATCTAAGTGGCCAACATAACCGGAACCTAATGGGTCACACGATAAGAGTGACTTCGGAGAATCAGTAAAATAGTTTGAGCACGGAGATCCGATATCTGGAGAGCAATAGGATTAAATGGATCCCGATGAGATTGGGATATGTCCCGATGAGATCGCGACATCGACATTCTGAAAACCGTTTCGGTGATTTTTCACAGCGGGCTGGCAAGAACTGTAGGACCGACCCAGCTTGATCGACCACTTCAGCAATTATATATATTAATTAATTAAGTAAATAATTAATTAATATATAAATATATAAAGTGATTTTCGTGGACCATTGAATGGAGAAGAAAGATTAAGTTTGAAAAGTCAAAAGTAATGATTATTTAGCATTTTAAGACATTTTTCATGTCTTATACGTGGATGCCCCATCCACCATGCTTTTGATATGTATTTAAGTGTTAAAATACATATAAGAAGGATATAAGAAAAATGCTTGCACGATTGATGAAAGAGAAGAGTCGAAAATGCTTAAAAGAGTTAAGCTTTGAAATTGTTTCATCTTCTTCATCTCCTCCATTCAACTTGCTTCTACTTCTCCAAGGCTCCACCAAGATCATTTCACTTGCTCTCCAAGGCTAAGGTAAGAGCTAGCACTCTTCTCTTTAGTCTAGCTATTCCCGGGTCAAAAGAGTTTGTCCCGGTTAGGTTTTCCGACCTCTGCGTGGATACCGTTAGAGACGGTCTCCTTTGGTCATTATGGTTTGATTGTTTATACATACACATGGATCTTGGCTTTCGAGAATGTCCCGGGACTCAAAATTTTAAATTCCGCACTGTGGGCATGTGATGCCTACCCCGGGATTTTCCTACACATTTCTGGTGGAAGGGCATGAAGAGGGATGTAGTAGAGTATGTAAGTAAGTGTCTAGTGTGTCAGCAAGTCAAGGCTGAACACCAGACACCTTCAGCCAAGTTAAGGCCATTGTCCATTCCTAAGTGGAAGTGACAAAGGGTAACCATAGATTTTCTGATAGGTTTTCCCAAGACTAGTAGGAAGCATGATGCTATTTGGGTTATTGTGGATCGGTTGACGAAGTCAACTCATTTTCTGGCAATTAAACAGAATGATTCTTTGCATGTGCTAGCAAAGAAGTACATTGATGAGATAGTGAGATTGCATGGGATTCCAGATTCTATAGTTTTTGACAGGGATCCTCGATTCACTTCAAGATTATGGGGAAGCTTGCAAAAAGCTTTAGGAACTAAGTTAAATTTTAGCACGACTTTTCACCCTCAGACGGATGGTCAATCTGAGAGGACCATTCAGACACTTGAGGGAATGCTCAGGGCATGTGTAATGGATTTCAAAGGAGCTTGGGATGAGCATTTGCCATTGGTCGAATTTGCTTATAATAATTCGTACCATTTGAGCATTCAGATGGCTCCTTATGAAGCTCTGTATGGGAGGAGATGTAGGACTCTGATATGTTGGGATAAAGAAGGAGAGAGGAAACTGATAGGACCAGAATTGATTCAGACGACAGTTGATAAAGTAAATCTGGTTAAGCAACGGCTTAAGACAGCTCAGGATAGAATGAAGAGCTATACTGATGCACACCGAAAAGAGATGGAGTATGAAGTCAGTGAGAAAGTGTTTCTTAAGATGCCTCCTTGGAAAGGAATGATGAGGTTTGGTAAGAAGGGCAAGTTGAGTCCGAGATATGTGGGTCCCTATGAAATTTTTGAGAGGATTAGACCACTAGCCTACAGGCTAGCGTTACCCCCGGAATTGTCTCAAATCCATGATGTCTTTCATGTCTCCATGCTGAGGAGGTATAGATCAGATCCTTCTCATATCATTTAGACCACTGAGGTTCAGTTGAGGGATGATTTGAGTTATGAGGAGATTCCAGTGGAGATTTTGGACACCAAGGAAAAGGTCCTCAGGAACAAGACGGTTCAACTAGTCAAAGTCCTGTGGAGAAACTATTAGGTGGAAGAGGCCACGTGGGAGCCTTTGGAAGCCATGAAAGAGAAGTATCCGCAACTCTTCGATGACTCAGGTAATAATTTCGAGGACGAAATTCTTTTAATAGGGGGAGAAACGTTAGGCCCCAATTTTTTTTAGTGATTTTATTAAGTATGAATTGATTTGATTATGTGGTTTTTCTAGATAAATTATGTTTGTTTAAATTTTATTTAGCATGTCAATGATTGGGGGAATTATTGCTTAGGTTGATGGAATTCGAAGTATTAAGTGGAGAATTAAGATTAAATTAGAGTATAGTATGGTGTAGGTGAAAATGAAGAAGTAAAAATATATAAGGGAAAACATGGAAGATCACTTAAGTTTGGGAGGCTAAGGCATTGCATGGAGGGGTATAATGGTCCTTGCTCATTCATTTAAGGCTTAAGCGAAAGGAATTAGAAGAAGAAAAATAAAAAAAGAGGGAAAGAAGAGAGTGCCATGGAAGAGAGGAAGAAGAAGAGAAAAGTAGGGTTTGGGAATTCTTGAAGATTTTGAAGCATCAACAAGTAAGTATAAGCATAAACCCTTCTTGATTCTTGGATGAAGCATAGTTAGGGTTAGTTAGAGATGAAACCCAAGTATAGCTTAGCATGGGTAGGAAATGGTTTAATCTTTTAGGGTTGATGATCATGTTGTGTTTGTTGATGATATTGGGTTGGAATGAGCTTAGAAATGAAGTATAGGAGATGATTTAAGGTTTAGATGTGTTATATTTGAAAGATGGGAGGATTATGGTTGAAGAATGTGGGAAAAATAGGTTTCGGGAGGATTCTGTACTCGCACGCTGCGGCGCGCCCCAGCTTTCTCGCTGCGGCGAGCTCCTTTCCACCGCGGCGAGGACCCATTTTTCTGCACCGATATGTTTTGGTATTTTGGGCATAACTTTCTGTAGATGTACAAATGAGGTGATATTTGATTAGTTGTAAACTAGAGACATAGGGATACAAGTTTTGTGAAGAAATGAAGTTCTGAATCAGTCTCTAAGAATATAAAATTTTGGATGGAAGTTAAGCATAGAATTTTTGTTTCAGCTTTAGTTATGGTTCGAATTGTTAAAGTATGACTTTCTGATTTCTACACCAAATTGATTGGAATTTTGGTTATTGGTTAAGGAAATCAAGTGAGGCAAGAGGAGCAAGAGGAACAAGAGGAAAGACATTCCTAAGCAAGCTAATAAGCAAGGAACTCAAGGTGGGTACACGTTTACAATAGAGTAAATAAGCTACTCATTGTTTTGTTCAAATCAAGAAAGATTTAATGATTTAAATTGCATCATCAATGTTGCCTTATTTGATTTTTGAGTGAATTGTGAAATCGTTATATGTTTGATACATGATTTGTATTGATTGATGAAAAGAATTTGAAAAGGGTTTCTCTTTAAAGGAATACATGCTCATGAAATCATGTTTTCAGAAATGATTTTTACAAGGATACCAAGTTTATGAAAAGCAAGTTTATAAGAAAATGCCATTTTGGCCACAAGTTTACAAGATTTTGAACTATTTATGTTATGTGGGTTTGTGGTAGTCCCTCAAGAACCGTCACGTGCACGTTGACCCATGGATAGGCTTCTCTCACCTACCCGCTAGTGGCACGGAGCTCCCTCAAGGACTCCCTTAAGAAACTACGACTACACAGGGCCATTATATGGGAATGTATAGTGCATCATGAACCCGGACTCACCCAAACTATTATGATGTGCTTATATGCTTATGATCTGTTGACACGTTTGATGCATACATGTTTTAAAATTGCTCATGAATTGTTTGAAAATCAAACATTTCGAGATAATGATATCTACATGTGAAATTACTGTGGTTTCAAGAGTGTACCACGACAATGAGTTATCTTTTCAAAAATAGTTTTGCTTGTTTCTTTATTATAAATATGTTACCCATGAGCTTTATAGCTCACCCCCTTTCTCCCCCCTATTCAGGTGATGAGCAAGAGATCGAGAAAGTCAAGAGTTATGGCATCACTCCGAATCTTCATATCTTTGTATTCTCAAGTTATATTCTTGGAATTCAAAGCCTTAGTCACATTTCAAGTTTTATTAGTTCAAGTGTATTTTGTATTTTGTTCTTGAACTTAAATGATGTATTATGGTTTGAAATGCCATTAAAGCTTCGTAAAACGCTTCTTTGGTTATCAATGAGATATGGTTGATGTTAGATTTAGTTTCAAACCTTTCGCATTAAATCGTTTTATCATGAGGATAAGATTTGGAAGGTTGTGTTTATGTTCAAGTTTATTTGGTGTTGGGTTGTTTTGATGAAAATGAGTGAAAGTTTTAGGTTTTGGATTTTTTGGGATAAGGCTTTCGCCGTGACGATACTGTTTGCTCGCCGCGGCGAAGTTAAGCTCGCGGGTTCACCCCGGCGAGGGTTCATCCGCTCGCCGCGGCGTAGCTTCTCGAAATGGTTCACCGCGGCGAGACATCACATACCGCAGCGACGTCCGCCTTTGCTTCCGAGGGATAGTTTCTTCTAAATTTTCAACTCCAAGGTCTCCCCTCCACACGCAAGCATCACGCTTCCGTGTCCGATATTGGGCTCCAGAAACGAGGTCCAATATGTTGTGGTATCAAAGCAAGAGTGAAAGTGTTAAGTATTTGCAGTTGGGTTCTGGAAACGGGATCCAACAAGAAATATCCCTAAAGTTAGTACACGAATTTTTCCCTTATGTAACCTTGAGAATCATGGGCGAAACCAAAAATTGTAAACCATTAGTATCAAAACTTCGTAGTTTTACAAAGCTTTAGTGGGCATTTCAAGCCCCCAATATATGAATGTTTCAAAAATATCCCAAAATACAAAAGATACATGAACAACACATTGTTCAAAATGCAACTAAAGCCTTGGTTTACTAGATTTGCTTAAAGTACAACAACATTTCAAAAGTGGAGTGATGCCTTGGCCCTTGACTACTTAATCTCTTGCTCATTACCTGCTTATGGGGAGGAAAGTGGGGGTGAGTTTAAAGCCCGTGGGAAACAATTTTATGGTTTGTAACAAGTAAAGACATTTTATGTAACATCCCGTTACCAGTGTGATGGGCATATCGGTAATTTGGATGAGTGAGCAGTGAGTGCATTCATGATTGAATTACTTGCATAGTGAGTTTTGCATCAATGATAAAAGAGATTAATTGAGTTAATTGCACCTGCATCTTAGTATCATGCATTCATGATTATTCCAGCATTTAATTGTGGTTTTGAGAAATGAATTGTGAAATTTGTGTGAGATATGAGTTATTGAGAATTAAGCGATAAGTGTAATTGAGTAGTCCCTTGAGTTAGATTGTGAGTTGAGTGAAGAGTGATTTATTGAGAATTGAGGAATAATTAGAATTGAAGAGTTAAATCGTGGATTGTGACTTGATTGAGAATTTGAGAGAAATTGAGTCAGATAAATTGAGTTAGTGTGTGAATTGAATTTTGTGAAATTTGAAATTGAGATTTGAGTATAGAATTGAGTGTTTTGTATTTTGAGGAATTTTGGGAATTTTTCTGGAATTTTTAGAGATATGAGTTCGATAGGAAAATTGACCTAGACCGGTAATTGTGAATTTGGTTCTGAAAGTGAGTGAAGCGTGACTTGAAAATTTAAAGTTATGAGTTTAAGAATTATTGTGATGAGTCAGTGAATTTTAGAGATGGAAATTAAGTGATTTGAGGACTGATAGATTTTGAATCTCAGTCGAAATCACCCTAGTGTATATATATATATATATGGCTTGGGAGTTAGGGTGAGACACTTTTCCCTTTTTCCCTTCTCCTTTGCCGTCGACGATCGTGAGTTCCTCTTTGAGATTTCGTTGATTCCTCTTCACTGTGGCTGAGGTTTTGCTTGTGATTGAGTGTGGGTGTTGCTTTGTCTGAGATCTGAGAGTGATTCAGAGAGTGATTGAAGCTTGGAGAGTTTGGAGGTTGCGATTTTGTGGTTTCCATCGATCTTTGAATTTGGTAAGTTTTGATGTGCTTAATGGTGTTCTTTATGTTTATTATAGCATTTATGGTGTTCTGATGTGTTAATATGGTAGTTAAGAGAGTTTATGTGAGGTGTGAGAGTATTAATGGCGGAAATGAGAATCGGAGAAGACGACGATTAATGCGTCATGATTTAATAAATTAAATGTCAATTTGACGTCGCGACGAGCGTGAGCATGGGAATTGCTTGGGACGTCGCGACGAGCTTAATTTGACGTCGTGACGAGCGTGGTCTTGTGCGTCGCGACGAACCGTAGGAAGGCGCCGCGACGAGCAACCTGTACGTCGCGACGAGGAGTGAAATGCTGAAGTGAATTAGTTGAGTCTTTTGAGCATATCTTTTAGTGTAGACCTCCTATTGAGAGCATTCTTGTTTCATTGTGAACTAGAGAAAGAAGTCTTCAAGTGCAGTATTATTGAGAGTTGAATGATATCTAGAGGGATCGTGAATTGTCGATTGTGACCAATTTGAGTATGAATTGGAGAATTATGAAATAAAGAATGAGATGGACCTAGTGAATAGTGAATTGTGCTGATGAAGTGAGAGTTAGTGAAATTGGACTAGAGAGCTGGAAATCATGGTCATGCATCATATAGTTTGAATTGAGACATGTGCATCAGTGAATTGAATTAATTGAGCAAGTAGTGATGATAATTCATTTGAATTGTTATAAAGGCGCCGTTGGATCGACAGACCACGGACATTGCTGGTACTTCCAGGCAATAGCTCGGAAGTTACAGGTGAGTAACCTAGTTGGTTCCTCATCTTTTATGTGATTAAATATGCTGTGAATGTGTGTGAATTAAGTGTAAAAGTGAGTGATATAAATGTGAAGTGAATGAGCTAAATGTGATAAGTGATTGTGATTGCATCAAGTGTGATATATAAATGTGAATAGGCGTGAATTGAGAATCGGTGTATATAATTCATGCGTAAGTGTTTGATTGTGACAAGTGAGCGAAGTGAGATAAATGTGTTAGAGATGTAAGTGTTAGTGCATGCTAAGCATGAACATACGTGGTAATTAATCGCCAGACTGGAGCTTAGTGATCGAGCTTTAAGCTCGATATCGTTGAATGGGCTCGAGGCCAAAAGGAAATAGTGCATACCCGAGGGCTCTCCTATTCCTAAAGTGAGTGGGGCATAATGCATACCCCGAGGGCTCTCCTACTTGCCAAAATGTGAACATTGACGCTAGTCACAACGACATCATAAAATGAGAAATTGCATACATTATGCATTTGTCGATTGTAGCGAAATTGTGAATACGTGTGATGTGTGCAAAGTGTGAATTGATATGTCCGAGATATGTGATAGTGTAATCTGTAAATTATGTAAAGTGTTTATAGTGTTGTAAATTGTGTTAAAACATATCTATGAGATATATATTATGTGTATATGAATGAGTTGGGTGAACCATCGATGATGGTTTCTCATTGAGTTCGCAAACTCACCCAACATTGCAATACATTTTTCAGGACGGACTCATGGGACTCTAGTTCTCGTGATAGTTTTCTGCGCGAGAGTTCGTGATCAAGTGCGCGTGATGGATCACGTGTCGGTCACCGAGCAACATTTATATTTTGGGATGACCTAGTATAGACGCGTTTTATCGGTTTCCCTTTTGGATTGTTGTATATAGTTGGGGGTGATAGACTTGTCTATATTTTGGATTGATATTGTGAAATGAAAGAAATATTGTGGTTTTAAATTTTAGTGAATTGCATGTTGTGGTTTATTTTATTGATGCCATGCGAGTATTTAGTGATCGTTTGCAATCGTAGCACTTCCTTACTGTGGGTTATGCGTCGGAACGACCCACGGGCGTCCTGGTGTGTACCTTACGGTGAGGGGGCGCTACATTAGGTGGTATCAGAGCATGGTTTGGCATCTTTTGGGCATAGTGTCTTTTAGGCTTGGATTTCAGTGAGAAAAGCATAAAGTGATCAGATTTTTGTTGTTGTAGGTCATCCGTTCTTGGGGATCAAGTGGATCAACCAGCTGACCTAGGATCCGTGGGAGTTAGTAGAGAGTCCCCTATGCCTCGTTCTGATGAGATGCCTCCCGAGTTCCGTGAGTCGGAGAGGAGATATGATTTGTTGCGTGGCGAGGCGGTTGACTTTATGGTAGCAGAGCCTGCGGAGGCCGAGGATGGCTAGAGGATGAGAGAGTCCTCGACCGGATGGGCTGTGATTACGAGGAGCGGTTTGACTACGCAGATGTCTTTGCTTGAGGTTACGCATATCGGTGGTGGAAGGCATTCCGGCAAGTACCACCACACTGCACTCTGAGTTGGGAGGATTTTACGAGGCGTTTAGGATAATTTCATGCCCAAGATTTATCTGGACATGAAATTGCGAGAGTTCTTAGAGCTGGGGCGAGGCGGTTGTCCGACTATGAGGTTCGATTCAACGATTGTTGGTGTATGCTTCCTCATTAGTGGCTTCGAGGGCGACAAGTGTCGGCGTGAGGGCGGACCCAATTTGGAGATCCGTACCTGTTGGCGGATCGGACATAAGCGCTTTATTGAGTGAGGCGTCACCGTGAGGATTGAGTAATTGTTGAGACAGAGCGATGCGAGATCGGATCGGGACCTGGGGCAAGAGGCCCAAATGACGGTCGAAGCGGTGAGGGTCGAAGTCGATGGCAACAAGCAGATCCTTGGTCGTCGCCCTGGAGGTGGTAGACGGTTTAGGTTTGGGGCGAGGGGCGATTTGCCCGGCCTAGTGGTGGTCGCGGTGGTCTTTAGAGGTTGGGACGAGTATCCCGCTATGTGAGTTCTGCGAGAGGAGGCACGATGGAGAGTGTTGGAGGCTCTTTGGAGCATGCCTCAAGTGTGGTTCTATGGACCACCACCGAGAGTGCCCTTCCTGTGGAGGCCCATCTGCTGCGACCGGTAGAGCGAGCAGTGTTACTTGATCAGCAGAGCCATGAGGTGGCTCTGGTTGGAGAGGCCGAGGCAGAGGTCGAGGCCGAGATCGATGGCAGAGATCCGAGGACAGAGCGTGGGCAGCGGTCCTGTGCCGAGTCTATCTATGACTCGGCAGGAGGCGCAGGAGTCTCGAGATGTCGTTGCGTGTATGCTTCTAATTTCTGGTTTTGAAGCATATGCATTGATGGATCTGAATCCACTCATTCATTTATTGCACCTTTGTGGCATGTAGACCGCATTGTGATAGAGAGAGATTGTAGTGTGGGCTAGAGGTGAGTACACCTCAGTAGTACGACAGATGTTGGAAGAGGTGCGAGGGTGTCGGATAGTGATTGATCGGCAGAGTTGAGAGCGGACTTTATAGTGTTGTCTTTGAGAGAGATTGATGTGATCCTAGGGATGGGTGCCATCGCCCATAGAGTGTGATGGATTGCTTTACCAAGGAGGTCGTGTTAGATTCTCTGGTCACAGAGAGTTGTTTTCGAGGTATTAGCCAGCAAAGTGCCATCTAGGATGATTTCCTTCATGAGTGCTCGAGATTGATGCGAGGGGGTTGTGAGGCCTATTTGGCTCATGTGGTGGATTCTAGAGTGCGTGAGTTTGCGGGATGTTCCGTGATCGGGGAGTTTTGGATGTGTTCCCGATGAGTTATCGGGTTTACTGCCGGATCGGAGGCGAGTTTGTGATAGACCTCGTTCTGTGTCTGCTCTATATCTATACCTCCGTATAGGATGGCACCGGTGGAACTGAGAGAGCTTAAGGCTCGGTTGCAGGAGTTATTGGATAAGGGGTTTATTAGACCCAGTGTTTCGCCGTGGGGAGCTCCAATGTTGTTTGTGAAGAAGAAAGATGGGACTTTAAGACTGTGTATTGATTATAGGCAGCTCAATCGGGTTACTGTCAAGAATAAGTACCCACTGCCTAGGATCGATGATCTATTTGATCAGTTGCAGGGAGCTCGAGTGTTTACCAAGTTGGACTTGAGGTCAGGATATTATCAGTTGAGGATAGCGGAGGCCGATGTGCCTAAGAGTGCGTTCAGGAGTAGGTATGGGCATTTCGAGTTCCTAGTGATGCCGTTTGGGTTGACCAATACCCCGGCAGCCTTCATGGCTTTGATGAATAAAGTATTTCAGCCCTACCTTGATCAGTTTATGATTGTGTTCATTGATGATATCCTAGTGTATTCGAGGAGTAGGCAGGATCATGCGGAGCATTTGAGGATAGTGTTGCAGATCATGAGAGAGAGGCAGCTGTTTGCCAAATTCACTAAGTGTGAATTTTGGCTAGATGAGGTCGTTTTCCTAGGCCATATTGTGTCTGGTGAGGGTATCCGGGTGGATCCTCACAAGATTGAGGCAGTGCAGAGTTGGGAGGTTCCGAGGAACGTATCAGAGTTGAGGAGTTTCCTCGGACTAGCAGGGTATTACCGGAGGTTTGTCGAGGGGTTTTCGGTGATTTCGGCCCCTTTGACGAAACTTCTGAGGAAGAATGTGGTTTTCAGATGGACAGATGAGTGTCAGAGGAGCTTTGAGGAGTTTAGGCATCGATTGACTACGGCGCTAGTGTTGGCTTTGCCGTCAGGGTCCGGAGGATTTGAGGTTTTCAGTGATGCTTCGCAGCAGGGATTGGGTTGTGTGTTGATGCAGCATGGCAGAGTGATAGCGTATGCCTCGAGGCGATTGAGGTCTCATCAGTGGCGCCCCACCATAGGGTATCCACCGAACGCATAGTAGGTCATTCCGATAAATATCCCCGACAAGAGACCACTATCGACAACAACCGCTACACTCCTCATGGCATCACAATCATAAGACGATAATAAGAAAATGACTACTTTTAACACCAAATTGGATTCCGTTTCATTCATTTAAAACTCGATAATTTACAATCATCAAGATTTTTTAATTTACACATGATCCAAACTTTGCACATTAAGTATCATATTGTCTTGCATAAGAAAGCAGATCTAACTATAAGTCTCCAAAAGAAAGCCCGGTGACCGACCTTTGAGCCATTGCTTCTATCGCCAATCCATAGTATACTACTCTACGGTCCGAGGAGCTATCATACATGCTTATGCACGAAAAATAATTGCAATTTTGGATGAGTTTGCGAACTCAATGAGAAACCATCATCGATGGTTCTCCCAATTCATGCATCATATAAGCATGTAACAAGATACACTCGAGATGTTATACAAAACACAATAGTAATTCAGTCACGCACGGTAAATATCTGAGCAAATAATAACCTTGTCAAATGTTGATTCGATATGTAATGCACATGTGACTCTTTTCGATTCATTTGAGATTGTGACCGAGCGCATAATGGTGATCGGTATAGGCGGTATGCGGGAGAATTATCTCCGTCGAGCTCGAGGCTCGGTTCGATATATCGAGCTCTAGGCTCGGTTCGATCTGATGGCGTCTCGGTTCACAATTTTCCTTTTAACGATGTGATGCGATTGTGCATGAATGCACATGTCCCATATCGATAAACATGGTAATACACGGTCCAAATACACAATATAATCATACAATCCAATTAACAGTTGCCTAATGCTTATTTCACGATCAATTGGGCCATATATAACCACATAATCCCGTAGAGGCGATTCAATTCACGATCTTAATCCACGTAATCCCGTAGGCAATCAATTACAACAATAATTCATGTATTCCCGTAGGCAATCAAACCACAGTTAACACATAGATTGGAATAACCAACTAGGTTACTCACCTAATAACTTCCACGCTAGTGCCGGAAGTCTCGCCAAGTCCGTGGAACGACGGTCCACTTGAGCCTCTATAGACATTAAATGAATAGCCATTACCATCGGTATACTTGAAATGACTAAATAATGCACATGAAATCAGTAAAATGTGTATAATGCATGTTCATGGCAATCCGGCCCTAATCAATATTTTTCCATAATAAAATTCTATCAAAATTAGAAATCTATAGGCTGACGGTGCAGCGCCTAATCGGACCTCTATGGGTCCCCAATTAAATAAAACGATGGTTCACATGTAAAATAATAGGGCTACGTCAAATTCCGTCTAAAATTCTCGTTTCTCATAAAATGAAATTAAATATTCAACGAATCCGATGCCTCTGGAATCAGATCAATCGGACATCGGACGGAAAAGATATTCACGAAAGAAACCAAAACTCAACAATTTATATTTTTATAAATAACCCTTATTTCCCCCCTTTTTTTCTGATTTCCAACCAAACTTCCAACACTCATAACTCTTTCTACACATTTCTGAAAAATGTAAACTATACCTTGTTGGAAAGCTTATGAAAAGCTCTACAATTCTCAAGAAGACCATAAAAATCAATTCCAATCCTAAGGGTGTCAAATATCCCATCAAACCTTCTGCCTACTCAATTCCCATTAACACAGGGCAGTACATTGACAATTTCATAACTCACTGATTCTTCAGCAATAAATTACCACAAAACTATGGTCAATAAGTTCACAATGTCCTCAACAACTTTCATGAACAATCCAACATCAAATTATATTGCTAAACAAGTCAATTAATTCATCTAATGTTACTGTCCCTGAAATCCTTCAATTTGGGCAGTAACCTTACAAGAAGCATAACTTCCAGTATACAAGTCAATAAAATCAGAACTTTATATCCCTGTAAAGATAACATCATAAGCTTCATTTTTCATGAAGAACTCTTCATCCAATTCGATCTCTATCAATTTCAAAACTGTTATGGAAGCTACTGTTATGATCAGCCATTCTTAACCTAATGTAGGGTTCATTTTTGAAAAATCATAACTCCCAATTCTGACTTATAAAAATTACACACCAAATATCAATTTCAAGGTAATCTCTTCCTATACAACTTTTCAGAAGCTCACTCACACCAATTCAGTCCACATAAAATGTTAAAATCGCCTCCAATCAGTAAACTCACAAAATCACACTTAAGCTAGGTTTCATCCAAAATGCTCAAAACCAGTCATTAGTAATCAATTCATATCTCCCAATATAAAATTCTAAAAATAGCAAGATCAGTAGAAATGGAAAGATAATTCAATATGCTACAACTTCCATGGAGACCATTTTCCCTAATTCCATCTCAATTAATTCCTAAAAATCAACAAAACTCAGATGTCATGGTTGCAGTTACTGTTCACAGGCAATGGAACAGTAACTTTCCATTCAAAAATTCACCCTTCTATCATTGAAATTTAACAACACCTATTTCACACTAAATTGAAGCCAACATCCCAAAGTTTCAGTGGCCACTAACCTTACCTCATTTGCATTACTACACAATAAATTATGAACAAAACAGTAACATCAATTAAAATTCCAATTTTCCAGATTTAAGGTTAACCTTAGTTCAACCACTTCCAATGCCTTTTTCACATCACTAGACATCAAAATAAACACAAATTAAATGCTAATACAGTCATACATATACTAGGGCTAACACTGAAAAATTGGCAGCATTAAATTCCTCAATTCAAATACTCAAATAATTATCCTTATTCAATTCAAAATCTAACCATATCACTACTTTCCACTCAACATCACCTAGCCTTAAACCCATTTCTTCCAACCATATTAGTCATTACTTTAATGCCTACATGAACCTAATACATGCCCTAAACCTCTTATTAATCACCCCTCACTATCATGGCATTTAATTCCATGTAAATACACCATTTAAAGATCAAAACTTAAATGAAAACTTACCTAATTTAGAACCTCCTTTCAAAGCTTCAATAACCACTTCTAACTTCCACACCAAAATACCAACCTCCTTTTCCTTCTCAAGTATACACAATACTCATCATCTAGCTTTGATGGATTAAGAGAGTAGCTTGAAGTTATGGAGTAAGATGAGAAAAAGGCAAAATTTTCGATGGTTTTCAAAGAAGGGTGTGTTTCGGGTGAGTTAACACAAAGCTTTTAAAATTTCATCCTTCCTTTCCTTTCAACACATACATATCCGAGAGCATTGATGAAGAAGCATTTAATGATGCTTTTAAATGGCAAATTGTGATTGGCTTATTATTATAAGAAAAGTCAAAATATCGATTCTTTAATCCAGTCCAAAATGTTACTCCAATCAATTCCAATGACCCTACTTTCAGTCCCAAAATAATATACCCAATATTACAGTGCCATTGGGTAGCGATTTTTGCTACCGAGAATCGACCGGTTCGCCAATTGGTGATTTTTTCGGTCCGGGAATTGTCTCCGGAAAAATCCAGAAAAATTCCTAAAAATTCCTAAAAATGTAAAACAATTTATGGCACACTCCAAATAATTTTTCAAACTCGATTATCCCATTAATTTCATACAGAAGTTCAATTTCAACCCTAAGCCGGAAAATGACATGAATGCATGTATACTATGTGCATGTGCAACCAATCAGTAATTATAGAGGCTATATGCTGTATATGCATGCCGAGATATAATTAAATATCCCGAACCCGTCCCAATTACCAAAATGCCCTTCCTATAGTAGAGGGGATGTTACACTCATGAGAGGAATTATCCAGTGCATGACTTAGAGTTGGCTGCAGTAGTGTTTGCTTTGAAGATCTGGAGACATTATCTGTATGGTGAGACGTCCGGATCTTCACGGATCATAAGAGTTTGAGATATATGTTGAGTCACGAGAGTTGAATGAGAGCAGAGGAGGTGGATTGAAATGTTGAAGGATTATGACCGCATCGATTGAGTATCATCGAGGAAGGCCAATGTGGTGGCGGATGCTTTGAGTAGGAGATCTCATGTCGGTCGGCTGAGTTGAGTGAGAGATTGCCCGGTTTGATTCGGTTGAGAGCGCTTAATGTGCAGATGGATTTGGCTCAGGATGGAGCCTTGATAGCTACTCTGAGATTGAGGTCGATGTTACAGGATCGGATCAGGAGAGTTCAGTGTCAGGATCCAGTGTTAGTGAGATTGATGGATAGAGTTAGAGCTGGTCAGAGTTCAGATTTTGAGTTGAGAGATGAGACTCTTTGGATGGGTCAGAGATTATGTGTGCCTGATGTGGATGAGTTGAGACGAGAGATTCTAGAGGAGGAGCATGTGGCTACCTATGCGATGCATCCTGGTGTCACCAAGATGTATAATACTCTTAAGTTGCATTTCTGGTGGCCAGGTATGAAGAGGCAAGTGGCAGAGTTCGTCTCTCGGTGTTTGACGTGCCAGCAGGTTAAGGCTGAGCACCAGGCCCCAGTTGGGAGATTGCATTCGTTGCCCATTCCGGAGTGGAAATGGGAGCGGATCACTATGAATTTTATTATGGGGTTGCCTAGGACGCCGAGACAGTGTGATGCGATCTGGGTCATAGTGGACCGGTTGACCAAATCGGCTCACTTCTTGCGGTCGAGAGAATAATACTCTCGATCAGTTGGCCCGTAAATACGTGGCGTAGATTGTGCGATCGCATGGGGTTCGGTGTCGATAGTGTCGATAGGGATCCCAGATTTACTCGAGGTTACGGAGGAGCTGCGATCGACTTTAGGTGCGAGATCGAACTTTAGTCTGCGTTTCATCCTCGAACAGATGGGCAAAGTGAGAGGACGATCAAGGCTATTGAGGATATCTTTGAGAGCTTGTGTATTAGAGTTCGAGAGTGCTTGGGACGATGCTTGGCTCGATTGAGTTTGCGTATAATAATCGCATGCAGAGCGAGATTGGGATGGCACCGTATGAGGCTTTGTATGGTAGGCCGTGTAGATCACCTCTTTCTTTGGGATGAAGAGGGTGTGAGGATGCTTGAGGGCCCCGAAATGATCCGGGACACGATGGGTAAAGTGAGAGTGATTGAGTCGCATCAAGGCGGCTCGGGATAGACAGAAGAGTTATGTGGATCAAGAACGGCGTGAGATGGAGTCTGATGTAGGCGACAGTGTTTCTCCGAGTGTCACCTTGGAGAGGTGTTGAGATTTGGCCGTAGGGTAAGTTGAGTCCCGGTATATCGGTCCGTATGAGATTCTTGAGAGGATTGGACCGTTGGCCTATAGACCGAGATTGCCTAGTGAGATGTCCCAGGTTGCATGATGTGTTTCATGTGAGTATGCTCGGAGATATCGCTCGGACCGACGATGTGATCCCGGCCCATGAGATTGAGATAGCGAGTGATATGAGTTATGTTGAGGGCCGGTGCAGATTATCGGAGCGAGGTCAAGCAATTGAGGAGCAGGTGATTCCATTGGTGAAAGTCCTATGGAAGAACCATTCATCGAGGAAGCAACTTGGGAGGCGAGGAGCACGTGAGGAGGCAAGACCTCATCATGCTCGACCGGTCGGTATGAAATTTCGGGACGAAATTTTAATTAAGAGGGAGAATTGTAACATCCCGTTACCGGTGTGATGGGCATATCGGTAATTTGGATGAGTGAGCAGTGAGTGCATTCATGATTGAATTACTCGCATAGTGAGTTTTGCATCAGTGATAAATGAGATTAATTGAGTTAATTGCACATGCATCTTAGTATCATGCATTCATGATTATTCCAGCATTTAATTGTGGTTTTGAAAAATGAATTGTGATATTTGTGTGAGATATGAGTTATTGAGAATTAAGCGATAAGTGTAATTGAGTAGTCCCTTGAGTTAGATTGTGAGTTGAGTGAAGAGTGATTTATTGAGAATTGAGGAATAATTAGAATTGAAGAGTTAAATCGAGAGATTGTGACTTGATTGAGAATTTGAGAGAAATTGAGTTGTATAAATGAGTTAGTGTGTGAATTGAATTTTGTGAAATTTGAAATTGAGATTTGAGTATAGAATTGAGTGTTTTGTATTTTGAGGAATTTTGGGAAATTTTCCGAATTTTTAGAGATATGAGTTTGGATAGGAAAATTGACCTAGACCGGTAATTGTGAATTGGTTACGAAAGTGAGTGAAGCGTGACTTGAAAATTTAAAGTTATGAGTTTAAGAATTATTGTGATGAGCGGTGAATTTTAGAGATGGAAATTAAGTGATTTGAGGGTGATAGATTTTGAATCTCATTAAATCGACTTAGTGTATATATATATATATATGGCTTGGGAGTTAGGGTTGACATCGTTTCCTTTTTCCTTCTCCTTTGCCGTCGACGATCGTGAGTTCCTCTTTGAGATTTCGTTGATTCCTCTTCACTGTGGCTGAGGTTTTGCTTGTGATTGAGTGTGGGTGTTGCTTTGAGTGAGATCTGAGAGTGATTCAGAGAGTGATTGAAGCTTGGAGAGTTTCGGAGGTTGCGATTTTTAGGGTTTCCATCGATCTTTGAATTTGGTAAGTTTTGATGTGCTTAATGGTGTTCTTTATGTTTATTATAGCATTTATGGTGTTCTGATGTGTTAATATGGTAGTTAAGAGAGTTTATGTGAGGTGTGAGAGTATTAATGGCGGAAATGAGAATCGGAGAAGACGAACCAGTCGTACGTCGCGACGAATAAATTAAATGTCAATTTGACGTCGCGACGAGCGTGAGCGTGGGAATTGCTTGGGACGTCGCGACGAGCTTAATTTGACGTCGCGACGAGCGTGGTCTTGTGCATCGCGACGAACCGTAGGAAGGCGCCGCGACGAGCAACCTGTACGTCGCAATGAGGAGTGAAATGCTGAAGTGAATTAGTTGAGTCTTTTGAGCATATCTTTTAGTGTAGACCTCCTATTGAGAGCATTCTTGTTTCATTGTGAACTAGAGAAAGAAGTCTTCAAGTGCAGTATTATTGAGAGTTGAATGATATCTAGAGGGATCGTGAATTGTCGATTGTGACCAATTTGAGTATGAATTGGAGAATTATGAAATAGAGAATGAGATGGACCTAGTAAATAGTGAATTGTGCTGATGAAGTGAGAGTTAGTGAAATTGGACTAGAGAGCTGAAAATCATGGTCATGCATCATATAGTTTGAATTGAGACATGTGCATCAGTGAATTGAATTAATTGAGCAAGTAGTGATGATAATTCATTTGAATTGTTATAGAGGCGCCGTTGGATCGACAGATCACGGACATTGCTGGTACTTCCAGGCAATAGCTCGGAAGTTACAGGTGAGTAACTTAGTTGGTTCCTCAACTTTTATGTGATTAAATGTGCTGTGAATGTGTGTGAATTAAGTGTAAAAGTGAGTGATATAAATGTGAAGTGAATGAGCTAAATGTGATAAGTGATTGTGATTGCATCAAGTGTGATATATAAATGTGAATAGGCTGTGAATTGAGAATCGATGTATATAATTGCGCGTAAGTGTTTGATTGTGACAAGTGAGCGAAGTGAGATAAATGTGTTAGAGGCTATGCAGTGTTAGTGCATGCTAAGCATGAACATAAGTAGTAATTAATCGTTGTATTGGAGCTTAGTGATCGAGCTTTAAGCTCGATATCGTTGAATGGGCTGAGGCCAAAAGGAAATAGTGCATACTCGGAGGGCTCTCCTATTCCTAAAGTGAGTGGGCTGTAGTGCATACCACGAGGGCTCTCCTACTTGCCAAAATGTGAACATTGGACGCCAACACAACGACATCATAAAATGAGAAATTGCATACATTATGCATTTGTCGATTGTAACGAAATTGTGAATACGTGTGATGTGTGCAAAGTGTGAATTGAGATGTCTGAGATATGTGATAGTGTAACTGTGTAAATTATGTAAAGTGTTTATAATGTTGTAAATTGTGTTAAAACATATCTATGAGATATATATTATGTGTATATGAATGAGTTGGGTGAACCATCGATGATGGTTTCTCATTGAGTTCGCAAACTCACCCAACATTGCAATACATTTTCGTGATGCGTCATGGGACTCTAGTTCTCGTGATAGTTTTCCTGCGGTGAGAGTTCGTGATCAAGTGCGTGATGGATCACTGTCGGTCATTTGGAGCAACATTTATATTTTTTGGATGACCTAGTATAGACGTTTTTATCAGTTTCCCTTTTTGGATTGTTGTATATAGTTGTAGGGGACTGATAGACTTGTCTATATTTTGGATTGATATTGTGAAATGAAAGAAATATTGTGGTTTTAAATTTTAGTGAATTGCATGTTGTGGTTTATTTTATTGATGCCATGCGAGTGTTTAGTGATCGTTTGCGATCGTAGCACTTCCTTACTGTGGGTTATGCGTCGGAACGACCCACGGACGTCCCGGTGTGTACCCTACGGTGAGGGGGCACTACATTTTAAAAACATTTTCCATGCAGAAATTCATAGGTATGCAAATCATGAATGCATTACTCCAGTCAACTTGTCATGAACACATAAACACATCAAATGGTTTGGGTAAGTCTGAAACATGACGCACTACACATTTCCAATGAAATGGTCCTGTGTAGTCATGAATTCTTGAGGGAGTCTTTGAGGGAGCTCCATGTCACTAACGAGTAGGTGGGAGAAGCCTATACTAGGGTCAACGTGCACGTGACTATTCTTGAAGGACTACCACAAACTCACATAACATAGAGATTTTAAAATTTTGTAAGCTTGGTGCCCAAAAAGGCACATTCTCTTGAAAACTTTTTTTTCATATGCTTGTTATATCTTAAAAATCATTTTCAAAAGTATGGTTTCATAATCATGCATCATTTCAAAGAATCATTTTAAAAACATCTTTTCATAAATTATCACACAAATCATATATATGCATGTAGGACAATCTTGCAGCATTTAACAACATTAAATGCACATTAATGAAGTGGTTGCAAAATAATTACTGTCATTTATTGACATAAAACTTTTATTAGCTTATCACCTAACTATAAAAGTTAAACCCACCTTAAAGTCCTTGACTATGGCTTGTTCAAATATGCCTCTGCTCTTGCTCCTCTTGTCCTTCTTGATTTTCTTCAACATTGACAAAAAAAATCTTAAATCATAAGAATTCAAATAGGAAAACCCAAAGGACCTCATGCATAAAATTGATCTTGGAATACTTATACCCATATCTATCCTAAGCTCTTTGAAACACAAACCTTTCAAAACTCCAAAAGATTCAACACACTTACCTTAAATCTTCACCAAACAATGATTTTCTTAGCTCTAATGGAAGCTCTAATCTTCCCCTTCCTTTTTCCCTTCTTGATCACTCTCAAAATCCCTCTTGAAAGTTAAGAAAAATCAAAACCTAGCTTGCTCTCCTTTCTTTCTCTAAACTCACGTAACTCTCTCCCTTCTTTCTTCAATTTCATTTTTTTTTCTTCCAAAAGCAAGACACCGCCTTTTCTTGGTTTTTAAGCTTAAGTGACTTGCCAAAATTGACCTCACACTCTCCCACTACTTTAATAGTTCAAAACCCTTAGCCTATGTCATATTATCTTACCCACATTAACAAGCTAATCAATTCCAACATAATTAATTTAGCAAGGCCTCAAAATTTGTCTCATCATGCTAAAAAAAATTTTAGGGGCTAACAGGTTAGTAGATAAAAAAAATTAAAAGACCTTATAAGCAAGGGTTAAAATTCATTAGTAGTTTTCCAAAATAAATATGTAAGATCTATAATTGCAAGCTATTATTAAATTAATAAACATTATATTCTTTATTGTGCCTTGATTTTTTGTTTCATAAAATAGGATGAAAAGACACTACATAGACAAGAGTATGATAAGATTACACAATGTAAAGTCACTAACTATAAGGAAGGTAAAGGATGAGTGTCAAAAGAAGTAGAAAACAACTATATAAGTTTGTTCAATAATTTCTGTTTATTTATTAATTTAGTAGTAAATAATAATATGTGGATTGAATATTGGTTTTCTTTTTTATATGTTAGAATAAGATGCAAGAGTTATTAAGGAAGTCTAAGCTTGAGGAGGCTCAGTATGGAAGACATTTGTGATATAGTACTTGGTAATCATTTTGGCTATGTGAAAGGCCTTACCTATGGCCCTAAGCTAATTGTTTCAACCTCAACATATAAAATAATCATTCAACATCTTTAAGAGGAAAACAACAAGCTTAAGGCTACATTATAGGTTGAAGGAAGCAGGAGAGAAGAAATTTGAACTAAATTAGCAAACATGATATGTTATTCAAAAGTTTACTTAGCCCATATTGTAATGGAAATGAAGAGGAAACTAAAGGGTAGTAATTATATCTCCTATACTTATTATATCACATCCTGTATGTAATATAATTTAATTTTATTACTTTTTACTTGAATTATAGAATGGATGAAGATGCAACTAATGAGTAATTATGACGTGAATTGTAAAGTTATATGGTGTTTGCTTTAATCAGAACAAAATGCTTAGCGTAATAATACTTTAATTATATTGTTAATTGATTTTAACCAACCTTTTAAAATGATTATAGGTCCATAGACTTAGACAACACTAGGTAGTCATTAAGTTATACTCAAATTGTAACATCTCGTTTTCTCATAATAAGGGTTAGAACCCTATAATAGTGTACATGAGAGATTATTGAGAAGTTAGAAAGTGCATTTTATGCTCGTGCATAATATAACATACATACACATGTTAATATTAATTATTGCACATATTAAAATGATTGTACATGTATTTATTGACATTTTTCAGGCGTAATTGATTTATAAGTGAGATTATATTGAGAATTGTGGATTATATGTATTGAAAATTGATTTGGTGATAATAATTGTTAATCTAAAATATTTTTGGTAAAATTTAGGAAATTTATGAAATTTTGGGTATTTTGGACTAGAAAAATGTCAAGTGGTAGGACAATTAATAAATAGTAGTAGAAATAAGAGTCAAATGGTAGTGAAAATTTTTATAAATGACATTGGGATTTAATGACATATGTTATTGAAAATTGGGAGACAATTGGAGTAGAAATTGGAACAATTCGACTAGTTAAATAAAAGACCAAGGAGAGACCATAAGAAAGTGACACGTTGTAAGTGACAAGTGTCACTTACCACACCACATGCCATAACCCACGAAACTCTCCCAAGTGAAGGACTATCTTATCTTTAATTGGTCTTTCACTTTATTAATTACTTCATCTTTTGTTAATATCTCTTCTCATCTTCTTCGATCTTCTTCACCTAAGATCCTCTCTTTTTTCCCTATAACGTAAGCCTTGCTCTCACCCTTTTTTTCTGCTATCATTTTGTTGTCTTCTTCATTTGCCACAAGAAGACCTAATCCTACCACCCTTGAATGATGATGCACGTGTGAGAGAAGAAAGATAGGGCTAAGAGAGCTCATGAAGCGTTTGAAGAATCTTGGAGCGTAATCAACTAAGTAACATGCTAATTCTCATGGGTTGTATTAATATGAAACAAATATGGTGATTAATTGATATTAAATGATAATGAGACTAGTGGTCATTATACATGTACATTGTGGATGAAGAATGAGAATATTGATGTCTTGTTTCTTTGAGTGCATGATGAGTAATAATAAATAGATCTTTTTCTAAATTTTAGTGTGTTAAATTTGTTCATGATTTGCTTAATAAAAGTCATTTATGATGATAGATTAAGGGATGAATTATTATGAAAAAGGAAGTTTGAAAATATGATGATGTGTGGATGAAGAAGTAGATAGAGTTATGTCTTACTTTGTGTTAAGATGAGTGATAATTCATGAGTTTCGAGCTAATAAGGAAGAGTATTATGATGTCTTTAAATGAGATGAATTAAGGTGATATTTAGTAATGAAATGAAGGTAAAAAATGAAGTAGAACATGTGCAGAAAATTAACGACGAAAGTGTATAAGAATATATTCTATTTTGGTATTTATGATCAAGCATGGATTTTGATTTGTGTGTGAATGATATTGAATTGAAATGGAACTAAGAATGAAGAGTAAATGAAGTAAAAAAGATGATCTATGTACAAGATGTGTTAAATATAAAATGTAAGAGTTAAAAATCTAGAAAATTGAAAAAGAATGGCTGGAATATGTTAGCTATAATGTTTCCACTTGACATGCATCTGTATTCTAGCCATATCTTGATCTGTACATATATAAATGAGATTATTTTAATTTTAGATTAAACTAGAGACAAATAGTTATATTTTTCATTAAGAATCGATTTTGAATTTTGTCTCTAAGGGTTTCGAAACTTGGCTTGAATTTGAGTACTATATGTTATCGCTGTGTAAGAACAATATATAGTACTTTGAGTATAACTTGTAGAATATTGAACCAAACTGTGTGAACTTGGTGTCATTAGAAACTTAAGACATATAGGAACATTTGTTTAGAAGAATGTGTTGCTTAAATACCTCATTTTCTATGTCAAAATGGCCATGCAAAATTGACCCGAAAATCTATCATGAGAAAAAAAATGGAAAGGCCATAAATGTGAGTTATTCTTCTTTTGTGTGATGTTTGAAACAAAAAATGGTAAGGTACTTTCATATGATGCATTTAGGCTTGAATGTGATCTTGAATGAGCCTAGTTGATGATGAATTGAGCAATTAAAGTAAAGAAAGTGTATTAGGTATTAAGGAATGATTTAAAGATGATGTTAATTGGTTATGAGATGCGTATTAAGGAAATGTACCTGAGATTGTCATTGAGCATGCATTATACATAATCCATATATACATATATGCATAAATGAGTACTTATATACTTGTGCAAAGTTACAATGTGTGTAAATATGTGTTGCATGATATAGAAGAGCAATTAGAGCGACAACATACAAATGTTCTGGAACTTTGAGGCAATAGCTATTTGGAGCAAACTGTGAGTAACCTAGATGGTCTCACTATGATTATTTGTTTGTTTGAATTATGTATTGAATTATTATGTGATGTGTATGTACAGATTCTCATCATTGAATGTCCAAGGTGTTTGACACATGAATAACGTTGGAAATGCTCATTGAATGTGAATTTGACTGAATATGCGATTTCTCAACTTAAATGTTGAATATCGGACCAAGGTCTAATGAAAAATATGAATGAGGCTGTGAATGTGATTGGTTGAACACAATGATTGAATATGTGTAGTGCATTGCATTACATGAATGTATGAAAGATAAAGACAGTTGTGACCAGAGCAGTCGGTAAAAAGAGCTTGAAGCTCAGAACGTGCTAAGAGCCTCTGGCTCAATATGTAAAATGAGCCTTGTATTCTCAATGGATAAGGGATAGTATTAATGAACATGATATCTACAACAAATATGGGATTATGAAAAAGACACTCGTTCACAATAACAAAAGAAACGAACGTGAGTCTTATGAGCATTGCATATACAATTGATGTATGTGCGAATTAAATGATTGTAATATATTATTGAATTATATTGAATGAGGAATGTGAAAATTGTGTACAAGGTGTTTTGTGATGCTACATGATGATACTTAAATGATATGAACTATATGATTGTATGGATTGTTGTGTTATGTGATATGAGTGAACCATCGAGGATGGTTAACTTACGAAATTCGCAAAACTTACCAAAAATTACACATTGACTTTTCAAGTTCGAGAGAGACGATATAACTTCTAAGTTAATTTAGAAGAGAACTAGTACTGATTTCGGATAGAAGACATGGCTCAAAGGTCGATCAGCTGGGACTGAGAGATCTAAATAAATTTTTGTATAATTCCTCATGTATGTAGCATGTTCTGTATATAGAGATATAAACTCTAATTAGTTTTTGATAATGTATGTATATGGATGTTGTTGTAAAGCTATAATGTACATATTGTTTAAGAAATGAAATAAGGAATTTGGGTTTTAGCTATGATGATTCTTATGTTTTAATTTATAATGCCATAAGTAAGTTAAAGTGATGTAGGTGGTGCACCGCTTTCGTCGGGCATATGCTCGAACGTCAGAAGGACGTACGGGCATAAATGTCTGATGGGGAAGGAGTGCCACAAAATTGTTTTTTTTATAATCTGACAATTTTGTCAATATGTCAGACATATTATAATTTCTGAAGTAATCTCTTTACTTATTGTTTTGTCTATAAAATTTGCTTAAGTTGTCATTAATATCTTTTATAGGAATAAAGGATCATCCTTTACTATTATATTACTTTTGTTGGTACAATTTAATTATATTTATATAATTATACTTTATACATAAAATGCTCGACATTTTGAATTAATAATATTTCTATACAATTTAATTCTATAATGATAACCAGATAATTCACAATGAAAAACATATCAATACATTATATACAAAATTATTGTTCAATATCATGTATTAAAAACATAACAAATAACATGTTGCTATATTATTAAAATGTAGCAAATAATATATTGACACATTATAAAAAGCGTAACAAATAACATATCACTACATTATGAAAATGTAGCAAATAACATATTGTCATATTATAAAAATGTAGCTAATACTATATAGGTGTAAAGGAAAAACATCGCAAAAAACTATGAAGTATCTTCCTACCTTCTTTTTGTTCCATGTGTAAAAGGCACCTTACATTTTGAGATCCAAGACTTGTATATCTCTAATTCACTATATTAATTATTTAGTATGATTCCTTACGCTTACATTTCCCTATGCTTCCAGTCTACTTACTATATAGTTGAAGTCACCTGTGATTAGCCCTGGTAAATTTATGGTGTTTCTTGCCTCCCTTAACTTACTCTATAGTGAAGATGTTATATTAAAGCCATACACAAAAGTGACATAAAATTGCACATTCTACTTTTCATTTGTGCCTTTAAGCTAATTAGCTTATGTTCTATATGTGTTGGGTGAATAAGTATTTCCTCTTGATCATAATTAGGCGTAATTATGTCATTATAATGGCATCCATAGTTGGATATGATCGGTCACCCACTCCTTTTGTAACTCAATTGTTGCAATTATTGGGATCTTTGTCTCAAGCACTCCTACAAGAAAAGTTTCATGTTTATTCATGCAGTCAAAAACAATGTTTTGTTTACTCAGGTAATTATTAGACCCTTTTATATTCCAAGATAGTATGTTCATTTGGAATTAAAGTTATTCTTCCTCTTTAACCCCCTTCTAGCTACTTTCTAAAAACTTTCCTCAATATGAATCCCTTGTGGTTCTTTGCTAGTAGGAGTATTTCCCCTTATTGTGTGGTATCTCTAGTGAAAATGATAGTCTCAGTTGATTAAGTACTTAACCCATATTGAAGAACCTGAGATTCATTTTATTGATTAGTTGACTCCTAACAGTCTTTGTTTTGTGTTACAGGTATTAAAGGAGTTTTTCCTTTTCCAAAATTCCTTTAATTTTGTCCTTGCCCTTATCTACTTTTGGACTTCCTCCTTATATTATGGTGTTGCAGAACAAATTTTCCTTATGTGCTTTACCCAACGTTGATTGATTCTTCCCGTCATCATTTTAAACTAGATCATTGAAGCTACTGTTCTTCAATATTTTTTTAATGGCCTTCCACACCTGGTTTTGAGCCATTTTCTTTAGCCTCTAATTATAAGTTACCAAAACTTTATCTTCATACATATTGATAGCATCATCTAATCTCATAACAGGGATGATGTTAGGAAGCTAGGAATTGAATTAGCACGCAAACTTTTGCATAGCTGATCCTTTTCATTAGGGTAGTAGTTTCATCAATGTATAGAGGACGTATCACATAACTAGCAAGGTGTCTCGATCCTTTCGTTGTCCAGTACTCCAAAGGCATGTTTTGCAAGTTCATCCCAATTGGTATTTTCTTCTATCTCAAGTCATTTAGTTTTATTCCAAGTTTCAAGATTGCAATATGATTGGCTTGGAATTGTAATGTCATGGCCCATTCTCCAAAACCTTGTGAGGAAAATCAATTGAAGTAAAACTGAAGAGGAATAAATTATCCTCATTGAGGAGTACTTCATCTAATCTCGTGGTCTTTCAAGTGGTGTTTACTTAAGGGCTGATGAAAAAGTGACGTGGGAAAAGAAGTAAGAGAGGTAGGAAATCAATAGGTCAAAAAGTAGATCGAAGGAGAAAGAAATTGTTACATAAAGGATTTGAATGAGATTAAAGGTAATGAGAGAAATTGGAGAGTGCATTGGAATAAAATAAAGAAAAATTTTGGGAGTCATGATTTGGTAATTATTATTATAATACAAAATAAAAATTTTATTCAATAACTACTAAATAGTTAACTAGTTTATTCAGTAGATAAAATAATTTGATAAATAGTGATTAGTAATAGCTTTACTTGAGGAGGATTGTTGTTATTTGCAGTCCATGCTAATAAATTGTCCATATTAGGGACATTGTTTTTTTTCGTTATAGAGAAAAAAAGTCTAAATCACACTTTAGCTAACGTAAAGATCTACGGTATAAAACTTCGTGTTGAAGAGGACATTGTTTTAATATGTCGGCTGAAATCCATTACTTAACTCTTTTTTTTATACAAGGGAAAGGAAAACGAGAGAAAATTAGGGCAGATGTCTGCGATACAAAACACCGTGAGAATCACAAGACATAAGGCGAGGGCAGTGAAGGCACCTCTGAAGGGGTGGACTCGAGCTAGCATAAGCGAGAAGTATCGCACTCTGGTTGCCTTCCTGAGGTACATGTTGGAGCTTCAAGTCCCAATCTCGACGTAACAGCTCCCGAATACCTGTCAGCAAGAAAGAAAAGTCAGTCAACTGGAACCTAGAGGAAGAGAGGATATTGATTACCTCCAAAGAATCCACTTTGAGAATCACTCACCGAAAACCCCAATTCCATGCCAAAATAATTCCCGAATGGACTCCCCATAGTTCCGCCTCAAACGGTGAACCCCGGCCAATATGGTGCAGGAAGCCCCCACACCACTGGCCTCGCCAATCCCTGAGCAGCCCTCCGACCGTTGCAAAGTTAGCCCCACTCATGACGGCTCCATCAGTATTGAGTTTGACCCAGCCTTCCATGGGTTTAGTCCAGCCCACCAATTGGCCCACCGCTAACCCCTGAGGCTCGTGGACACATCCTGCCACGATACTAGCGCGAACTAGCCTATTGGCATAAGCCAAGACTGCCCGATAACCATCGGTAGGCCAGGTGAAGTCCGCCTCAAAGATAGGTTTGTTACGCCATTTCCAAAGAAACCAGCAAGCTACCCCGAAAATAGAAGCCCAAGGAAGTTGCTGGAAATGATCGCTCTTGCACAAATTGCGAGTTACCCACTAGTCGACGTCCTGAATAAAGAAATGCGGGTCATGGAGCACCGAGGACAAAGTACACCAGAAGGCTCTGACTTGTCGACAGTCCCGAAAAGCATGCAAAGTAGTCTCATCCAGGCCACAGGCGGGGCACTGACTGTCTGTCGTAAGGTGTCTGGCTACTCGCTGGTGGTTAGTCAACAGCTTTTGCTTGAGCAAGAGCCAAAGGAAGGTCCGTATACACGGAGGGCTTGCCCATTTCCAAACAGGGGCCCAGGACCTACCGGTCACCTCCGAGTCTGTCCCCTCAATAAGGTCGTAAGCAGATGTAGTAGTGAACTTACCACTCGGGGTAGGGCCACACTGAAATGAATCTACCTCGATCTTTGGGTCAAAAGCGGAGGCCACAATTTCCATCTGACGGAGGAAGGAGGTATTCTGGGCGGTGCAGTGCAAGAACGTGGCCCAAACAGGTAGTCGGCCACTGTGACGTAGCGAGCCATCTCTGGAAGAGGAGTGGTGACCACGGAGGCTAAAGGACCCCTACTCGACACCCAGGAGTCCAACCAGAAGAAGATGTGTTGTCCATTCCTTAAGGTCCACCTGAGACTGTGGCGGACATGGTGCCAAACTGCCGAGATACTCCTCCAGGTAGAGGAGGCCCGGGATAGGTGAATAGAAAAGGGGATATGAGTCGGATCGAGACGATACTTAGCACGTAAGACTTGGACCCATAACGAGGTAGGCTTAGTAAGTAAATCCCAGTCAAGTTTAGTCAAAAGAGCATCGTTAGACGTGCGAAGACGTTTTAAACCTAGTCTCCCATCCTTTTTAGGTTTGCAAACCTCCTCCCACTTAACAAGGGGGATCTGTCGGTGACTACCAGTACCACCCAGACAAACGTGCGTGTAAGCCTGTAGCACCCCCTTACCATAGGGTATACACCGGGATGCCCGTAGGTCATTCCGATACATAACCTACGATAAGGGTGCACTACGAACATTCAATATTGAACCTCATATGGCATCAATAATTATTCAGCATTAATATGAAAATCACTAAATTTTGAAATCTTAAATTGTTCTCATTTCATATGATCAAAAGCAGTAATTTACATACTTGTTAGTTTTTTTACTGTCTGTACATTACTCCAAAAGAAATCTAACACAAAAAGCCTAACTAGGTCATCTCCAAAAGATCCCAGCTGACCGACCTGTGTGCCATGACTTCTCTTACCCACAAGATCTACATGGCAGGAAAAGTCTCTCTGGAGCTACGAGTCTACTCTCTCGGTCCTGAAAACTAATTTGCAATTTTGGGTGAGTTTGCGAACTCAATGAGGAACCATCATCGATGGTTCACCCAATTCATGCATTGTCAAGTATAACAAAATTATAGCATATTAGCTCATTCAGAAATATCACAGAATCATTCACATGAAACCAAGGCGATTTGTCTTTCACTCAATCAAAGTATTCAATCAAGTGCACATGTAATGCGTATGTGACCCTTTTTTTTCCAATTTATTTCGTTGTTGTGACCGAGCGCCTAAACTATCCCAATAAGGGCGCATTATTCGTTGAGCTTAAGGCTCTGTAACACTGTGGGCTCGAGGCCCAAATACGTTGAGCTTTAAGCTCTTGGTGGCCAGTCAGTCTGGCCAATTCTTGATCATGCATTATGCATGGAATGCACGTGGCAATATAAAGCAAAGTTCACATCATATTCGGTCCCAAATTACCACATTCACACAAGTAATTCACAATTAATCACATTCCGAATCACATATAGCACTTCTATGTCATATTCTTCCAATATCTCAGACATCTTCAATCCGGAACCAGCATAAACAAACACAAAGCCCACCATTATTCTCCACAATGTTATAAGTGCAAAATATAAACATTTAATAATCGAGAAACCATCTAGGTTACTCAAAAAATAGCTTCCGAGCTAATGCCGGGAAGTCTCGGCAACGTCCGTGGGATGACGTTCCAACTGTGCCTCTATAATAATCATAATATTCACATGTCATCAAATGCACAATTAGAAATATTAAATAATGCACATGTAACAATTTAGATGTGTACAATGCATGTTCGTGACATTCCCTGCATTTCCCATAATTCACATCACAAAAGATTTCCCTATGTCTTAGGAATCTATAGACACCAGAATTACTCAATTTGGACCTCTATAGGTCCGGATATTGCCAAACTTTACTCAATTCTCTCACTTAGATTTAATCCCTAAATCTAAATTAAAATCCCACAAGTTCACAATTCCACATGGAGAGGTAGATCATTGACTTATGAATCCAACACCTCGAGAATCAGGTCAATCGGAGGTCGGATGACGAAGATATAAACAAAAGAAACTTTAGGACAAAACAAAAGATAAGAGAGTTTGTCCTATTTCCATCTCTTCCACCATCTGAATTTCTAACATGCATAACTTTTTACACACGTATCCAAAAATTACAAACAAGATCTCATTGGAAAGACAAAAAGAAACCCTACAAGTTCCATGAAGGTCTCACAAACCAATCTCACCTCTAAGGGTGCTACAAACTACTTCAAATTTACTGCCCATAAATGACCATATGAACAGTAACTGTGTTCTTCCAAACCTCATAACTTTTTACTCATAACTCCAAATAAGGTAAATTATACACCATTAGAAAGATCTAAACATTTTCTACAATCTTCATGAAGACTCCCAAATCCAATTCAATCTATAAGAGGGTCAAAAATACAAACAAAGGTTCTGCCCAATGAAACAGTAAAACTACCATATGAACAGTAACTGCACTCTACTACAAAAATCCTATCTTTCCATTCCTTATGCCAAAAATTACAAAATTTATGTCAAAAGAAATATCCAAACATGTTCTACAAGTTTCATGAATAACTTGGAAGCAAAATCAACCTCGAAACAACTCAAATTCAAGCTTTTGCCTATATAAGTCTCATTCTCACAGTAACAACATCTTCCAACATTCATAACTTTTCAACCCATTTTCGAAAAATTACATAACATATAGAAATAAAAAGCTCAGACAACATACTACAATTCTCAAGAAGGACTTCCAAGCAAATTCCCATTCAAACTAGGTCAAATTCTCTCACTTATGTGGCTGTCCTGTTAGGGTTTAAGAAAACAGCCTTTAACCTAAACTATAACAAAACTTTACAAATTTATATCCAACAATTCTTACATCCAAAATTCACACAAAATACCTCATTAGAAACCTACAATAATTCTCTACAATTTTTCAGAAGGTCACTAAAGCCAATTTCACCACCAACAGTCCCAAATAAATACCAGAACATAAATAGCACAAAACTTGTTCACATAAAGTCACTTACACGCAAAACACATTGTCAACTGAATGACCATCTGAACATTAACACACCATAAATTTCAACGTACAAATAAAAAAAAATTCATACTTAGTGGAATTAGAAAGCTAACACAAAAATCTTCAACTTTCATGAAGACCAAAATAGAAAATTCAATCCAATTTAATCCTAAACAAATCATCAAAGTTTCAGGTCTCAAGGTTCGGATTACTGTTCCTACAGCACCTACAACTCACTTTTCATGCCAAATTTAAAATCCTTAAGATCAGAATTGGACAAAACTTCCTTCATATGAAATCTAGCCATACTTCTTAAGTTTAATTTAAAACAAACCTCAGCTCAATTGGACAACCATATCAAAAGTTATGAGCCAAAATCTGAAACCTACACAAGGTCACATTTTTCAGATTTCCTCCCTACCTTAACTCTTTTCATTTCATCACTTTACCTACATCAATATGCATCCATTTGAACCTCTAATTCGGCCATAAGTTCATCACACATTTACTTGAGTAATCAATCACAATTTGGCAACACACATACAAAATTTTCTTCCCTAAATATCCATTCATCTACAATTATTCAAACATCAAAAATCAATCCAAAACTAATCCATAACCAATTCACAACATATTCAACCTCACCCATACTTATACTTACACCCAAATAATCCAACCACTATCTTTATGAAATTAATGTTCAATTTATCCCCATGAATGCTTCTAACTACCAAATGAAAGAATATAATGCACAATTCTTACCTTAAACAAGTTACAAGCTTTAAATTCTTCAAATCCCTCCAACTTTCTACCACACACCAACACCTACAGCCATCACTCCAATACACACATAAATCATCATACTTTCAAAGCTTAAGTTTGGTCTTGGGTGTGACTAAAAGAGAAGCAAGTAAGTAGCAAGGAAAGTTTGTTGTATGGGATGGAAAGAAAAAAATTTCAAAGGAGGAAGAGAGGAAGGAAAGCTACGGATGGAGGAGGTTTGTAATTAACAAAGTGACTTTTAAACCTTCCAAAGGAGAAGTGTCGTAGGAGCTTGGAATTCTTAGGCTAATTTAATAAGCTTTAAATCTAAGACTAAGTAGGCAAGTGACATGTGTCACTTGCCACTTGTCTTTTTCTAATTCCTCTTAAGGCTCTTTCCAATTGTAGTTAAATTTCTAGTCCAATTTGTCTCCAAATTCCAATGGCTCAAAGTTCATAATTCCTAAAATCATATGTCTCATAGTCCAGTACCATTGGACAGTCATTTTCAAGATGAAAATCTATCATCCCATGACTTGCGATTTTTTTTTCTGTCCGGACATTTTCCCTAAAAATTCCAGAAAAATTCCTAAAAGTCCCTAAAAATGTAAAACACACCTAGATCACTCCAAATCAATTCTTCAAGCACAAATATCACATAATTCACAAAAAGTTTCATTTAGACACATATGCCGGGAAATGTCATGAATGCATGTACAGTCATGTGCATGTGCAAAAATTATCATTCATATTTATATAGAGGCTATAAGATGCATGTACATGCCGAGATATATTTAAACATTCCTAACCCGTCCTAATTTACCAAAATACCCTTCCCATCGGTGATGGGATGTTACAAAGTCTCTCCAACTCATCGCAAAGGAGGCGAGGGAGTCGCACCGTCTGCATAGTAAAAAGTAGGGAGAGCGGTAATGATTGACTGGGCAAGGGTGACTCGCCCAGCTAACGACAAAGACTGGGCCTTCCATCCAGAAAGTTTCTTGTGGGCGTTGTTCGCAATATGCTGATAGGTGTGCCTCGTGGTACGTTCATGGATAAGGAGAACACCAAGATATTTCCCCAGATTGGTCGTACGAGGGACATTTAGAGAGTGACTAAGACGGCGAGCATCACCTGGAGTAACATTTTTGGAAAAGAAAATCATGGTTTTGTTAGTGTTGACCTTTTGACCCGAAGCCGTACAAAAGGTAGCCAGGGTATGAGTGATAAGCTGAATCTGGGAATCAGTGGCTTCGGCAAAAAGGACCAGATCATCAGTGAAAACAAATGAGAGATGCGAGGGCAGGAGGGACCCATCTTGATCGGTTTCCAAGCGCCAAGACTCACCTCATGCGAAATGAGATGACCCAATCGTTCCATACATAGAACAAAGATGTACGGGGAGAGGGGGTCACCTTGGCGAAGCCCGCGAGAGGGACGGAAAGGAGAAGACTTAGAGCCTTGCTAGTCGACTTACAATGTGACCGTCGTTACACATTTCATAATAAGACGGACGAGGAGAGACGGGAGACCGATATCCAACAGCGTGCTGTGGACAAACTCCCAACTGAGCCTATCGTACGCTTTCTCCAAGTCAACCTTGAGAGCTAAAAGGCCAATTTCCCCTATTTCGTACGCATCGTGTGGATGATCTCTTGGGCAATGATGATGTTATCTGTAATATGGTGCCCAGGAATGAAACTGCACTGGGTGGCGGCCACCAAATGTGCCAAATGAGGTTTAAGGCGGTTCACTAAAACTTTAGAAAGAATCTTATAGAGAACGGTGCAAAGGCTAATAGGCCTGAAATGAGCCATCCGCGACGGGGAAGGAGTTTTGGGGATTAAGACCAAAATCGTATGTTTGATGTCCTCGTCCCATCGCTCAGAGCTGAACACCTCTTGAAAATAAGCCACAACCCGGGGCCCGATAGCCGCCCACTGTTTTTGGAAAAAGAGGGCATTGAACCCATCAATTCTCGGGGCTGTATTCGGATTCATAGAGAAGACCATCGTCCGGACTTCGAGCTCGTGGAGGGGGAGACTAAGGTCACGCACACGCACTTCCGAAAGCAGCGGGAAATGACCAAAAAAGGGGTAAGGGGGAAAATACGAGTATCTGACGTATACAGCTAAGAATAGAAGGTGCGAGCTAGCTGACCCAACTGGGCGAGGTCAGAAATGAGTGTCCCGTCCAAATCAAAGCGACACTCAATTTTCAACTTCCGACGTTTCGCTAAGGTTACCATGTGATAAAACTTAGTGTTACGATCACCTTTAGAAATCCAGTCGCTCCGAGCACGCTGATGCCAAAAGATTTCCTCCTCGCATAGGACTTGAGTCAGGTCTGCACTCAGTTTATCTTCCAAACCGAGCATGGCTTCCAAATTGTCAGGGGTGATGGACCGGTGGATTCCCTCAAGCCTAGTGAGAAGATGACGTTTACGATGGAAAATATTACCAAAATCAGTTTTGTTCCAACGTGAGAGGAGAGTGGAGAGCGTAGCGAGGGCCTGACTCAGCGTGCCCTCGGTCATAGACCAGTAGCGCTCAACCACAACTGCAAACTCAGGATGGGTGAGCCAAGCATTTTGGAAATGAAAGTCTAACGGACTTGCAGAACGGAGCTGCTGTCCGTGCAAGTGAATAAGTTGCGGGCGATGGTCAGACCCCATGAAGGGGAGGTGACAAATACACGTGTGAGGAAAAGTATGGAGCCAGGCTGAGGATCCAAAACTCCTGTCAAGCCGAGCTTGGATCCGACTCCGACGCCAAGTGAATTTAGAGCCCACATAGCCCAAGTCGTGAAGCCCACAATCCTGGACCCAGGCACAAAAAAGAGGATTGACCACCCGGGCTTTCTTGGACCCGCCAATCTTGTCCAAGTGATCCAGTTTGGCATTAAAATCTCCACCTATCAGCCAAGGCCGCTACGTACGGCGGCCGACCCAGCGAAGTAAAGGCCAAAGGAGGGATTGAGTAGCAGCTTGTGGGTTCGCATAAACAGCTGTAAAGTCAAAGGTATCGGAGTCAAACGTAACTGTGGTGTGGACAAATTGATGATGGGAAACCACCACCGAAAGATCAATTTCGGTTGTCCATAAGAGCCAAATCCTGCCCGAGAAATCCACCACTTCAACTCTAAAGGAGTAATCATACCCGAGCGACTGAATAACCGCATTAGCTCGTGGACCGCTAATGCGAGTCTCGAATAAAACTAGGATCCTAGGCTTATAAGCTCACAAATAATTTCTGAGGATAGCAACGAAGCTGGGACCCCTAGCCCCTTGGCAATTCCAAAGAAGAACTAACATAAATAATAAGGAAAACTAGAGTGGAGCTGAGGTCGAGACCGTACCTCCAGCAGAGTCCTCGAGGAGAACATCGGTTGGATCCGTCCGAGCAATGTCTACATCAGAACAACTCACAGCTTGGGCCTCCTGGACGCTAGGCGCCAGAGTTGAAACATTGGTTGACACAACAGGTGGAAGAAGGGCATTAGCCTCCCGAGGACTAGACGCCTCCGGAGTTTCGATGCCCTCCGTCGTATTGTGACCGGCAAGGTCAGCACTGGGAGGCGCCCCAATGGTGTTACCATCACAAATCATGTCAGTGTGGGAGGGAAGTTCAACGGCTATGTGGTTGTCCGGAGGAGACGGTTGAAGCTGGATTGATGGGTTAGGAGTCACGGGGGGGAGCCCAGCTGCCCATTGAGTCCCGTATCAGGAACTTTCCCCATGATTTGTCTGGGCCGGGCCAATGTGGGGGCTGCGGGGAAGTGGAGTCTTTCTAGGAGTGGGCCCAGCAGCTTGGAAGACCAAGCCCATAGGCACTTGAGGGCCCTTGCCTTTGGGTACACGTGGTTTGGGCCCATGGGATTTGGAAGGCTGGCCCTTGGGTGCATAGGCTCCTGGTGCAGCGACGACTGTGGGTTTCGGAGGCTGTCCAACGGTAAAAGCAAAGGTCTGGCTTGAGGAAGTAGCGACGTCGTCTCCCTGAACGTTTCCTTCCTGACTGGACAAAACGGCAAATCTCAAGCCCCCCATGCGCTTCACGTCTCTAACATTACCAGACGAAGGTGTCCGTTGCTAGAGTTGTCGGGAGGCTCGTCTAGGAACTTGGTTCCATTCACCGTACCCAGCGCGGGGACCTCCGGCAACGGGCGCCCCAACTGACTCTGCTCGGGTCGGCGACGCCAAAGGTTCACTAGCCCTCTATTCGACAGGTGAAGAAGATGACCCTGGGTTTGGGGTAACAGAGGTGGGCTGGAGACGATGGGGACACACATCCTATGAGTGGTCGATGCGCCCACATCCAAAGCATATTTGAGGCAGACCCTCGTATGCAATCCTCAGGACTTCACCATCCAGCTCCACGCTGTGGCGCAGAGGAGCGGTCAAGTCGACATCTACAGCCAGCCGAGCAAACTTCCCACGGTTCTATTATAGAGTGGCTTCATCAATTCGGACGGTCGTCCCTACTAAGTCCCCAAGCGCGGTGATGATCTGGGGGTGGTAGTGAGCAAAGGGAAGGTCCGGTATACGGACCCAAACCATGGCCCTGTTAACTGACCCCTGCGAAGGCCTGAAAGACGGAAGCCACTGCTGCACCGAGAAAATATGGCCAAAGATGACCCAAGGCCCTTGCGTGAGAGCTTTAAGGTAGTCATCGTCCTCCTGGAACTTGATGAGGAAGAAATCGTAGTCAAAGTCTACAACTTTCATCGGACCCCAGGGATGCCACAGGGATGCCAAACAGGAACAAAGGAGCCGGTAGCCAATGCGGCAACCAAGGAGCTTAATGACAACGACATTTTTCCATTGTAAGTCCAGTTTGTCGCACTTAGAGCTGGAAAGGGTGATACTGCTTGGGAGGTCACCATTAGTTTGGATGTCACCCTCTTTAATGTCGATAACTTCATCAGCTGGCTAGTGGCTGAGATCTGTGGCGTTGGCATGCCCCTACAATGCCGCACTGTAGGTCTGTGTGGGAAGAGTGGTATGCTCCTCCTCACGCTTACGGGTACGGACCCATTTGGGATGGTGGCCCTCCGGGCCCTGAACCTTCATTTGGGTTCAATAGTAGTAACCAGAAACTGGTGCTGGAGGAGAAAGGGAGAAATGCCGGATGATTACATGAAGACACCGTAGAATCACTGTTCATGCAGAGAGAGTCACTGTTCAATCTTCAGAGAGTTTTAACTTTTTGATAATCACACTTTTACCCATTACTTAACTTTTTATCAATTAAGAGTCGCACCGTCAAATTTAGTAAATGTCAGCGACATTATTCAATTCATAACTTCATATATTGCTCGCAGGCAGACAAGCCATGGCTTCTGCTACGGTTGGTAAGTCTTTATAAAATTATGACTGTTATAAAAGATAGAAATAATATGGTGTGCCACTAATTGTTAATACACCACTTAATTGTTAATGCACCAAATACACCACTTAATTGTTAGTGCACCAAATGCACCACTTAATAGTTAGTGTACCACTTCTATTATCATGATAGTATTTTATTAGAAATTTTGTACTATAAATAGAAGGGTTAACTTGATGTAAGTGACACCAATTTATAAGAAGAATTCTCCTCTCCCAAATATTCTTAAATTTTAGTTTCGGTTTTATAACACGTTATCACCACGAAGCTCTAATGTCTAAAATTCGGCTTATCAACTTCAAGCAATCATAAGGTTCTTGGTTTCGTACATCAAACAAGCGTAAGTTCTTCCATTTATTTTCCATTTATCTACATTAATTCTACTTATGATATTATTAAAAAATTATAGACGACTCTCTATAACTTCCCTAAAGTTTTACCTTCTCTTTAAATAATGAAAAGGTAATACCACCTCTAAATACTTAAGTTATTGTATAGTATACATCACAATTAGAAAATAAATAAATAAAATATATTCAAGACTATTATATTTATTATACTCTAATTAATTTTACTACATATATCTTATTATCAATTATGTGTTTTAAATAACTAATTAAATAATATATATTATAACGATTATAAATATAACGGCTAATTAACGGTAAAAAATAATAATGAAAAATGATTCATTTTTCTATAAATACATACCACTTCTACATAATTTACTTCATCTCTACACATTATTTCTTACCTCAAAATATAATTCAAATGTTATCTGCTACATTATTTTTTGTATAATTATTGTCATTATGTATCTTTGTTTCATTCTTAGTGTAGAGCTAAATGATTGGATCGTAATTTTTTCTCTTAGTAATAGCATTTTGTATGATCCCTTTGTTGCTTATTGGCATAGCATTTGAGCATGGCATGTGATTTATTTAATGTAATATCTATTTGAATAAGCTGTATTAATTATTTCTCTATTGTATAATAGTTGCCAACATGTCAATCTTGCCAAAATTGAGTTATTTGCTCTTGATGTTGCGGGCAATAATTATATGTCGTGGATGATTGATGTTGAAATGCATCTTGAATAAATGGATCTTTTAGATACCATTAAAGAAAATAATACAACATCAAAACAAAATAAAGCCAAAGCGATGATCTTCATTCGTCGTCATCTTGATGAGGATTAAAATAGAATACCTCACGATTAAAGATCCGGTCATTTGTGGAAAATTTACAAGAAAGATATGACCATCAAAAGGAAGTTTCACTTCCGCTACCGTGATGAATGGGCGCTTACGCTTCCAAGATTTTAAAAGGTCAATGAGTATAACTCATTATGTTTAGAATTGTCTCTGACTAAAATTTTGTGGGCAAACAATCACTGAGGAAGATATGTTAGAAAAAACATACTCCACCTTCCACGCATCAAATGTAACATTGCAACAACAATATCGAGTGCGTGGATTTAAAAAATACTCTGACCTGATTTCATGCCTCCTTATAGCCGAGAAGAATAATGAACTTTTGATGAAAAATCATCAATCTCGCCCTACTGGCGCGACAGCATTTCCAGAAGCGAATATTGCAATTCGAAATGACAATGAAAGAAAACATCATCACGGGCCTAGTCGTGGTTGCGATCATGGTCGTGGCCACGGTCGTAACTACATTCGTGGCCGAGAAAGTTATCCATATAACTCCTTTCAAAGAAATACGAGCCACCACAATAACAAGCACCATATTAATGATGTTCATGGAAGTTCTTATAGGACTTCAGGAGATTCTTACCTTAGATGTGGTACAAAAGGACATTGGGCTAAAGTTTGTTGAGTTCCTGAACATCTATGTCAGTTATACAAAGCATCCTTAAAAAGGAAATAAAAGGAAGTGAATTTTACTGAACAACGCCCTTTAGGTGATTCAACTGACCTTGGTGCTTTTGATTTTGATTTCATTGAGAATCATAATCCTTCAGATAACTCTACATATCTGAATGCTTTGGATTTTACTGATGATTTTGTGGATCAGGACATTGTTGGTGGCAATAGCAATGGAAATTAAAATAATGAACTTATGCTTGTGTTATGTATTCTTATGCTTGTTGTGGTACTCGGTTTCAGTAAAGTATTGTAACATTTTTTAGTTAAAATAACATCTTTTCTCTTTATTAAAGTTCTTGCAATTTTCTCATTAGATTATTTATTTTTATGTGAAGTTTTGATATGGATGGTTACGAAGAGGATCGAAAATAATGATAATTTATGCATACGGATAGTGGCACAACGCTTTTACACGAAAGATAAGAGGTTCTTTTCGGAATTAAAACCAACAAAAACAATTGTGAACACAATAGCAGGTCCTGCAGACTTGATTGAAGGAATTGGCAAGGCAAATTTCACATCACCAAATGACACAAAGTTCTCAATACATGATGCCTTATTTGCGCCAAATTCTAAAAGAAATTTGTTGAGTTTTAATGATATATATTCTCATAAATATGATACTCAGTCTGCAACTGAGGGAAATATGAAATATATGTTTCTTACAACCTGTAAATCAGGAAAGATAAACATATTGGAAAAACTACCAATGCTCTCTACTGGATTGCATTATACATATATAAATGTGATGGAATCTAATATGGTAGTGAAAGCAAAACACATTGATCCTTCAATGATATCTATTTGGCATAATCGTCTGGGTCATCCAGGATCAACAATGATATGAAAAATAATTGAGAATACACATGAACATCCATTGAGTAACAAAATGATTACTCAACTAAATAAGAGTCCATGTATATCTTGTTCTCTTGAAAAACTGATCATAAGGCCATCACCGGCTAAAATAAAATTGGAATCACCTACTTTTCTTGAACGTATTCAAGGTGATATATGTGGACCAATTCATCCACCATGTGGACCATTTCGATATTTTATGGTATTGATAGATGCCTCCAGCAGATAGTCTCACGTTTCTCTACTATCAACACATAATATGGCATTTCCAAGATTTCTTGCACAAATTATTAAATTACGAGCACAATTTCCTGACTATACAATAAAGAAAGTCAGACTCAATAATGCTGGAGAATTCACATCCCAAACTTTCAATGACTGTATGTCAACTGGGATTATGGTCGAGCATCCTGTTACTCATGTGCATACTCAAAATGGTTTAGCCGAATCTTTAATTAAACGCCTTTAGCTTATTGCTAGACCATTGATGATGAGAACAAAGCTTCAATTTTAAGTATGGGGTCATGCAATTTTACATCTTTGAGGCATTAATTAGCATCCGACCAAGTGCATATCATAACTACTCCCCACTACAACTTACATTTGGTCAAGAACCAAATATCTCCCATTTGAGAATTTTTGGTTGTGCAGTATATGTGCTTATTGCACCACCACAACGTAGTAAAATGGGACCTCAAAGAAGATTAGGGATATATGTTGGACCCCGATCTTTTAGTGGAAATTAGAAATATGAAAATGAAAATTTGATAAGAGTTTTTGTATATGAATGGAGTTATAGATATTTTTGCCTTAAGGAAATTGATGAGAAAAGATTTGTTTGATTTGATAACTTTGGGTTTCAAATAGATTTGTATGGGTTATGAAAGTTCAAGTGGATGAGTGGATTGAAATGGAAGTTGAAATCAAGAAATAGAAAGTGAAAGTGTAAAATTTTGAAGAAATTAGAAAGTAAAGACAATTTGTTTGGTTATGCATGTGGTGTTTTAAGTTAGATTATTGTAAGAATAAGATTTCAGTCATATGTGGAGAATGGTGGAGTTTTGTATCTTTTGTACTTGGACTTGAATACTGATGTTGTAATATGGTTTGGAATGCCATTTAATTTTATAAACATTTATCTTATGATGTTAATGAGGCATGGATTTATATATGGATATGAAAGATCAATTGTGTATGAATATCAATTGTGTATAGATTTGTGTGTATTGTGTTTGAGAGGAATTAGTTGAAGAGTTTGTGGTGATGTGTTGATATGTGAAGTTGATGTGTTGGAATGGTGTTTAGAAACTTCAATGGCAAATCTGTACTGATCTAGATATATTTGGCCAAAGTGGTCTTAATGAAAGTTGTAGCTCATGTTTTCATCTTTCTAACTCCATAAAGTATGCAATTTTTCAATATCGGGGCAAGAAGTTATGATAAATTGAAGTTTGGATATTGCTTAGGTGAGTTCTATCAGGGCAGCAACTTCGATTGAAAAATTAACTTAGCTAGAGGTTGAAGTTGCTTTGGAGTCCTTCATGAACATTGTAGAGCTTGTTTTTATCTTTCTATTGATATAAAGCATGAAAATATTGAACAAGACAGTAGAAAGAGTGATCTTGGTATGAGTTGTGATAAGGAAAGAGTTAGAGATAAGAATGGTAGTGATCTGAAAAATGTTCACTGAATATGCTTCAGTCTTTTAGCCACAACATTTTCTCTAGTAATCCAAATGAGATGATTCTTAATTTGGATTAAACTAGAGATATATGGATACATTTTGTAAGAAGACATCGAATTTCAATTCTGTGTCTTAGAGTCTTAAATATTGTCATGAAGTGAAGAATTGGGTGCAGTGTTGGTGTAGGAATGAAAGTCTTATCTTCTGACTTTAGGGGCAATTTTGGGATTGATAAAGACAGATTTTGACAAAATTTCCTTCTGGAAAGTTGTAGATATTTCTTTTATCTTTCCAACGATATAAAGTTTGTAAATTGTTGACATCTGAGTGATAAGTTATGACCTTTACAAGTGGAGACATTCTGGAGCAAAAGTAAGACAAAGTTACTGTTCACTCACTTCGTCTGTGATACGTCATCTTCGTCTGTGCTGACATCATCTTCTTCTGTGATGATGTCATCTTCGTCTGTGATAGCGTCATCTTCGTCTGTGATGACGTCATCTTAAATCTGTGATAGCGTCATCTTAAATGCGTGATAGCGTCATCTAAATGCTGTGATGAAGTCATCTTCGTATGTGATAGCGTCATCTTAAATCTGTGATGCGTCACTTAAATGCGTGATAGCGTCACTCGACTATGATGACGTCATCTTCGTCTATGATGACGTCATCTTCGTCTTTGATGACGTCATCTTCGTCTGTGATGACGTCACTTCGTCTATGATGATGTCATCGTCTACTTTTGTGTTTTTGACCCCTCTTCCTTCTTTTGGCCATAACTTTTTACACAGACCTCCGATCGACCTCATTTTCGAAGCGATAGATTTCTAAGAGATTTTTCTATTTTTCCACACTTCATTTATCAGATTTTCTTTTAAATTGAAAACGGTGGTTTGAAACAAAGTATGACGATCGGTTGATAAAGTCTGAATATATTTTACTAATTTTGAAATATCCGGAGCTGTAGAGCTCGGAACGAGGCGATTCTTATTTTAAATTAAACTAGAGACATGGGGCTACAAATTTTATGAAGGAGCAGATTGACAATTAAGATTATAAGACTTTCAATTTCTGGAGTGAAGCTCTGTGTAGTGTTCAGCCTCGGGTCTGAAGAACAGACTTCAGAATTTTGGGGTTATCTTGAGCTATAGAGCTCCAATCGATCCGATTCTTGAAGCATTGGATTCGTAAGACATAGAAGAAAATTTATATAGAAGAAAGTTTTATCAAATGGTTCATTTACCTGATCGAAATAATCAGACAAGATGTCAGTTTTAAAGACCAATTGAGGGGCAATTTTGGAAGTTTACTTAAAGGGTTAAGTTTATAGGCTTAAATGGAGGGGCTTTTGGGTCATTCCTTATTCATTAAATGTCATGGCACTATAAAAGCAAGTGAGCTGTTGTTTTTATCAAAGGAAGCACGACATTTGAAAAAAGAAAAGAACAAAAGAAAGAAGAGAGAAGGGAGAGCAAGCTTTCGGATGAGTGAAGGAGAAAGAAAAGAGAGAGAGCTAGGGCTCGATTTTTCTACCACTTGAAGAGAGATTTTAATGTCATTCCAAGAGAGAAAATGGTGGAGGATGAAGAGAGCTTCATCTTGAACCAAGAAAATCCAAAAATGGAGGAGAAATGAGGTAAGAGCAATTTTTAAGATTTGAGTTTCTCTTGAAGTTTTGGTTTAGAATCATGGAAAATGGAATGGGTTTGTGGAGTATGAAGTTATTTTTTATTGATTGATAAGTATTATGGGTTTAATTTTGGATGGAAATTAATTAGGGTTTATGCCCAAATTTGAAATTTGGGGATTTTGGAAATTTGTGATTTAGAAAGCTTGAATATATGATGGATTAGTGTTTCGAAGTTTAATTTGAGGATTAAGTTAATTATGATATTGAATTTGGGTGGAATTGCTTTAGGTAAAGTTAAATTGGAAGAAAGAAGGAATCAATGGACAAATTGGAGCGAGGAACAAGTTTCTAGCATCGATTCGAGGTGGATAATGTGTTTATAATTTGAATTTATATGCCACTACGGCTTTTTTTAAATAAAAAGATTTTATGATTTCAATTGCATCATAAATGTTGCATCATTGTATGAATGATTTGAAAAATCATTTTTGATTCAATACATGGACTTTGGATGAATTGCAACATACATTGTGTTATGCCTCGAAAGATTTCATGGCATTGTGTATATTCGTAAAAGAGTATTCGATTAATTGATTTGAGCATGATATGTGCTTTTGTGTGGGCAAGAGAGAACCTATTTCGTTAAGTCACGTGCACGTTGACCCCCTTAGCCTTCTCCTGGTTGCCTGCTTGAGGCTTACGAGATCCGAAAAATGGACTCGTCGTGTTTACGGTATAAACTTCGGTTTATCCGTCGTGTTTATGGAACTCTCGAGCCATTTGTGTGCATTGCATATGTGATATGACATTGCATCTATAAATTGTCAAGTTGATGCATTCATGTTTTGTAATCTATGGATTTATGGCTGAAAGCCTAAGAATCATATGTTTTACAAATTGCGAGTTTGACTACAGCAAGAAAAGAACTTTTAAAAACGTGCTTTACGGATTTCAAAGAAATGTTTTTCTAAGAGTAGAGAAGGAAAAATATTTCAAGGGTTTTGCTTATCCATTCGTTTTATAAACATAATATCCACGAGCTTTGTGCTCACCCCCCTTTCATCCCCATCTCCAGGTTTTCGAGCGGGAGATCGGATGAAAGAATGTCAAGACGTGTTTTTCGATTTTGTATCGTTTGTATTTTATGAAAATGGGATTTTGGTATCGGTTTGTATAAGACTGGTTTTGTCAATTTTTGTATTACAAGTATTATTATGGGATTGTATTATGAATTCTGGACATGTGTATTGATTTAAGTTATGAATGGGATCTGGATATGGAGACGATTGATTATTGGGTTTGGATTGATTTGATTTATGAATTTTGTATAAAGATTTGGATTACGACCTTGTGTATAATGATTATGGTTTGTATAGTGAATTGAGGAATTAATAGGAATTGGATTTGTAAAATGTGTGTTGGATATAGACATGTAGATATAGGATTGCGTTTGTTGTGTTGGATTCTGGACGGGGAGTCCAATGATACTGGTTATATTGTGAGAAATATAGAAGTGTATTTTGAACACTTTGCAGGTTTTAGGTTTAATAGAAAGCGGTAGTTATCTTGCCAAAATTTTGGTGAAATGGGTATAAGAATGAGAATTGATATTTATTTGAGTGCATAAGAAAATGGATATGAATTGAGAAATTGATTAAAGGAAGGTGGAAGAAATGAAAAAAAAAGAATGTGAAAAGAAAGAAAAGAAAAAGAAGAAAAGAATTTATACCTGTTTCGGATTGGATCAGTCTTAGGGTTTCCAACGCAACGCGACAGTGATTCCTAAAATATTTGTTCACGGATGTCGGCTCTGTTTTTTTTACGTATCGAAAATTGGTTTCGATTCGATTTGTATTTGATTCGTTTAGATTCGATACCTTTGTATTTGTTTTGCGTTTGCTTCCGCATGTTGTGATTCGATTTATTCGATTTGAATCCGCTTTGTTTCCTTCGTTTTCCTTTGTTTTCCGGTTAGGATCCGGTTTCTGGATCGGGTCCCAACATTTGTGGTATCAGAGCGCCAGTAATATGATCTTACATGGGCGCATGTGTATAAGTGATAAGCATGAGAATTTGATAAGAGTTAGTGAATGGATATGGTTGAATTAGTGAGAATGTGATATTGGTGTGAATGACCTATCATGAATTTGGATTGTGAGAATGTTTTGATAAAGGTGTCAAGATTATAATTGATCTGAGAAATGTGAAAATGGAGTTTAAACTTAGAGTTTTATGATGCAATTTGATGAAATAATTTCATATATACATGTGTGAGATGTAATATAGAATACTTGAAAGATGAGTTGAATGATAGAGATATAGATATATGTGAAAGTTCAAAAGGATTAAATTGAATGGTATGGGTCCATATTAAGGTTATTAAGAATTGGACCATTGACTTGTGTAAATCTGTTAAGAAATATTGATATGATATGATATTAGTGGTATTTGATACAAGAAGTGATAAATTGTGAGTAAGTTGAGAAATATGTATGATGAGAAAATAATTCAGAAAGTGATTGAATATGATTATTTGAAGAGATTATTTGAGAGAATAAGTTACTTGGTGATTATTCAGATAGGAATTTCGAGGGCGAAATTCTTTTAAGAGGGGGAGAATTGTTGGACCCCGATCTTTTAGTGAAAATTAGAAATATGAAAATGAAAATTTGATAAGAGTTTTTGTATATGAATGGAGTTATATATATTTTTGCCTTAAGGAAATTGATGAGAAAAGATTTGTTTGATTTGATAACTTTGGGTTTCAAATAGATTTGTATGGGTTATGAAAGTTCAAGTGGATGAGTGGATTGAAATGGAAGTTGAAATCAAGAAATAGAAAGTGAAAGTGTAAATGTAACGCCCCAAATTAGGGGTTAGAATATTAAAGGAATTTAGTACGAATTATGCTTGTTATTTGCATATGGAATATTTGTAATTGTGTATAAATATTTTGGCATGCATTCATGACATTTTTAGATAAATTGGTTTAATGAAACTTGGATTGATTAGGATAGTAGTAATATAATTTTAGTAATTTTGTATACTTCAAATATTTTAGAAATTGATGGTGAATTAATTTTGAGTTGAAAATTTATTTCTGAGTCATTATTTTATAATGGAATTTTGGTGAATTTTGGAAGTTGTCTAGAACTTTTGGGTATTTGTTTATTATAAGAATTCAAAACTATGTATTTGGTTTAAAAGAATATTTTATTAATAAAAATACTACTAATGTAAACGAAGAGACTTATTAACAATTGACATTTGGCCGTTATATCTATACATACGGACTAAGCTTTCACGAGAAAGGGACACGTACTATACACGTGAAGGACATGCAAGCTATACCGTAGTCTAATATTCAAGATGTTAAGATTTGCGTTGTCACTTGGTTTTCACCGTTCTTTTCTCCACCGATGCTCTGTACATTAGGTTTATTAGTTATTCTTTGGAAAAAAATAGCTTACATTATGTATATTCTTCATACTTCATCGCCTTCACCGAGTAGAAAGTTTACTGGAAAGACTATCTAAAACAAAGGAATGACCACTGCCAGATATTGCCGGGACTTGAGGCAATAAGCGATGAAAGCGGTTTTGGTAAATGTCTGGTCGATAATTTCGAGACGTAATGTAGGTAGAAAATTTCAGTAAATACTTTAGGTAAGTAATTTGTTTTATGATAAATTTTGTGAGTGCTATTTGCTTGCACATGAAATGTCTGAAATGACCTTGTTACATTTTAAAGCTATTAAGTCCTAGTTGTGGGTAAATAGGCATGCTAGAAGGGTCTGCAATTGCTCTGTTATTTGACACTTTGGTGTCTCCTTTCATCGAGACATATGTCTCTCCTGTTGATACTAACTATGGTATCTCTGTATAAGTCTAGTTATCTACTTACATTCATGGATTTATAGTTTGATTTGTTTTGTATTACGATATCATTTGATTCGACATAAACTAAATTATATTACGATTACGAAGGATCTCACGTGTTACATCGTTTTGTTTAGTATAAAAATCTGTTCTGAAATACATTCTTTCTATTTACTGAAATCAATTAATATAGATTAGTTATTACTCACTAAGCTATATGCTTAGCAAGGCGGATTTGCCCCGTGTAGGTTCAGAATGAAGAGATTAAAGATTGGGACAAGTCATCCGCAGTGGCCAAAAGCATTTGAGTTTTGTGTTGCGCGAAAATGTATTTTATTTGGTTTGTTTGGGCCTGTAAATATTCTTTGGATTTGTTTCTGAAATTATGAGATGTATTATATGTGTGTTACGTTTAGTTTTTAAAAATGCATGTGTGAAATGTTTTGTTTTGTTTGTCCTGTCTTGGGTGGCATCCATGTATCCTCCCAGAGGGTATTTGGGTGTTACATCTTTTGGTATCAGAGCAAGTTTAGGCGGTTCTGGTTTAACCACGACTTACTATTATTTTCATTGAGTGTCTAAGTTGTGTTTTGGCCTAATCGGTGTCCCGTGTTTTGTCTTTAGAAATTACGATGGAAGGATCTCACGAATTTGTTGTGAAGTTCTTTGAGTAATCGGTGAGACAAACTCGTTCTGAAATACCTAGACCGTCAAGGGTCAATCAAGGGGAAGCTGAGGTTCCATCTCCTCCTCCAGCTCAGGGAGAAGCTTTGATGAAGCTGTCCCAGGATATGATGACTTTGTTGTTAGAGTAGTGACCTAAAGGCAATCGCCTTTAGCGCGTTTTGTACAAAATTGTGTACATTCTTTACAAATAAATAAAGAAAGGCATATTTCATTACGTTGCTGTTCATTATTTATGAACTGATATTGATCAATAAGCAAATTAATGAAGTCCATGATTTATGACATAGCATGAAGGAAATTATGATGTGATCATACTATTGAGATTCCTATTATGTGCAATTATGTCAGTATCTTAATTATCCCTAGTCATAGGATTACTGAGACTGGACATCGGTAATTCGGAAAGACTATCACATCTCAAGCTCCTTGATTTGATCAAGCAGTGGATCTCAGAAACTGTACATATGAGATATTTAGGGTTGAGATGTGGATGCTTACTAGAGGTAGTAAGTACATTGGTTGACCTGCTATGAGATCATCACATGGATGTACTATTCTAATGTCAGTGATAATCTCATCATAGAAATGGTGCAAGTATCCTTAGACTTGAGGTACTCGAGGATATCTTGAATCTTGATTACGTGCTGACTCCATTCCTTGTTACCTTACGAGGTCGCTCATATGGTGGTGCTTGGGTGCAGTTTGAGGTATTGAAGGTAATTGAGTAGCCAATAGAGGATTCACCATACGTGATAGCGAAGATGATACCCATGGCCTCTTGTCGGGGTCATTACTTGGAAATCTCGATCAGTACATATTTCATGAAGAGTGTCTTCATTGACATATTAAGTATTAAGTAATGAGTCCGGACGAAGCTGAAATCACTTGGACTAGATTTGGCGTAGTCGATCTAGTAAGAGTTGACACATTGCCCATACTCATAACCAAGTGGGGTATAGCATGGTGAAAGGACGAATTGCTCGGTAATTGTCTATGGAAAGGTTCGTGATATGGTCCATGATGAATATAGCTTCATTCGTCAAACCAATTACTTTCCGGTCAATTGGGGGTCATGATGTGTTGCTAGATACCGCTCATGACTTGCTTAGATTAAGTGTTGATCTAAGTGGCCAACATAACCGGGAACCTAATGGGTCACAAGCATAAGAGTGTCTCGGAGAACTCGTAAAATAGTTTTGGACAGAGATCTAATAAATGGAGAGCAATCGGATTAAATGGATCCCGATGAGATCGAGATATGTCCCGATGAGATCGCGACATTGATATTCTTTGAAAAGGGTTTTAGGGATTTTTCCATAGGGACCGGTAGGGTGACCCAGTCTTGTTGGACCACTTTAGAAATTATATGCATATATATATATATGATTAATTAATTAAATAATTAATATATATATATATATATATATATATATGGTGTGTACGTGGATGGAGGAGATGGAGCTTTAGAAACTTCTTCTTTAATGCTTAGTCATCAAGCATTTAATGACAAAAAGACAAAATAATGAAAAGATGAAAGTGATGATCGTTGGTTTAGAATCTAAGATAGGTTTTGGAATAAAACCTAAGGGTTTTGCAAGAGAGTGATCGTGGGTTGATGAAAAAGGAAGAAAAAGTGTTTTTCAAATGCTCTTTCACTCTTCTCCAACGATTTCTTCATCCTCTCCAAGCTTCTACAAGCTTCATCCTCCTTCCTTCTTCATCGTTGATTCAAGCTCTCCAAGGAAAAAGGTAGGAGCTAGCACTCTTTACTTTGTTCTAGCTATTCCCGGGTCAAAGGGTTTGTCCGGTTAGGTTCTCCGATCTCTGCGTGGATACCGTTAGAGACGGTCGTTTTGGTTTGACTTTGTTATATAGTCACATGGATCCTGGCTTTCGGGAAGGTCCCGGAACAAAAATTTTTGTTTTCCGCACCGTGGGCATGTGATGCTCACACCGGGATTTTCCTACAGTGGTATCAGAGCCACTTGTGTCGTATATAACGAAGAAACCATGACTAGGTCGGAGTTCCTTATTGCTTATGACGATGATGCATGTTAATTGAGTGAATTTCGAATTCGGTATAGAAATATAGTTTTCAAAATTTTCTTGCCCAGATATGTTCACAAGATGTTGCATATGTCTGTGGAAGCTCGGGATTTATCAATGTGATTTGATATGGTTTTTCTAATTTATTCCCTAATGTTCTGGTTGCTGTCTTTGTGCACATTCCTTGAATAGGCATGCTTATAAATTCGATAATAAATTGTAGAAATTTTTTTTTCAGATTTTCTTTCACTGAAATGTCTCTAATATGTTTATTAATGTCTGTGAGAAAGGAAAAATGTTTTCGAGGTGATTTACTATTTATTTGAGAATTTATTGTGTGCTGCTGGGAATAACTGTGTTGAGGAACACAGATTCTACATTGGCTTAGTTGCTGAGGTTGAATGAGTTTTTGATGGAAATAAATCCTGAAAAAATTCATGGAGTATTTTGTGAACGTGTTGTAACCTCTGTAATTTTCTCAGAATTTATTAAAATTGTTTCAATGAGTTTTTCAAGCAAAAGGCAAAGCTTGGAAGTTTTGAGAAAGTTGCTGGAGCTGTTTTGTTTGAAATAAGAAATTGTGTAGATTTCAGTTCCAATGCCTTGGATCATTTTTAATGTGATTGAAAATGTGTTACATTGATGTTGCATGCTTGCCAAATTGATTTTCTTGAAATTGGGTTTCCAAACAATTTTCGGATGCCAAATGTGTCTCATTAGCGTCTTGTTAGTATATTCCCTTATCTTGATTGTTTTGGCCGTCACAAATTTTATGACCAGTGTCAAAGTAGTCTTGATAAAGTGTAGACTACCTAGAGATACTTAGGGTGATAGTTTGATATTCGCAAAATTATTTGGGAATCTAAATGAATAAGAGTGTATTCATCGATTTCAAGTTTTTCATGTATAGTTTGACTATATATGGTAAGCAACAATGAAAGTGTTTCATTGGTACATCAAGGTAAAGTGTAATAGACTTGGTGTTGTGAATTTGAACTGCACGGATTGATAAATTAGCCGATTAGATAGCAATTCCACACGGATAAGTCGACTTACACACGACAAGTCGACTTGTGCATGCATGTAGACGTATAAGTCGACTTGCACAATGTTACAAGTCGACTTGTTCATGCACGATTGCAAAAGGTGGACTTACACTTGCTTAAGTCGACTTATCTGAGGCATAAATCGATTTATACATACACAAGTCGACTTATAACATGCATAGGGAGGATGATGGATGATTTTAGGTATAGATTCAATGTGATTGATGAATTGCCTAAATCATTCCATATAGTCATAGTGACTATAATCTATAGCTTGGAGAAGAAGTAGATGAGACACGAAAACCCTCACTTAATATGAAAACTCCGTCTTCCATTAATATGGGAGAACCGAGTTCTTATAGAGTTGGGTTGTTGGGTAAACCAAGCTCACTCTATCTGAATATGTTGAACCATGAAAATAAGATTTTCGGATTAATGGGTGGGTTTTCACTAAGCGTTGATTTGTTGAGTAAATTCAAGGTCAGCGTGGACAGAGGCGAAATTGGGTAGTGTACATCGGATATGCAGATCAAGAGTTGATAACTTGATGGGTGTGCATACATCACGAGTTGATAGCACTAGTCGATAGTTGCATCTATAAAGTAATTGGTATGACCGATACCTGCCGATTGACCTAAGGTGGCTTGTTGGGTAAACCCAAGGTCATTTTAGTAATGTCGAATATCTAAGATGCAATTGGTATGACCGATACCTACCGATTGACCTAAGGTGGCTTGCTGGGTAAACCCAAGGTCATTGTTAGTAATATCGGATATCGACCCACTAGGACATTTTTTCATAATGTTTCTTGGATTCGTACTGAGGGTTATGGATTCTTTGAAACTAGTGGGAGCCATATGCATGTCATGCAAGTCCTTATGATCATGCATCAAATTCTAGCATTCTTTCTCTCTTTCTTTTTACTTTGATTGAAGATGACTTCAAGTGTGAACTTGCGCTCGCTTATGGACTCAAACAAATTAACTGGACCAAATTTTCTTGATTGGCTGAGAAATCTGAGAATTGTTCTCATATCTGAGGAACTGGGCTATGTCCTAGATGTTCCACTTCCTGATCCACCTGTTGTTGATGCTTCTGAAGAGGATCAGAAAGTATATCGAAAGCATCTCAAAGACAGTGACATAGCAACCTGATTTATGCTTGCCTCGATGTCACCAGAGCTACAGAAGCAGCATGAGTCTATGGATGCTCATACCATAGTGTTTCATCATAGGGAGCTGTTTGATGAGCAAGCTCGATGCGAAAGGTTCGAGACCTCGAGGTTACTCTTCACTACTAAGATGACTCGAGTTCATCTGCGGTCGCGTGTATGCTTGAAGATGAATGGGTATATTGAGAGGTTGGTTGTCTTAGGTTTTGTTATGGATTATGAATTAAGTATTGACTTAATTCTAGTTGGATGTCGATAGTTATTCACGGTTTGTGTTAAACTATCGGATGAACCAAATATCCACGACAATCCTCGAGTTGATCAATCTGCTTTCGAAGCAATGAAGACAAGCTATCAAGAAGGATAGCAAGCAAGTGCTTATGGTGGACTCTTCTTGGTTCCAAGAAAAAGCTCAAGAAGAAGAGGTCTAAGAAACCGAAAGGAAGTATAGCCAAGAAGAAAACCAAAGAGGCGCACCAAAGGAACTTGCTTCCATTGTGGCAAGAATGGCCAGGGAAGCTAAATAAAAGTCTATCTGGAAGAATTGAAGCGAAGAAGGCATCGGATGCCTCGACTTCTTCGAGTATGTTTGTCATTGAGGTTATCTTTTTCGATCATAACATATGGGTATTAGATACGGTTGTGGCTCACATATATGCAATGATATCGAGGGCCTCGGGGACGATGAGATGACTCGTGAAGGAGAACTAGACTGCGTGTGGGAAATGGAGCAAGAGTTCTTTGCATTAGCGTGGCACTTACTTTTTGTCACTCCCCCCTGGGGTTGTAATTAAATTGGATGAATGTTATTTTGTACTGTATTAACAAAGAACATATTATGCATTTCTTGTTTAAATAAATTTGGTTTTCATTTGACTTTTAGTAGCAATGGTTGTTCTATTAGTTTGAATGGAATACTTTATGGTACTGGTACATTATGCAATGGAATTTACATATTAGATATGTCACATCCAATTATGAATGTCAATGACACGAAAAGACATAAGCGAGATAATTTAAAATCAACTTACTTATGGCATTGTCGCTTGGCCATATAAATGAGAGGCGATACCTAAACTCCATAAGAGTGGAAGTTTAGGGTCATTTGATTATGAATCATATGACACATGCGAATCTTGTTTATTAGGCAAGATGACTAAGATTGCCCTTTAAGGGAAAGGGTGAGCGAGCGATTGGGTATTAGACCTAATACATTTGGATGTATGTGATCGATGTCCATCCATGCCGAAGTGGTTGTCTTTACTTCATTACCTTTATCGATGATTATTCTCGATATGGGTACTGATATCGATGAGATACAAATGAAGCATTTGAAAAGTTCAAACAATTGAAATGAAGTAGAAAACCAACTTGGGAAAAGTATCAAGTCATTACGATATGATCGTGGTGGGAATACTTAGACCAAGAGTTTTGGATTATCTCGGAGATAATGGGGTTTTATCTCAATGGACTCCTCCTTACACACCACTGGCATAATGGTGTGGCGAGAAGGAGAAATCGAACCTTGTTAGACATGGTACGATCAATGATGGGCTTTGCAAAGTTACCAAAATCCTTTTGGGGGTATGCACTCGAGACAGCTGTTTACTTGCTAAATAGAGTTCCATCAAAGACAGTTGATGTTACTCCATATGAGATGTGGACTAACAAAAGATCCTATCTTACTCATTTGAAAGTTTGGGGCTGTCCAGCTTATGTGAAGCGGACATAGTCAGATAAACTTGATGCAAAATCTGACAAGTGTTTGTTCGTAGGATATCCTAAAGAAACAATGGGATATCAGTTCTATCTTGCTGAGGAACAAAAGGTGTTTGTTTCAAAGCATGCTGTCTTTTTAAAGAAAGAGTTTCTTTTACAAGAAGACAGTGGGAGCAAAATAGAACTTGAAGAAGTTCAAGATGCTCGAACAGACGCAGATCAATTGCTGAACACAAAGCTGTGACTCATATGATGAAGTAACAGTTCAACCTTCTATAACACACGAAATTCGTAGGTCACGTAGGATACGCTCTGTTCCCAAGAGATATGGATTTCTCGTGAATGAACAGAATGACGTATTGCTCATAGAAGATGATGAGCCTACCACCTATGAAGAGGTTCTGAACAGTTCAGAGTATGAGAAATGGCTTCAAGCCATGAAGGCTGAAATGGATTCCATGTATGAAAACCAAGTATGGACTTTGGTTGAGGCCCCCGAAGGAATCAAACCCATAGGGTGCAAATGGGTTTTCAAAAAGAAAACCGACATAGATGGTAATGTAATTACCTATAAAGCAAAGCTTGTGGCTAAAGGCTTTCGTCAAAGACAAAGAGTTGACTACGACGAGACCTTCAGCCCAGTAGCAATGCTTAAATCCATTAGGATACTCCTAGCCATTGCCACTCATTATGATTATGAGATATGGCAAATGGATGTGAAGACAGCTTTCCTAAATGGAAATCTAGCTGAGGATGTGTATATGACACAACCTGAGGACTTCATCTCCTATGATGGCGAAAAGGTATGCAAGCTTCAAAAATCTATCTATGGATTGAAGCAAGCATCCTGGAGTTCGAATAACCGTTTTGATGAGGTAATCAAAGAGTTTGGTTTCTCACAAAATCCGGATGAATATTGTGTGTATAAGAAGGTTAATGGGACTGCAATCGTATTCCTTGTGCTGTATGTAGATGACATATTATTGCTAGGAAACGATGTCTCGATGCTACAATCAGTCAAGATTTGGTTGTCCAAACAATTTTCCATTAAAGACCTTGGTGAAGCAACTTTTATCCTTGGGATAAGGATCTATAGAGATAGATCAAAAAGATTGCTTGGTCTTTCACAATCAACGTACATAGACAAGATGCTAAAGAGGTTTAGCATGGAACAATCCAAGAGAGGGTACCTTCCCATCACTCATAGGATAACACTCTCGAAATCTATGTGTCCTAAGACACAAGATGAGAGGATGCGCATGGATATGATCCCGTATGCATCTGCGGTAGGATCTATCATGTACGCAATGCTATGTACGAGACCCGATGTATCATATGCTCTAAGTGTTATGAGCAGATACCAATCGGATCTGGTGAGGGTCCTTTGGGTGGTGTCGAGAATATCCTCAAGTACTTGTGAAGGACTAAGGATGTTTTCTAGATATATGGAGATGGAGATCTCAAAGTGAGCGGGTATACAGATGCCAATTTTCAATCTGATAAGGATGATTCCAAATCCCAATCAGGTCACATATTCACACTGAACGGCGGGGCAGTCAGTTGGAAGAGTTCCAAACAAGAGATGACTGCTGATTCAACGACCGAGGCAGAGTACATTGCCGCTTCAGACGCAACAAAGGAAACAGTTTGGATCAAGAAGTTCATTACTGAACTTGGTGTGGTTCCTAGCAGTGATGGGCCCATACAGTTGTATTGTGACAACAATGGGGCTATTGCGCAAGCGAAGGAACCAAGGTTTCATCAACGATCTAAACACGTACTCCGCAGATATCACCTGATCAGGGAGATCATTGGTCGAGGTGATGTGCAGATAGAGAAAATTCCCACAGAACAGAATATTGTTGATCCGTTGACAAAGCCATTATCACAAAAGAGTTTTGATTCTCATGTGCTCGCCTATGGTATTAGATATCAAGGCGATTGGCTTTAGGTCAAGTGGGAGATTGTTATAGTAGTGCCCTAAAGGCAATCCCCTTTAGCGCTTTTTGTTCATAGTCATGTACAGACTTTATGAATAAATAAAGAAAGGCATGTTTCATTTATTTGATGTTCTTTATGAATTGATATTGATCTTTAATCAAATTAATGAAGTCCATGATTTATGACATAGCATGAAGGAAATTATGATGTGATCATACTACTGAGATTCCTATCATGTGCAATTATGTCAGTATCTTAATTATCCCTAGTCATAGGATTACTGAGACTAGACATCGGTAATTCGGAAAGACTAGCACATCTAAAGCTCCTTGATTTGATCAAGCAGTGGATCTCAGAAACTGTACATATGAGATATTTAGGGTTGAGATGTGGATGCTTACTAGAGGTAGTAAGTACATTGGTTGACCTGCTATGAGATCATCACATGGATGTACTATTCTAATGTCAGTGATAATCCCATCATAGCAATGGTGCAAGTATCCTTAGACTTGAGGTACTCGAGGATATCTTGAATCTTGATTACGTGCTTTGACTCCATTCCTTGTTACCTACGAGAGGTCGCTCATAGGGTGGTGCTTGGAGTGCAGTTTGAGGTATTGAAGGTAATTAAGTAGCCAATAGAGGATTCACCACTTCTGTGATAGCAGAAGATGATACCCATGGCCTCTTATCAGGATCATTACTTGGAAATCTCTGATCAGAGTACATATGTCACGAAGAGTGTCTTCATTGACATATTAAGTATTAAGTAATGAGTCCCGGACAAGAACTGAAATCACTTGGACTAGATTTGGCGTAGTCGGTCTAGTAAGAGTTGACACATTGCCCATACTCATAACCAAGTGGGGTATAGCATGGTGAAAGGACGAATTGCTCGGTAATTGTCTATGGAAAGGTTCGTGATATGGTCCATGATGAATATAGCTTCATTCGTCAAACCAATTACTTTCCGGTCAATTGGGGGTCATGATGTGTTGCTAGATACCGCTCATGACTTGCTTAGATTAAGTGTTGATCTAAGTGGCCAACATAACCGAGAACCTAATGGGTCACACGCATAAGAGTGTCTCGGAGAACTTGTAAAATAGTTTTAGACAGAGATCCAATAAATGGAGAGCAATCGGATTAAATGGATCCCGATGAGATCGAGATATGTCCCGATGAGATCGCGACATTGATATTCTTTGAAAAGGGTTTTGGGGTTTTCCATAGGGACCCAAGAGGGGACCAACCAGTCTTGTTGGACCGCTTTAGCAATTATATGCATATATATATATATGATTAATTAATTAATTAATATATATGGTGTGTACGTGGATGGAGGAGATGGAGCTTTAGAAACTTCTTCTTTAATGCTTAGTCATCAAGCATTTAATGACAAAAAGACAAAATAATGAAAAGATGAAAGTGATGATCGTTGGTTTAGAATCTAAGATAGGTTTTGGAATAAAACCTAAGGGTTTTGCAAGAGAGTGATCGTGGGTTGATGAAAAAGGAAGAAAAAGTGTTTTTCAAATGCTCTTTCACTCTTCTCCAACGATTTCTTCATCCTCTCCAAGCTTCTACAAGCTTCATCCTCCTTCCTTCTTCATCGTTGATTCAAGCGCTGCAAGGAAAAAGGTAGGAGCTAGCACTCTTTACTTTGTTCTAGCTATTCCCAGGTCAAAGGGTTTGTCCAGGTTAGGTTCTCCGATCTCTGCGTGGATACTGTTAGAGACGGTCGTTTTGGTTTGACTTTGTTATATAGTCACATGGATCCTGGCTTTCGGGAAGGTCCCGGAATAAAAATGTTTGTTTTCCGCACCGTGGGCATGTGATGCTCACACCAGGATTTTCCTACATTTGCTACATCGAATGACAACACCTAAGGCTCCGATTGATCAGATGAGGAAGTATGGGGCTGAAAAATTTTCTGGGACTTCTCTGGAGGAATCTGAAGGGGCCGAGTTCTGGATTGAGAAGGTGAAGAGGGTACTGGACGAGATTAGTTGTCCAGCAGAGCAGATGGTTCATTGTGTTGTTTCCCTTCTACAGGGAGCAGCTTATGAATGGTGGAAGTTTGTTCTTTGGAGTCCTCAGCTACCGGTGCCTCTGACTTGGGAATTCTTTGCCCAAGAATTTAAGACTAAGTTCGTGACAGAAGCTTACAGGAAGGATCGGTGGAAGCAATTTCTGAATCTGAAATAGAGGAGTTTGTCTCACATTCTCGAGTATGATCGGAGTTCAATCGGCTCGATAAGTATGCCCTGAATCTGTCTTGTTGAAGAGTTCGATGTCATCAATTCGAGGAGGATTGCATGATTCGATCAAGGAGCATTTGGCAGCGTTTTCTATGTTACAACAATTTACTTACCATCGGTTAGTGCAATTTGCAATAAAAGTAGAAAGACAAGAGACGATCGGGAAAGAAAGAAGTCGAGAAGAGGCTTTAATAGAGGAGGTCGGTCTGGGAAGCGAAGTCGGAAGGTACTTCCTCCGCACCGAGAGTTGCTCGAGAGATCCGTGATGAGGGGAAGGCAACAAAACTTTCCTACATCGACTGCTTCTAGTAGGGGTTCCTCTCGGGGTCGAGGTTCTGGTGCTCCGGAGTGCCCACACTACTCTATTCACCATTGGGGTGTCTGCTGGAGAGCTACAGGTGCATGTTTTCGTTGTGGCAATACGGAACATATGATTGCAAATTGCCCTACGAGCGATGCAGGATGGCACAAGCTAGTGGAGAGGTTTCGCATGCTTGATTGTGAGCATGAGGTCGAGGAAGAGGACGAGGCGGATATAATCGAGCAGGCTAATCTGAGCTCGCTTTTCGTAAACCGTGAATCGACAGTTGTGCCTTCGTTTCACTCGGGCTTATGACCTTTGAAAGCTTGTGAGGATCGGGATGCACCGATGTCATTCTTTGGTATGGTTTCTCTCTTTGGTTACGAATTGTATGCATTAATTGATCTGGATCTTCACATTCATATATCTATGCTAGAGAAATGTTTGTTAAGGAGATGCTTATAGATCAGTTAGAATATGACATGCATGTAACTAGTCCTTTGGGTAGTAGTGTGTTGGTGAATCAGGTGGTTAGGAATTGTCCTATTAAGATTCAAGAAAATGAGTATGCAGCGGATCTGATTAAGTTTCCGTTTCGCGAATTCGATTTGATTCTGGGTATGGATTGGCTGTCTAAACATCAGGCAGTAATCGACTGTAAGGTAAAGACAGTTTTCTTAAAGAGGCCCGACCAGTCTGAGATTGTATTTCGTGGTGGTTGCACACGTGCTCTGACTAATGTAGTATCTGCTATGCAAGTTCAAAAGCTTCTCAGGAAGGGGTGTGAAGCTTATCTAGCTTTTGTACTTAATTCCCAGAAGGATGGTGCTAAGGAGAAACTGCTTGAGATTCTTGTAGTGAATGAGTTTCTAGATGTTTTTCCTGAGGAATTGCCTGGACTCCCTCCAGAAAGGGAAGTGGAGTTATCTATTGAAGTTGTGCCTGGTACCGCTCCTATATCTAGAGCACCGTATAGAATGGCTCCTACTGAGTTAAAGGAGTTGAAGTTGCGATTCAAGAACTTCGGATAAGGGTTCATTAGACCCGATGTATCACCACGGGTGCACGGTGTTATTTGTGAAGAAGAAGGATGGTACATCGAGAATGTGCATTGACTACTGTGCGTTAAATAGAGTCACGATGAAGAATAGGTATCCACTGCCAAGGATTGACGATCTATTTGATCAGTTAAAAGATGCAGGAGTGTTTTCGAAGATAGATCTGCGATCAGGATATTATCAGCTTCGGGTCAAGGATGTGGATGTGCCGACGACTGCATTTAGGACCCGTTATGGACATTATGAGTTCCTAGTAATGCCATTCGGGTTAACTAATACTCCTGCAGCATTCATGGATTTGATGAATAGAGTATTCAGGCCGTATTTAGATCAGTTTGTTGTGGTGTTTATTGATGATATACTGGTTTACTCTAGGACTGAACAGGATCATAGTGAACATCTCCGAATTGTCTTGCAGACCCTGCGGGAAAGACAGTTATATGCTAAGTTGAGTAAATGTGATTTCTGGCTTCAGGAGATATCATTTTTAGGGCATGTAGTCTCTACTGAAGGAATTAGAGTTAATCCTAGTAAGATAGAGGCAATTGTTAATTGGAAGCCACCACGGAATGTGATGGAAGTAAGAAGTTTTCTGGGTCTGGCTGGTTATTACCGTCGGTTTGTTAAGGGATTTTCAGTGATAGCATCCCCTTTAACTAAACTTTTACGGAAGGGAGTGAAGTATGAATGGTCTGATAGATGTCGAGTAGTTTTGATCGGTGAAAAATATGCCATCAAGCTCTTGTATTAGTTCAACCTACGGCTGGTAAGGAGTATGTTATGTATACTGATGCGTCTGGGACTGGTCTAGGGTGTGTTTTGATGCACGAAGGTAAGGTAGTTGCTTATGCTTCTAAGCAACTAAAGACTCATGAACAGAATTACCCTACACGTGATCTGGAACTTGCAGCAGTAGTGTTCGCCTTAAAAATTTGGCGACACTATCTGTATGGTGAAAGGTGTAAAATTTTTACAGATCATAAGAGTCTGAAGTATTTGCTTACTCAGAAGGAACTTAATTTGAGACAACGACGTTGGTTGGAATTATTTAAAGACTATGATTGTATTGTAGACTATCATCCGGGTAAGGCTAATGTTGTAGCAGATACCTTAAGTCGAAAGACTATCTCGGCTTTATCACTGAAGTAGATTGAATGGAAGTTGGGATCTGATGGAGCCTTGATGGCTCAATTGATAGCAAGGCCCACGTTGAGACAGGAGATTTATAATGCTCAAAGAGCTGATGATAAGTTACAACAACTTATCTTGGCTACTCAGGAAGGTAAACAGATTGATTTTTCTGTGCAGGGAAATGGTGAATTGTATTATAAAGACCGGTTGTGTGTGCCAGCTAATGAAGAACTGAAGAAGAAGATATTGTTTAAGGCTCATAATACAGTATTTACTATGCATCCGGGTGGAAACAAGATGTATCAGGATTTGAAGCAGATATTCTTTGGTGGTCGTATGAAACGGATGTTGTGGATTATGTAGCAAAATGTCGACATGCCCGGAAAGTTAAGGTCGAGCACCGTGTTCCATCTAGTTTGTTAAATCCTATTCCTATTCCTCAATGGAAATGGGATAATATTACCGTGGACTTTGTTACTGGACTTCCTCTTACTCAAAGGAAACATGATGCAGTATGGGTTATTGTGGATAAGTTCACCAAATCTGCTCATTTTTTGCCTGTTCGTCCTGACTATTCATTGGCTAGGCTTGCAGATTTGTATGTGAATGAGATTGTAAGACTGGATGGAGTACCATTATCTATTATTTCAGATCGTGATCCTCGATTTACTTCGAGATTATGAAAAAGTTTACAGGAAGCATTGGGTACTCAACTTAAATTCAGTACTGCTTTCCATCCCCAGACAGATGGACAATCTGAACGAGTTATACAGATTTTGGAAGATATGTTGAGGGGTTGTGTGTTAGAGTTTTCCGGGAGTTGAGATAATTATCTGACTTTGATAGAGTTTGCTTATAACAACAGTTATCAGACGAGCATTGGCATGGCACCTTATGAAGCGTTGTATGGTAGGAAGTGTAGAACTCCGGTATGTTGGATGGAGCTGAGTGAAAACAAGATGATCGGGCCAGACATTGTGAAAGATACTGAAGAAAAGATTCAGATTATTCAACAAAGATTGAAAGCTGTCAGTGATAGGCAGAAATCTTATGCTAATCTAAAAAGGAAGGATATTGAGTTTCAAGTGGGTGATAAGGTGTTTCTAAAAGTGTCACCATGGAAAGGTTTGGGAAGAAGGGTAAGCTCAGTCCGCGATTCATTGAACCTTATGAAATTCTGAAGAGGGTTGGACCCGTAGCTTATCAATTAGCTCTTCCTGGAGAATTGGCCAGATTGCATGATGTGTTCCATGTTTCTATGTTGAGGAGATATCGGTCTGATGTCACACATAAGATTCCGATGCAAGAGATTCAGGTACAACAGGATTTGTCATATGAAGAAAGGCCAATTTACATATTAGCCAGAGAAGTGAAACAATTGCGGAACAAGACAGTACCATTGGTAAAAGTCCTCTGGCAACATTATGGACTTGAGGAAGCAACCTGGGAACCAGAGAAAATCATGAAGGCTCAGTATCCGCAATTATTCGGAGCAGGTATGAATTTCGAGGACGAAATTTCTTAAGGAGGGAAGAGTTGTAACGCCTCAAATTAGGGGTTAGAATATTAAAGGAATTTAGTACGAATTATGCTTGTTATTTGCATATGGAATATTTGCTTAATTGTGCATAAATATTTTGGCATGCATTCATGACATTTTTCGGGTAAATTGGTTTAAAGAAACTTCGGATTGATTCGGACCGTAGTAATATAATTTTAGTAATTTTTGTATACTTCAAATATTTTTAGAAATTGATGGTAAATTAATTTTGAGTTGAAAATTTATTTTACAAGTCATTATTTTATGACGGAATTTTGGTGAATTTTCGGAAGTTATCTGGAACTTTTGGGTATTTGTTTATTATAAGAATTCAAAACTATGTATTTGGTTTAAAAAGAATATTTTATTAATAAAAATACTACTAACAGTGTAGCGCCCCCTTACCATAGAGTATCCACCGGAACGCCCGTAGGTCATTCCGATACATATCCTACGACAAGAGACCACTTCGACAACAACCACTACACTCCTCATGGCATCACAATCATAAGACAAGAATAAGAAATTGACCACTTTTAAAACCAAATTAGGTTCCATTTCATTCACTCAAAACTCGATAATTTACAAACTGTCAATATGTTTAGTTTACACGCCCAAAACACTACTCACTAAATGACATATTGTAATGTACAATAAGCAGATCTAACTATAAGTCTCCAAAAGGAAGCCCGGTGACCGACCTTTGAGCCATCGCTTCTCGCATGATCCACGAGATCTGACTCTACAAATTCCGAGGAGCTATCATCATGCTAAGGCACGAAAAATAAGTTGCAATTTTGGATGAGTTTGCGAACTCAATGAGAAACCATCATCGATGGTTCTCCCAATTCATGCATCACATAAGCATGATACAAGACTCATTCAATAATTATACAAAACACACGATTGAAACAATCACAAGACACTTATACAAAGATACGATCACGAGCGATGTATAAAGAACTAGTCAAAACATTTCCAATTATTCACCCAAGATGCAATGCATATGTGACTCTTTTCGATTCATTTCAGATTGTGACCGAGCGCATAATAGTGATCAAGATAGACGCGTCTGGGAGAATTATCTCCGCTGAGCTCGAGGCTCTGTTCAAGATATCGAGCTCTGGCCCGGTTCAAGATCTGATGGCGTCTCGGTTCACAACTTTCTTTTTTAACAGTGTGATGCATTTGTGCATGAATGCACATGGTCCATAGCAGTAAACATGATAATACACAGTCCAAATATTCAGTCCAATTAGACAGTTGCCTCATGTAAATCGCAGTCAGTAATGCCACATATAATCCACGCAATCCCCGTAGGGCAATCAAATCACAGTTATAATCCACGTAATCCCCGTAGGGCAATCAATCACAGTAAACACATAGATTGGAATAACCAACTAGGTTACTCACCTAATAACTTCCACACTAGTGCCGGGAAGTCTCTGCCAAGTTCGTGGAACGACGGTCCACTTGAGCCTCTATGGCAAGTTAAATGAATAACCATTACCATCGGTATAAATGACTAAACAATGCACATGAAATCAGTCAAATGTGTATTATGCATGTTCATGGCATCCCGGCCCTAATTCAATATTTCTCCATAATAAAATTCTATTAAAAATTAGAAATCTATAGGCACTGACGGTGCGCAATTCGGACCTCTATAGGTCCCCAATTAAATAAAACAGTGATTCACCGTTTTCGTTACCTGTATACGTCAAATTCCGCCTAAAATCCCGAATCTCTCAGAAAATGAAATTAAATATTCCATGTATTCGATGCCTCAAGAATCAGGTCAATCGGACGTCGGACGGAAAAGTTATTCACGAAAGAAACCAAAACTCAACAATTTATATTTTTATATATAACCCTTATTTCCCCCTTTATTTACTGATTTCCAACCAACCTTCCAATACCCATAACTCTTTCTACACATTTCTGAAAAATGCAAACTATACCTTGTTGGAAAGCTTATGAAAAGCTCTACAATTCTCAAGAAGACCATAAAAATCAATTCCAACCCTAAGGGTGTCAAATATCCTATTAAAGTTACTGCCTACTCAAAATGAATCAACACAGGACAGTACATTGGCAATTTCATAACTCACTGATTCTTCAGTAATGAATTACCAAAAACATATGGTTAATAAGTTCACAATGTCTTCAACAACTTTCATGAACAATCCAAAATCAAATTCTATTGCTAAACAAGTCAATTAATTCACTCAATGTTGCTGTTCCTGAAATCATTCAATGTGAGTAGTACACTTATAACAAGCATAACTCCCTGTACACAAGTCAGAAAATTCCAAACTTTATATCCCTGAAAAGATAAATCCTCAAACTTCAAGTTTCATGAAGAACTAAATCTCCAATTCGATTTCTATCAATTTCAAATCTGTTATGGAAGTTACTGTTATGATCAGCCATTCATAACCTAATGTAGGGTCAATTTTTGAAAAATCATAACTCCCAATTCTGACTTCTAAAAATTACACACCATATATCAATTTCAAGGTAATCTCTTCCTCTACAATTCTTCAGAAGCTCACTCACACCAATTCAGTCCACATAAAATGTTAAAATTGCCTCCAATCCGAAAACTCACAAAATCACACTTAGACTAGGTTTCATCCAAAATGCTCAAAACCAGTCATTAGTAATCAATTCATATCTACCAATATAAAATTCTAAAAATATCAAGATCATTAGCAATGGAAAGATAATTCAATATGCTACAACTTCCATGAAGACCATTTTCCCTAATTCCATCTCCATTAATTCATAAAAATCAACAAAACTCAGATGTCATAGTTGCGGTTACTGTTCACAGGCAATGGAACAGTAACTTTCCATGCAAAAATTCACCCTTCTATAATTGAAATTCAACAACACCTATTTCACACTAAATTGAAGCCAACATCCCAAAGTTTCAGTAGCCACTAACCTTACCTCATTTTCATTCCTACACAATAAGTTATGAATAAATCAGTAACATCAATTTCAACCCTAACTTTCCAGATTTAATGTTAACCTTAGTTCCAACATTTCCAATGCCTTTTTCATATCACTAGACATCCAAATAAATACAAATTAAATATTACTACAGTCATACATATACTAGGGCTAATACGGAAAAATTGGCAGCATTAAATTCCTCAATTCATATACTCAAATAATCATCCATACTCAACTCAAAATCAAACCATATCATTAATTTCAATACATCTTCACCTAGCCTCATACCCATTTCTTCAAATCATAATAATCATCACTTTAATGCCTACATGAACCTAATACATGCTTTAAACCCTTTTATTAATCACTCCTCACTATCATGGCATTTAATTCTTTATGCAAATCTCATTTAAAACTCAAACCTTAAATGAAAGCTTACCTAATACAAAACCTCCTTCAAGCTTCAACTTCTAACTTCTAACTTCTACACCAAAGTACCAACCTCCTTCCCTTCCCAAGCATGTACCAAACTCATCTTCTAGCTTTGATGGATTAAGAGATGGTAGCTTAAAGTTACAAGAAAGATGAGAAAAGGAGCAAAATTTCGATGGTTAAATGTAAAGAAGAGTGTGTGTGTTTCAGATGGGGGAATAATAAGGCTTAACATCTCATCCTTTCTTTCTTTAAACATACTCATCCGAGAGCATTGAAGGAAGCATTTAATGATGCTTCTAAATGGCAAGTTTCCATTGGTTTAAAAAATCAAAGAAAAGTCAAAGTAGTATTTGTTTAATCCAGTCCAAAATTTTTACTCCAATTAACTCCAATGACCCTAATTTCAGTCCCAAAATAATATACCCAATATTACAGTGCCATTGGGTAGAAATTTTCGCTACCAAAAATAGACCGGTTCGCCACTTGGCGATTTTTCTGGTCCAGGAATTTTCTCCGGAAAAATCCAGAAAAATTCCTAAAAATCCCTAAAAATGTAAAACAATTTATGGTGCAATCCAAATATTTTTCCAAACTCAATTACTCCATTAATTTCACACAGAAGTTCCATTTAAAACCTAAGCCGAAAAATGTCATGAATGCATGTATACTATGTGCATGTGCAACCAATCAGTAATTATTGAGGCTATATGCTGTATGTGCATGCCGAGATATAATTTAAGATCCCGAACCCGACTCAATTACCAAAATACCCTTTTCCTATAGGAGAGGGGATGTGACAAACAGAAACGAAGAGACTTATTAGCAATTGACATTTGGCTTCGTTATATCTATACATACGGACTAAGCTTTCCTGAGAAAGGGACACGTACTATACACGTGAAGGACATGCAAGCTATACCGTATTCTAATATTCAGTGTTAAGATTTGCGTTGTCACTTGGTTTTTCACCGTTCTTTTTCTCCACCGATGCTCTGTACATTAGGTTTATTAGTTATTGTTGGAAAAAAATAGCTTCTATTATGTATATTCTTCATACTTCATCGCCTTCACCGAGTAGCAAGTTTACTAGAAAGACTATCTAAAACAGAGGAACGACCACTGCCAGATATTGCCGAGATTTCGAGGCAATAAACAGTAAGGGCGATTTTGGTAAGTAATACAGGTCAGTAATTTCAGTACTTAATATAGGTAGAAAATTTCAGTAAATACTTTAGGTAAGTAATTTATTTTATGATAAATTTTGTGAGTGCTATTTGCTTGCACATGAAATGTCTGAAATGACCTTGTTCTGTTTTAAAACTGTTAAGTCCTAGTTGTGGGTAAATAGGCATACTTAGAAGGTCTGCAGCTGCTCCTGTTATTTGATATTTTGGTGTCTCCTGTCATCGAGACATATGTCTCTCCTGTTGATACTAACTATGGTATCTCCTGTATAAGTCCCATTACCCACTTCTGTTCATGGATTTATAGTTTGATTTGTTTTGTATTTTGATATCTGTTTGATTCTGACATAAACTAAATTATATTCTGATTCTGAAGGATCTCCTATGTTCTGCCGTTCTGTTTAGTATAAAAATCTGTTCTGAAATGCATTCTTTCTATTTACTGAAATCAATTAATATAGATTAATTATTACTCACTAAGCTATATGCTTAGCACGGTGGATTTGCCCCGTGTAGGTTCAGAGCGAAGAGATTAAAGACTGGGACAAGTCATCCGCAGTGGCCAAAAGCGTCTAAGTTTTGTGTTGCGCGAAAATGTATTTTATTTGGTTTGTTTGGGCCTGTAAATATTCTTTGGATTTGTTTCTGAAATTATGAGATGTATTATATGTGTGTTACATTTAGTTTTTAAAAATGCATGTGTGAAACGTTTTGTTTTGTTTGTCCTGTCTTGGGTGGCATCCATGTATCCTCCCAGGGGGTATTTAGGTGTTACAGTAAAATTTTGAAAAAATTAGAAAGTAAAGACAATTTTTTTGGTTATGCATGTGGTGTTTTAAGTTAGATTATTGTAAGAATAAGATTTCAGTCATATGTGGAGAATGGTGGAGTTTTGTATCTTTTGTACTTGGACTTGAATACTGATGTTGTAATATGGCTTGGAATGCCATTTAATTTTATAAACATTTATCTTATGATGTTAATAAGGCATGGATTTATATATGGATATGAAAGATCAATTGTGTATGAATATCAATTGTGTATAGATTTGTGTGTATTGTGTTTGAGAGGAATTAGTTGAAGAGTTTGTGGTGATGTGTTGATACGTGAAGTTGATGTGTTGGAATGGTGTTTAGAAACTTCAATAGCAAATCTGTACTGATATAGATATATTTGGCCAAAGTGGTCTTAATGAAAGTTGTAGCTCATGTTTCCATCTTTCTAACGCCATAAAGTATGCAATTTTTCGATATCGGGGCAAGAAGTTATGATAAATTGAAGTTTGGATATTGCTTAGGTGAGTTCTATCAGGGCAGCAACTTCGATTGAAAAATTAACTTAGCTAGAGGTTGAAGTTGCTTTGGAGTCCTTCATAAACATTGTAGAGCTTGTTTTTATCTTTCTATTGATATAAAGCATAAAAATATTGGACAAGAGAGTAGAAAGAGTGATCTTGGTATGAGTTGTGATAAGGAAAGAGTTAGAGATAAGATTGGTAGTGATCTGAAAAATGTTCACTGAATATGATTCAGTCTTTTAGCCACAACGTTTTCTCTAGTAATCCAAACGAGATGATTCTTAATTTGGATTAAACTAGAGATATATGGCTACATTTTGTAAGCAGACATCGAATTTCAATTCTATGTCTAAGAGTCTCAAATATTGTCATGAAGTGAAGAATTGGGTGCAGTGTTGGTGTAGGAATGAAAGTCTTATCTTCTGACTTTAGGGGCAATTTTGGGATTGATAAAGATAGATTTTGGCAAAATTTCCTTCTGTAAAGTTGTAGATATTTCTTTTATCTTTCCAACGGTATAAAGTTTGTAAATTTTGGACATCTGAGTGATAAGTTATGACCTTTACAAGTGGAGACATTCTGGAGCAAAAGTAAGGCAAAGTTACTGTTCACTCACTTCGTCTGTGATGACGTTATCTTCATCTGTGCTGACGTCACTTCGTCTTTGATGACGTCATCTTCTTCTGTGATGACATCATCTTTGTCAGTGCTGACATCACTTCGTCAGTGATGACGTCATCTTCGTCTGTGATGACGTCACTTCGTCTGTGATGGCGTCACTTCGTCTGTGATGACGTCATCTTCGTCTGTGATGACGTCTCTTCGTCTGTGATGACGTCTCTTCATCTGTGATGATGTCATCTTCGTCTGTGATGACGTCACTTCGTTTATGATGACGTCACTTCGTCTGTGATGACGTCATCTTCGTCTATGCTGGCATCATCGTCTGCTTTTGTGTTTTTGACCCCTCTTCCTTCTTTTGGCCATAACTTTTTGCACAGACCTCCGATCGACCTCATTTTTGAAGCGATGGATTTCTAAGAGATTTTTCTATCTTTCCACACTTGATTTATCGGATTTTCTTTTAAATTAAAAACAGTGGTTTGAAACAAAGTATGGCGATCGGTTGATAAAGTCTGAATATATTTTACTAATTTTGAAATATTCGGAGCTGTAGAGCTTGGAACGAGGCGATTCTTGTTTTAAATTAAACTAGAGACATGGGGCTACAAATGTTATGAAAGAGCCAATCGACAATTAAGATTATAAGACTTTAAATTTCTTGAGTGAAGCTCGGTGTAGTGTTCAGCCTCGAGTCTAAAGAACAGACTTCAGTATTTTGGGGATATCTTGAGCTATAGAGATCCAATCGATCCGATTCTTGAAGCATTGGATTAGTAATACATAGAGGAACATTTATATAGAAGAAAGTTTTGTCAAATTGCTTCATTTACCTGATCAAAATAATCAGACAAGATGTCTGTTTTAAAGACCAATGGAGGGGCAATTTTGGAAGTTTACTTAAAGGGTTAAGTTTATAAGCTTAAATGGAGAGGCTTATGGGTCATTCCTCATTCATTAAATGTCATGGCACTATAAAAGCAAGTGAGCTATTGTTTTTATCAAAGGAAGCACGACATTTGAACAAAGAAAAGAACAAAAGAAAGAAGAGAGAAGGGAGAGCAAGCTTTCGGATGAGTGAAGGAGAAAGAAAAGACAGAGAGATAGGGCTCGATTTTTCTATCACTTGAAGAGAGATTTTAATGTCATTCCAAGAGAGAAAAAGGTGGAGGATGAAGAGAGCTTCATCTTGAACCAAGAAAATCCGAAAATGGAGGAGAAATGAGGTAAGAGCAATTTTTAAGATTTGAGTTTCTCTTGAAGTTTTGGTTTAGAATAATGGAAAATGGAATGGTTTTATGGAGTATGAAGTTAATTTTTGTTGATTGTTAAGTATTATGGGTTTAATTTTGGATAGAAATTAATTAGGGTTTATGCCTAAATTTGAAATTTGGAGATTTTGGAAATTTGTGATTTGAAAAGCTTGAATATATGAGGGATTAGTGTTTCGAAGTTCAATTTAAGGATTAAGTTAATTATGATATTGAATTTGGGTGGAATTGCTTTAGGTAAAGTTAAATTGGAAGAAAGAAGGAATCAATGGACAAATTGGAGCGAGGAACAAGTTTCTAGCATCGATTTGAGGTGGGTAATGTGTTTATAATTTGAATTTATAAGCCATTACGACTTTCTTTAAATAAAGATATTTTTTGATTTCAATTGCATCATAAATGTTGCATCATTGTATGAATGATTTGAAAAATCATTTTTGATTCAATACATGGACTTTGGATGAATTGCAACATACATTGTGTTATGTCTCGAAAGATTTCATGACATTGTGTATATTCGTAAAAGAGTATTCGATTAATTGATTTGAGCATGATATGTGCTTTTGTGTGGGCAAGAGAGAACCTATTTCGTTAAGTCACGTGCACGTTGACCCCCTTAGCCTTCTCCTGGTTGCCTGCTTTAGGTTTACGAGATCCGAAAAATGGACTCGTCGTGTTTACGATATAAACTTCGGTTTATCCGTCATGTTTATGGAACTCCCGAGCCATTTGTGTGCATTGCATATGTGATATGACATTGCATCTATAAATTGTCAAATTGATGCATTCATGTTTTGTAATCTATGGATTTATGGTTGAAAGCCTAAGAATCATGTGTTTTACAAACTGCGAGTTTGACTACAGCAAGAAAAAAACTTTTAAAAACGTGCTTTACGGATTTCAAAGAAATGTTTTTCTAAGACCAGAGAAGGAAAAAGATTTCAAGGGTTTTGTTTATCCATTCGTTTTATAAACATAATATCCACGAGCTTTGTGCTCACCCCCCTTTCATCCCCATCTCCAAGTTTTCGAGCGGGAGATCAGATGAAAGAATGTCAAGACGTGTTATTCGATTTTGTATCGTTTGTATTTTATGATAATGGGATTTTGGTATCGGTTTGTATAAGACTGGTTTTGTCAATTTTTGTATTACAAGTATTATTATGGGATTGTATTATGAATTCTGGACATGTGTATTGATTTAAGTTATGAATGGGATCTGGATATGGAGACGATTGATTATTGGGTTTGGATTGATTTGATTTATGAATTTTGCATAAAGATTTGGATTATGACCTTATGTATAATGATTATGGTTTGTATAGTGAATTGAGGAATTAATAGGAATTGGATTTGTAAAATGTGTGTTGGTTATGGACATGTAGATATAGGATTGCGTTAGTTGTGTTGGATTCTAGACGGGGAGTCCGATGATACTGGTTATATTGTGAGAAATATAAAAGTGTATTTTGAACACTTTGCAGGTTTTGGGTTTAATAGAAGGCAGCCGTTATGCTGCCAAAATTTTGGTGAAATGGGTATAAGAATGAGAATTGAGATTTATTTGAGTGCATAAGAAAATGGATATGAATTGAGAAATTGATTAAAGGAAGGTGGAAGAAATGAAAAAAAAGGGAATGTGAAAAAAAAAGAAAAAGAAGAAAAGAATTTATATCTGTTTCGGATTGGATCAGTCTTAGGGTTTCCAACGCAACGCAACAGTGATTCCTAAAATATTTGTTCACGGATGTCGGCTTTGTTTTTGTTACGTATCGGAAATTGGTTTCGATTCGATTCGTTTTGATTCAATACTTTTGTATTTGTTTCGCGTTTGCTTCCGCATGTTGTGATTCGATTTATTCGATTTGAATCCGCTTTGTTTTCTTCATTTTCCTTCGTTTTCCGGTTGAGATCCGGTTTCCGGATCGAGTCCCAAAAATATATGTCGGCTATGAAATTACATCTATTATTAGATATCTTAAACCTCAAACAGGTGATGTGTTTACAGCATATTTTGCTGATTGTCATTTTAATGAAAATACTTTCCCGACATTAGGGGGAGATAACAAACAACTGATGAAAGAAATTACATGGTGCGAACCATCATTATTATATCTTGATCAATGCACAAAACAATGCGAAACAGAATTACAAAGAATTGTGCATTTGCAAAGAATTGCAAATCAATTACCAGATGCTTTTACAGATATAAAAAGAGTGACTAAATCATTTATATCAGCTGTAAATACTCCTGCTCGGATTGAAATCCCAAAAGGACAATCTGAGAACATGGTCACTCATGAATCTACGACACGCATGAAGCGTGGTAGACCAATCGGTTCCAAAGATAAAAATCCTCGAAAAAAAAAAGGAGGAAATGTGATTAATAACCCCAAGATAGATAAAAGTGCTCCTTTAGAAACACAAGATGAGGATAGTGTCCCAGAAGAGACAAAAACTAACATTAATCAAGAAATCGCAATTAATTATATTCACACAAAAGAATTATGGAACCGAAATGATATGAAAGAGATTGATGAAATATTTTCTTATGCTATAGCATGTGATATCATCAATGAAAATGAAGATCCCGAACCAAGATCTATCATTGAATGTCAAAATAGACATGATTGGGTTCAATGGAAAGATGCTATTGAAGCTGAATTAAATTCTCTTAACAAGTGTAACGTGTTTGGACCTATTATCCTTACACCCCAAAGTGTAAAGCCTGTAGGTTACAAATGGGTTTTTGTTCTAAACGAAATGAGAAAAATGAGATTGTGAGATACAAAGCTCGACTTGTTGCACAAGGTTTTCCTCAAAGACCCGGAATTGACTATGAACAAACATACTCTCCTGTTATGGATACAATTACGTTTAGATATTTAATCAGCTTAATAGTTCTTCAGAAACTATAAATGCGTCTTATGGATGTTGTTACAGCTTACCTGTACGGATCACTTGATAGTGATATTTACATAAAAATCCCTGAAAGATTCAAAATGCCTACAGCATTAAAATCACAACCAAAGGAAAAGTATTCGATCAAATTGGAAAGATCCTTATATGGACTAAAGCAATCTGGACGCATGTGGTACAATCGTCTAAGCGAGTATCTATCAAAGAAAGGTGTTGGACCCTTCACCCGTAAGTGTTTGCAGTTATCTTTGCGGCGAGTGTTCACGGGTTATCATGACATCAACCTTAATCGAGCCAGGTTTTATTGTCCTCTTTGGCTAACTTAGCCAAATGGTAAGAGCGCAGCACGTCGAAGATAAACCTCGAGGTCGCGGGTTCGAGGCTCACCCACGACCAAATTTGGCTGAACAGGTTGATGCCAGCAGATAACTCAAGAAACACTCGCCGCAAAGATAACTCGCAAACACCTACGTGGGGTGGGGTCCAACATTAAAAGCGCGCTCAATGGTGAGAGGCGCCCACATAAAGTGGAATAAAACCTTGAGGTCATAGGTTCGAGCCGTGGCTCACCCATGACCAAAGAGGACAATATCGATTAAGGTTGGATGCTGCGGTATAACATGAACACTCGCCAAAGATAACTCGCAAACACCTACGGGTGGGGGTGGGCTCCAACAAAAGGATATGTAAATAGTCTATTTGCCCCTTGCTTTATAAAGAAAACAACATCCGGATATGTGATTATCGTTGTCTATGTTGACGATTTGAATATCATTGGTACCGCTAAAGAAATCCAAGAAACAAGTGGTATACTTAAAGAAGGAATTTGAAATGAAAGATCTTGGAAAAACTACATATTGTCTTGGTCTGCAAATTGAGCATAGACCAAGCGGAATATTTGTGCATCAATCGACATATACAGAAAAGGTATTGAGGCGTTTCAATATGGATAAAGCAACTCCGTTAAGTACACCAATGGTTGGCAGATCGTTTAATGTTGAGAAGGATCCATTTCGCCCTTGCGAAGAAAACGAAGAAGTTCTTGATTCTGAAACGTCATATCTGAGTGCGATAGGAGCTCTCATGTACCTTGCTAATTGTACTAGACCTGATATAGCTTTTACTGTTAATCTACTAGAAAGATTGAGCTAATCTCCTACGAAAAGGAACTGGAATGAAATTAAACATCTATTTTGTTATCTTCGAGGTACAATTGATTTGGGATTATTTTACGCTAAAAATGCAAAACAAGCTTTGGTTGGTTATGCAGATGCAGGTTACTTATCAGATCCGCATAAAGCCAGATCCCAAACTGTTTATGTATTTATGTATGGAGGCACTGCAATTTCTTGGCGTTCACAAAAACAAACACTTATTGCTACTTCTTCAAATCATGCTGAAATTATTGCATTTCATGAAGCAAGCCGAGAATGTGTATGGTTAAGGTCAATAATGCACCACATTTTAACAACTTGTGGCTTATCGACCAACAAAGAACCAACAATCATATATGAAGACAATGCAGCATGTATCGCTCAAATAAAGGAGGGTTATATCAAAAGTGATAGAACCAAACATATCCCTCCGAAATTTTTTCAATTCACCCAAGATCTCGAAAAGAGCAAAGAAATCAATATCCAGTATATTCAATCAAGCGAAAATACTGTGGATCTTTTCACAAAAGCACTTCCTACTGCACCTTTCAGGAAGCATGTCCACGAGATTGGAATGCGACATCTAAGAAATTTATGAGGAAGAGCTCATTGTGTTAAATGAGGGGGAGTTTACGCAGTTGCACTCTTTTTTTCTTATCATGGTTTTTATCTTACTAGGTTTTTCCTGATAAGGTTTTTAACAAGGCAACACCAAATGCGTATCAAGCCCAGATAAAAAATAATTATATGACACACCAAGGGGAAGTGTTATAAAAGATAGAAATAATATGGTGTGCTACTAATTGTTAATACACCACTTAATTGTTAATGCATTAAATACACCACTTAATTGTTAGTGCACCAAATGCACCACTTAATAGTTAGTGTACCACTTCTATTATCATGATGGTATTTTATTAGAAAATTTGTACTATAAATAGAAGGGTTAACTTGATGTAAGTGACATCAATTTATAAGAAGAATTCTCCTCTCCCAAATATTCTTAAATTTTAGTTTCGGTTTTATAACAATGGCAACCCTTTGTAATGGTTATTGGGCACTCAACATTATTTTTTTTAAGAAGGAATCATATTAAAATTATTAGAAGGACCACCGGTGCCCTCTTTGGCCGAGTTCTTGGTCGCAATTTCACCAGAAAGCAAAAGTTTTGAGTAGATACTAGTCTACATGAAAGCAATACCAATTTATGTCCCCAACAAAATCATGATCAAACTCCATTATCTATTAAGGAGAAAGAACCAAAAAAACAATCAAGAAAGCCACGTTCATGCCTTATAGTCTTTCTTTGGAGATGGTTCCATGGCATGGCATTCTCTACATGCAACCAAAAGTGACCTGAAGATTCTCCGGAAGAGCCCGGAGGATCCCTCTTTCTTTCCGGAGAATCTCTTTTTTTCCTTGTAATCACTCTTTTTTTTGCTGTTCAATCCTTTTTTTGGCGGAATCCTAACATGTTTTCGCCAGGAATCCTCACTTCTTAGAGCCGGCACGGGAACTAAATGCTGCCACCGTGGAGAAGAGCCGCACAATTGGGCCATAACAAATTTACCAGCCACCGGTGTCTTGTTTGCAGCTTTGTTGGTGGGATACAGAAACCTCCTTTCTGAGTTTTCACTCCAACTTGTTCTTGCACTGCTAACGCTGCTTCTGCTACTGTTAGTACTATTACTCCTCGATGACAATAGCGAGTCTTTGCTACTAACACTGCTGGTTCTGCTAGTTGTACGAGAACTGCTGTCAATAAGCACCAAAGTTGACGGAGATTGTTGGAGTGGAAACGAATGAGGGAGGAGACGACCATTGAAGAAAAGATGATCTGCTGGAGAGTTCCTAAATGGATCGGTTGAGGGTGAATGTGGTGTAAAAAAAACAAACTCGAAATCAGATTCTTGGTCTGGACTTGGAGTAGTGGGAAAAGAGAAAATGCCTCTGAAGTTGGTTCTCTGGTGATGGTTTTCCATGGAATGCTTGCGGTCACAAGAATGAGCAAGGTGCGTGCTTAAAAGGGTGAGGAAGCGACTGCGTTATAAGTGCACACAGTTACGGTTCATGATGTGACTAATGGAAGATTTTGGTGGGCTTGGTGGAGAAAATCATGAGGTCGACACTTGCCAACTCAACGTAAATATTAAGCCATATGAATTATTTCTAATAATTCTTTTAGTGTGGGAGGACTTGGTGTGCTAAATGATTTGGCCACAAAACTTTGTAATTAATATGTAATAAAGTTTTGTGAGATCGTTAGTTCGAACCGTCCTTATCTATACAGTCGTTTAAAATTTAAAGTCAGAATTTTACCTCTTGCAAGGAACCTATCCGACTCAAGCGGAGATTAGTCTGGAAGTAAATAACTTAAAGGTGTCTTTCTATAATTAGGACACTCCTAAAATATCTTGTCAGGGGAAAAAAAAAAAACATAAGCGGGACAACAAGGAAGGGAAGTAGGCACTTTTTAATCCAATTTGAAGGCATTTCGCCAACTTTGATTGTCCATACAATATGTTCCAAATATCAAATTAAATGAAAGTGATCCACATCTCGTCTTGTGAATATAGATTGACTAATTTGTTGAAGAGAGCACCCTTTAGGTCTTTATGAACGACACAGCTTCCAAAATATACTCTCCCTCGACACGGAAAAGATAGATCAAGAAGCACATACAGAGGATTGTTTGGGCTTTAATATGGACGTGCCTATGATGGATCATGGCATCATCAGCAAAGACTTTCATTTATGTTGTGGAAAACGTAGGGACTGATCAACAACTGTACTTGTATATATAAAATATTTGTTTACTGGAGCACTTCTGATCAGACTCCTCAAAATGAGGACAAAGCAGTTCTAGAGAGCTTCTTTTGTCTCCCAATTGGGTTTCTGTAGAACACCTTTTGGGACCCACGGATCATCATGATGCTTTAGGGACCCACCACTCGGCCAGATTTAGGCTCCTTTATCCCGTCAGCCAAGCAAAGTATTGCTTGGCTTTCTTTATGTCATAGTGGCAGATCTTTATGTTTTCACAATGATGAGTTCATTGTGCGTTAGTTGACTCCTGTGCACAAATTTCTTTGGAAGGCGGTAGGACCTGGAAGATCCTAATGTATGCAATCAGAAAGATGTCATTGGTTTTGGGCCGGAATTGACGCCACCGCACTAAGTTGGCGAGATTTGGGCTTCCGCAACGAGCCTTCTTGCCTAATAATGGCATTTACATCTCTCTCTCTCTAACTCGCAGGACATGAGTTCAAGTTTATCCAAACTTTACTTGATTAGTTATCGATATCTTCACACCTAAAAATGTATCATTTTGAACCTCAATATTTAACTTATGTATGATTGGTAATAAATTTTTTAATATAATAATTTATAATAGAATGAAATATAAATAAATGTAATATTAGAATATTATTATTTGAAAAGGATAGTAAAATGTTGTTCGGATGAAGGGTTTATAATGTAATATAGTGTAAAGTTGTTTATTATTTTACATTCCATTCTAAGCTTTCTAAAATGAGATTTTTCATTTTTATCGCTTAGGATGGAATGTGATGTACTATGAAACCTTTTCTTTCATCACATTCCATTTTATTATATTATAAACTCTTCTCCCAAATGATGCAATAATATTATATTTCATTTCATTTCATTAATAAATCCCTACCAAACACACCCTTGTAGAAAAATATAACCTAAATCTTAATATTTTGAAACATTTAAATTAAACCATATGATTTTCAAAACGTTCAAAACAAACTCTAAATGCTTGAAAATTTTGACAAGGTTAACCCTCCGCCAGTTAAATATTATGTCAACATATTTTTTTTAATATAATGAGTCTTACTGCCATGTAGCAATAAGGTCCATAATTATATATTTCACACAGTGAGTTCCACTTATCACCTGATATTGAGAGCTCACTTTTATTTTAAAAAATAAAACATAATGACATATCAACAATGACGTGACAATTAACTGATAAAAAGTTAATATTGTTAAATTTTCCATCCACTTATAATATGCTTTGAATATTTTGAAAAGATTGGGGTTCAATTTTAACATTTCAAAATATTAGAGTCTGTTATGTATTCTGTTATAAACACAGAGGTTCAAAATACACTTTTAACATGTCTTCGGTTATCTTATATTTTCTTCTTCCGCAACCATTTCATCTCTTCCATTAATGCTAATTTACTTTGTTAAGAAGCATGGCTAAATAGGCAAAAATCAGCTTATGAATTACAACAATTAAAAACCCTTTTTTTTTCCCTCTGCAATTAGTTACTATTTTTAATAACTTAAAAAGGAGACACTTTTCTCACCTTTATCTTATTTGTCAATGTTTTAAAAACCCCTTCGGACCGTCCGGTCCGACCGGAAAACCTCTGAACCGCTCATTGGTCCGGTTCGGTTTTACCTACTAACCTCTCTGTATAAAAACCGGCCGGTTTAACCTTTTTCGGTCGGATCGGACGGTCCGGTCCGGTTTTTATTTATACCTCCGTTGAGTGGCGACTGAGGCTCAGGAGCGTGTCCGTCGACTCGATGATGGAGTTGGATTGGCTGGGGGAGGAGAAGAAGAAGCGTTGGGAGGCAAAGATGGTGACGAGATCAGGAGGAGAGTCGATGTCAAAGTCGAAGTCGGTGTCGGTGTCGGAGGAGAAGGAGGAGTTGGTTGAGTGAGTGCTGAGGGACTTGGAGGTGGAGGTAGAGGGGAGGTCATAGACATTGTTGAAGTTCTTGGTCATGGTTGAGGTTTCATCTTCTTCTTTGGTGGGCAATGGATGTGAGGATGGGATTGTTGTGGGCAGGCATTTGAGGAAGCTCTTCCAAAAGATGGTAGACATCTAAGCTCTTGGTAGTTGTGCCATCGGTCAAGGTGTATTTGATGAGCCAGGAGAGTAATAACATTTTCTTTTTAGTTTTGATTTGTTTAGTGAGGAGGGGCGAAAGAAGAAATGGAAGGATCCGGAATCCGTGAGTTTAAATTTTGTGTGGTTCAGAAATATAATTTTAATTTTAATTATTATTTTAATATTTATATTAAACTTATATTTATTTATTATTAATTCATTATATAATAATAGACATTGATGTATTTTTGTTTCAATAATATATTTTATTTTTACTTATTCTTATAAGTTTTACTTCTTATTTATTATATACCGGTTTTATAGCGGTTCACTAGCGGTTGAACCTCTAAACCTTAAACCTTTCCTTCGACCGGTTTAATGTCCGGTCCGGCTTTTAAAACATTGTTATTTGTATTCTCTTCTTAGTTTTTATTTTTTTTTCATCATGTTCACTTACTCTTTCTTGTCTCTTTTTTGGTGAGTTACACATTATCAATAATTCCTTGCCTCTCGAATAAATTCTCTGCCTGCCACCACATGCCTCCTTCTCACCATCTCGTTGTTTCTCCACCTTCATTACATTTTTAGGATATTTTACTGTCCTCTCCATTGTTAATTCCCACCTCACCTGGTCTAAAGTTGTCAGAGAAGATCCAAGCTATCTTAAAACTCCTTTCTGTCGCCCCTTCTTCTGCAAGATGGAGACGTCATTATTTCACCACCTTTAGAAACCTTGTTAGCTGAAATTACACAATGGCGAAACCGCTAGTGGGTTACTTCTTGGATAAATGCCAGCCCTTTCCAGTAGTCAATCGTTAGGCTTTCATGAAATGGTTTAGATTAATGTTTAAAAAATTGGAACCAAACTTAAATATGTAAGATAAAAATTTAAAGTTTAAAATATTCAACCGATAAAATTAGTTAAAGATTGATTGAAATTAAAGAATTTAAAATATGATTGAAAGAGAATGTGCTTATCTATCAAAGAATTTGAATTTTAATTGAACAAAGATTGTTAAATAAAATTTATTTGTTTATTTTAGTTTATAAAACTTATTAATTTATAAAATTGATTAATTAATTAATTAATTAATCAATTTTATTAACAAGAATTTTAAAATAAATCGAATCAAAAATTAAAATTGAACCAAAAAATTGAAAAGTTCATGATTTTTATGGTAAAATTGGCCAAACTGGTTGAGTGTTTTAATCATTAGTTCAAATATTTGTTAGAGAAAACTTGAATTAATGACTACAAGCCATTTTTGTTTAAATTCAATAGCCTCTTCGTTAGGTCCCCTTCCATGACATACCCCTCAGTGCATAGAGGGCCTTAGGTTGCGTTTGGTTAGCGTCTTGAAGATACAGAGACGGGACTAGACAGGACACTGAAAACAAAACAGAACAGAAATTGAAGATATTGAGGTGTTTGGTTGCAGTGGACAGAATATAGAAAATTGTCCGCGTCCTCAGGACAGAAATGTGTTTTGTTGCAGTGGATAGAACAAAGAACAGTGTTTAATAACAAAAATGCCCCTGCAGTGTAATGTATTGAAAAGATGTAATTCATTAGTCATTTTATGTTTTTTTAATATTTATATGAAGTGTATTTGCAACTCTAATAATATTAATTATCTTATTAATTATAATATTTGTGATTACAATTATTATTGATATAATTAATATTAAATTTTGTAATTGTTGTTATTGTAATTCATTGGTTATTTTATAATTGTATTAATATTTATTTGAATATTAAATGCAATAATAATAATTATTATTATATTATTATGATAATTTGTGTAATCACAATAATTAACATTAATATGAATATTAATGTTAGCCACTTAATTAGTGACACTGTTTCTCCACTTTGTATGGATCAAGTCTCGGTATCTTTAAAACGCATAGAGGGTATACAAGAATTTGTATAGAAACAAGCTTGAGTAAATCCCTGCCAAATTTTAAAATGGTGTTTAATTTTGGTTGAGGAAGGTCACCCCATCTTAATTACAAGGAGTATATCGTTCCAATGGAAACCAAAAGATCCTTTAACTAAAAAAAATTATAGAAACCAACGCTTGGTTGTTGGTTCTTTCCTCTGATCATGGATTCCCATCCCCCAATTTCCTTCTCCCTCAAAAGTGCTTAAGATAACAAATAAAAACCTTGACTTACTAATGTGATGTATTAAAACCAAAACTATGCTAAATAATACTGGACAAGTATATACAATATTTTACGGTAAAATTAGATAAATATGAATGTTGATCTATAAGTACTACTATTAAATAAACGTCTTTTGTTATCTAATCTAATAAAGTGAATAATTTTAAAGACATAATTGACTAAACAAAAGTTCAAATCTAAAATAACCAACTAAAACAATTGACAAGAATATAGAATTTAAAGATAAAAATCTAGATAAAAATTCTCGTAGAACCTTTCTGTGCTTATATTTATCTTGATTTAATGATTTACCCTAGTTTCTTAGACCAATATAAAATTTAAAGTTACAACCATATTCTTTCTCAAAATATACAACATTTATCTTTAAATTGATCAAGTGAAATCTCTTTTTAACACCCTGAAGCTTCAGTGAGAAGATGCAAAAGGAAGGCTTAATAAGAATTTAGGGAAGGTGATCAAAAATAGTATGACTCTGCTTGAACTTATCAAAGGTATGACCCTTAATAGAAAATTTTAACTTACTAAAATACGAATAAAGGATCTCACATAAAGAGATCCTTCTCTTTCTCATAAATTTTTTAAGCATTTTCTTTCGAGTCTTGTGTTTTATATTTAGCCTAAAATTTAATATGTATCACTTTTCTCTTAGTTATTTAGCCTAAATATTTTCTTATGTAGCCTAAATATTTTTTGTAATGACTTGTTTGATTTATTTCTTTACTTGTTTTCTTTCTTTTTGTGCATTTATTTAGTTATTTTATCTTTTATTTTTATTCTTTACCTTGTTCTATATTATTATATTATTTATTTTCTACTTATTTTTATTTTTATTTTATGTGTATTTATTTATATTTATATTTATATTTGTTACTATTTTATTATTTAACTATGTATATGCATTTTTTCATATGGATCTATCGAAAATAATCTTTCTACTAGTTTAGAGTAAGACTGTACATCTAGACTTCTCCAGACTTTGCGTGTGAGCGAGACTTTCATGTAACTTTTATTGTTCATGATATTTTTTATTCATACATATGATTTATCAATCTTTATATATGAAATTTGAAATTGAATCAAAATGCTGGCAAATCTCAATTTAGTCACAAGTAATAATTATGAATGTTTTGTAATAAAATTTGGGTCCTCCATTAAATCAAAGAACCAACTTTAAAAAATAATTTTAATGTTCATATCATCTAAAACTATCCTAATTTAGTTCATACTAAGAATAAGAAAACTAACAATAATCAAGTAAGAAAACAAGGTAAAAGAAATTGTTCTCGTCAATATTGAAAATTTGATGTTGTTTATTGAATCTTGATATAATCCCTTTTTTATCTCTAAATTTCCTCATTTCTTGTCCCAAGACGCTTTAGTTTAGCTCCTTAAGAATGCTTTGTATGATATCCCCTTCATTAGTTCTCAAAATCTTCTGTTATTCTTATGAAATATTTAAAAATTCAAAGAGTCTCAACCAACATAGATAACACAAACCCATATTGGTGTCTTGCATTTTTCACAACAATAATAAACCCTAATTTACATAAAAATAACTACCAATTAGAGTTTAAAGTGCAAGTGTATGTTACACCTCATATAGGCTTAGTAACTCCTCAATCATTTATCTAAGGGTTGATCTTACAAACAAGGGTCCAAACGCCTTAAACATAGATCCGTTGTTAGGTTATGTTTATTCATGTGGCAGGTTCTTCAAGAAACATAATAGACAAGTAGCTTATAAAAGGCAAAACATATGATCATGTTTGACTCGTGTTATGAATAGTGGTCCATGTTTAACCTATGTTCATCCAAATTTATGTTAAAAACTTTTTTTTACTTGGCTCTAATTTACCGAAATTTATTCCTTCTCATTAGAGAGCTAAAACAAGGCATACAAATAAAATATAAGCTTCATTGAGTGCCAATCTAATAAAAACCATCCAAACACATGTCAAATGCTATCAAAATTATGTTAAAACTATAACCTCATTAGCATTTATCAAATTCCTCCACACTAACGTATTTTCTAATAAATTTCATCACTCTTAAATTTAAAAGGTAGTAATTTCATAAATGCAATTAACAAAACAATTGGATCTATCAAGACATTAATCATTTGATTGCAAAGTTCATTAATTTGGAAGGCATTTAGCTACTTGCAAGTCATAAGCTAATTCAATTAAGTATATAATCCTTCAAACTTTAACTCACTTATTAAAACTCAACTTAATGCATAAAATTAGCATAAATGAGAAAGATGCTTCAACTTTAAAAAATTTTCATAACTCTTATCAAAACAAAAGCAAAACAATGACTATAAATAACATAGGAGCATTTTGATTCTTGTTTGAAAAGTCAATTTGTATGTCCAAAATTATATAAAAGTGTCATAAAGCAAATAAAATATCTATTTTCAAAATTAATGAAGAAAATTAAAATTACCATAATCATTAATGCTCATGAATATTTTCTTAAACAAAATCATAATAAAAATCAAATTCATAATGAATTATCTCAATCAATAGTCTTTTAAAGCTAAAGCTTTTTCCAAAATTGCTCTCTACTAAGCAAACTATAACAAATTTGATAAACATAAGTAATTAAATCCATCCCCCATGTTTAGGTTGTACATTGTCCCTACATACATAAAATACAAGAATTAAAAAAACTAGAAAATAAGAAGAAAAATAAAATTAAGATAACTGGCACTCCCCTAATAATAAAAGAATGGTGACCTTATCCAATGCCATCAATAATCCTTAATCTTTAATCCATCGCTGGGGTTCCTCAATTGTTGGCTCATTCTCTAGAGATATACAGGGATGTTCCAAAACATATGAAAAAAATATTAAATATGATGTTGTCTATACAATAATACGACCCTCACTATTAAAACTAATCAAATTCAATATTAATACGATAGGATCAAGAACCACAATATCAAAAATGTATTAATCCAAAAAAATCAAGCATAAAAATACACAAAAGAAGGATGTGAATTACATTACTTCAGAAAAGAAAGGATTGAGAGTAATAAGATTCCAAGGTTAAACACTACTATCAAGCTAGATAAGATTGATGGTTAATAAAGAACTTAACAGAAGGTTTTCTTTAAGAACAAGGATGAAGAAAACTCTCCAAAGGTTCTTAATTGGATAATAAAAATGATAAATTGTTAATTACATCTATAAGATAGCCTTAGATATGCATAAAATCATAAAATACGGAACTTTAAAACTAGAGTTATAAAAGGAATAATAACTTAAAATAATAAAATCCTAACAAATTAAAATATGATTTTGACATATGTCTTGGCCAATATCAACACCAATTTTGTCTTGGAATAATCAGTGCATAAGAAAACTAGTTTAACAGTATTATAACTTGAACTCTAGCACTAGTTTACTTCCGCTTCTTTAGACCAAAAAACCTAGTGGAAGACTGAAACTAGTTTGCTTCTAAATTTGGCAATAGTTACATTCTATAATTGTAATTCGTCATCCTAACTTGAACCTTTTGTATATTATTCAAGCCCCTTATCAAGCCTCTTCAATATAAAAATTTGTGTTTTAAGTTACTACTTGATTTCTATCATTTTCCCTCTCCTTAAAATGATTTTTCCTTAAATCAGTACCTTTATCTATAATATTAAAAATAAATAACACTTAGTTAAGTATGCATCTCTCATTTTTTAATCTCCAAAAGATATAAATAACCACCATTTTCCCCTTAAACTCTCTTTCCCTCTTTTTTTTTTTATATATAAATTTTGATTTGATCTTCATAAACTACTTTAGTGATAATGGGGCAATGGTAATCAATTTTTCATTCGTAAGAACAGAATATATGTTCTTATACATGTCATATATGATATACCTATCAAATTGCCTTGGACGCTTCAAAAGAATGTGTCTTGGTTGCATGGAACCACATCATATGACATCCCATCCTTATAGCTCCCAATCAAGAAAGAAAAGTTCACCTATTTTGTTACCCTAACCTTTCAACTCTCATTCAAATATTGTAGTTTGCATGGATTTGGTTGTTTCATATTTGGTATCTCCATCTTCTCACTAACTCCATACTAACCATTTTTGAATAACTTTCCATATCTATGATTATGTTACAATTTGATCCTTAGTTGCACATCTAGTTTAGGAAAGGTTTTCTCTTTTCTTATCTTCCATCATCCTCCACCAAATGCATGCTCAATACCCTTAGGCCTAACAATGCTCTCCTCATCACTAGCATCCTCTAACTTATGCATCTCTTCATCCACTTCCTCTTCACTGTTGGAAACATATTCTCCATTGTCCTCTAAGTAGTTGACAAACTCTCAACCTCATTGTAGACCTCAAAGTTATCCATTATAGTAGATATAGATTGGTTACGTTGTAAACTAGATATGGCAATATCATATTTCCTAACTTGTCCTTTACCTCACCAAATTGAATAAGGAGATGCTCATATTAGCCTTGTATTATGTTCAACAAGAATTCCATGTCTACCCTAAATCTTTCCTCCTCTCTTACATCCTTGTCTTTGGATATGGTTCTACTTCAAGTTTGAGTCATGTTGTACTTGCATAAAAAGTTAGTAGCAAAAGCATTCCCTTACATGTTCCTCTTAAATTTTCACTCAATTAACAATCTAAATTCTTTACTAAAGGTTTTTTGCAAACTAGAAAATCTAATTCAGGAAAGCTAGTTCAAATCTCTCCTTTATGTCGGATACTCCTTAAAAAGCAAGTTAGACAAAATGAAATGATTAGACACTACTAGAGTATAGGGAACAAGAAAGCTCATTACAAAAAGTTAAAATTGATGGAATCCAATCAAATCAAGTAGAAAAGAAGAATAAGAACTAGACAAGAATGAACTAAGCAATAAGGAAAAAGCAAGATAACTAATAACCAATATTTTTCCATTTACTTATAAAATCCTAGAAAAAGTAACAAGAACTTAAACAAAATATGTTCTTAATGAAACTTTAAGAATGATAAGAATAATAATGAATGTTGAATTTAAGAATAAAGATACAAGAATATATGCTATCAAGAATAAATATGATTATAGAACTATGATCTAATACCAAAATTTAATGTAACCCTTACTAATAGGACTAATTAGATTCAATATTAATATGACAAGAACAAGGATTTTTAAATCAAAAATAGGTTAATCTAAGAAATCAAACATAAAAATACATTAAAAGTATATGAATCACCACACTCCATAAAAGAAGAGAGTGTGAGTGACAATATTGTAAGGTTTATTGCCACTTGAAAGTTAGACAAGATTAATAGTTAATAAGCACCTAACACAAGTTTTTTTGTAAGAACAAGGATCAAGAAAACTATCGGAAGGTTCTTGATTCAATAATATTAATGAAAAGTTGTCAATTAAATCCATGAGATAGCCTTATATAGGTATAAAAGCCTAAAATTATAGTCTTAAAAGGAAATAACAACTTAATAATAAAAATCTTAACTACTTAAAATATAATTATGGCACTTTCTTAGCTAATACCATTTTCAATTTTATTCTAGAAAATTACAAAAAATTACAAAAATAACCAAACTTATATTAAATTCTCTCAATTAATATTCTTTCAAAGTAAAGAAATTCTCAAAAGGTTTCATATTAAGCTAACTACAACAAAATTTATAAAATAAGTAATTAAATCCTCCGTTAACTTGACTTTTACATTTCCAATATATATAACATAAAAAAAATGAAAACTACTATTAACTAAAAACACATGCAACAAAACCAATATCAAGATAAGAAAACATAATAAAACTAATGTTAAAGATCCTAAAAGCTACCAAATTGAAACAAAAACCCCTAAATCACTAGATTTCCTCCTTACAAGTGTTTCTTTATAAGTCTTTTAGCTAAACTCCTTACTTAAGCTCTTTACCTTGGCAACTCCACAAATTAAGACTTAATTATATTCTTTTTTAATCTCTTAATCTTTTAAATTTTCCTCTTCCTACTTATGTGCTTGTTAGCTTAAAAATATTCCACATGCCCCATTAGAATAGGGTTTTCCAACTCATCTTCTTCTCCTTGTATGATACAAGTCTTCAATGTATCCTAGGTGAGTATTTCCTACATAATATGAGAGATTTTTGTGTCAATCTATGTAATATGAGAAATTTTTGAGTCAGTCACATCTATATAGAAACAAGTATCATCTTTGTTAAGGGATATCTCATGAATCCATATATCTTAAAAGTTATTTCCTCATCCCCTAACCTTAAGATTAACTTCCCATCATGTACATTTATTGTATCTTTAGTAGCAGGTAAAAAAGTTCATCCTAAGATTAAAGGAATCTCTATATCATCCTTTATATCTGAAAGTTAAAAAAAAAAAACAAATTTATCAACCTTAATTAAAATATATCAACCTTAATTAAGTTGACTTAAGCAAAGTCAACTTAGGACGATGCAACTCTTAAGATGAAGCAACGTTAACTTAAGACGATGCAACTCTTACGACGAAGCAGAGTCAACTTAAGATAAAGCAAAGTCAACTTAAGACGATGCAACTCTTAAGACGATACAACTCTTAAGACGAAGCGGAGTCAACTTAAGACGAATGATGTCATCACAGATGGTACAATTTTATAGACGATATGACGTAATCATAGACGATACATCTTTACAGACGATACCACTTTATACTCCTAAGCATCTCCCTTCTAAGGACCCTAATTTTTAACCCAGATGTCCAAAAATTTTATACTATATGCCGTTGGAAAGTTAGAAAGATGATTTACAACTTTCTAAAAGGCGCATTTGCATAAATCTGCCTAGATTAATCCAAGTTTTCCCCTGATGTTTGAATATGAACTTTTTCCTTATGAAAACTTAAAAATGTAATGAACAAACTTGAGAGAGAGAGTGTGTCATGAGCAAAATGCAATTATATTCCATTTGTATCAAAAGATAAGAGTTTTACAAAACTTTAGTGGGCATTTCAAGCCACAAATACATTAATATCTCAAAATCCCAAAATACAAAAGATACATAAATCATGAGTTGCTCAAAATGCAACTAAAGCCTTGCTTTACAAGATTTGCTTCAAATACAAAATAAACAAAGATCGGAGTGAGCCCTTAACCCTTGACTACTCGATATCTTGCTCATCACCTAGTTATGGAGGAGGAGAATGGGGGGTGAGATTAAAGCCCGCGGGTAACAATTTTATAATTGGTAACAAGAAAAAACTATTTATAATGTCATTTCCAATGCAGAAATGCACGTTTATGCAAAATGTGTATGCATTACTGTTATCCACTTATTATGAACACATAGCATATCAAAACGGTTTGGGTAGATCCATAAACACGATGCACTACACATTTCTACATAATGGTCCTGTGTAGCCCTAAACTTGAGAGAGTCCATGAAGGAGCTCCGTGTCACTAGTGGGCAGGCGGGAGAAGCCTATAACTTGGTCGATGTGCACGTGACGATTCTTGAGGGACTACTACAAACTCACATAACACATATTTCATAACTTATAAACTTATTGCCCAAAATGGCACTTTTTGAAAACTTGTATTTCATGAGTACGAAATATTTCATATGCATTTTCAAAACTTGATTTAGTAAACTTGCTATTCTTTCAAAAATCATTTCCATCATCAATTAACACAATTCATAGACAAACATGTCATTCTTACAACATTTAAAAAGCAATAAATGCACATGAATAAATTAGTTGAAAGTCATTTATTGTCATTTCTTGAAAAAAAAAACTTTAATGGCTTATTACTTAATTATAAAAGTGAAACCCACCTTGAATTTCCTTGCTTAATGAAATAGCTTAAGGGTGTCTTTCCTTTTGCTACTCTTGCCTCTCTCTATTCCCTTCTTGATTTCCTTCATAAATGATAAAATTCGCATTCAATAGGAATTTTAATTGAGATCCCAAAGAAACATATGCATAAAATTGATCATAGAATACTTAAACCTGTGCATTTTCTAAGCTCTTTGAATCAAAACCTTTCCAAAAATCTAAAAGATTTAACATCAACTTACCTTGAATCTTCACCACTTAATGAGTTTTTTGGATCAAAAGAAGGCTCTAGTATTCCTCTTTCCTTTTCCCTTCTTGCTCAACTTCAAAATCACTATTTAAAACTAAGAAAAATCAAAACCTAGCATAACTCTTTTCTTTCTATTCTTTTTCTCTTTTTTGCGCTTCTCTCTTCTCTCTTTTCTTCAATCATGTTTTTGGCTTCTTCCCACTCAAGCCCACTCTTCGTCTTCTCCTTTTATACCCATAATGATTGCACAATGTCCATTTTGCCCTTCATTTAAAGCCTTATGGCTTCTAAACTTATGTGACTTGCCAAATTTACCCTTACACACTCTTACTACTTTAATACTTCAATTCCCTTAACCTATGTCATATTATCTTACCCACATTAGCAAGCTCATTAATTCCAACATATATTAATCTAGCGAGACTCCAAAATTAATTTAATCATGCTTAATTATAAAAAAAAAATTCAAGGGCCAACATGACACTTCTAAAGACTAGATTCTTAACAAGTAAGTCTTTCATATCTTTTAAGAGAATGAACATTATATGTTATAACTTTTATATGAAGTAAAGGTGAGTATTTTAAACTACTTAAATCAAATCAAAATATTAAAGGAAATCAAAATTGTTGATGTTTTGAAATAAAATGACCTTTAAAATTTTAAAAATAAAATTTTGGCTAAACTAATACAATCAATACATCTTCCAACAACAAGCAAAATTTAATTAGCTAAGGATTGAAGAAGAAATTGATGTTGTAATTATTTTCCATTTTTTTACTATATTCTTGTAACTATTATAGATGTTGAATTGTGGGCATATGCAACTCATTGTAACGTTGTTTTGTAGATTTTGCTATTATTAATACAATTTGTTTTCATTTAGAAAAACCTTTAGTTCATCTTATTTAAACTTTTAGTATTTTAAATTTATTATCATTATTTATATTGAAAATAATTTCCCTCTATTAAAATATTATTCAAATAGTAAGGATTATAATTTTAACTTGTGAAACTTTTAACTAATTAACTCAATTTTGCTTCTCTCTATTAAGTATTTTTTCTCTTTCATGACAAGAAAGAATCCATCCACAAGGTTCTTACTTACCTAATTTTTTAGTATTGATTTTAATCAATCCTTACTAAGTAACTTATTTTCTATTGTTAAAATCCTTTATTTTATAATCCTATTGTCTACAATAAAGTTAAAATACAAAGTATTGAATACTTTTAAACTTGTGATTAATTCATTTTGTTTTCAAAATTATTTTTTCCTAAGCAAAGAGTATTGCTATTGTAAAATTTCATTTCATATTTGTTAATTTATGACATTAATTTTTCATGCTAAATATTAAAATGCTTATACTTTATTTAAATTTCCACTTAATTGAGAACATTTATTTGCCCAATAAACATTATTTAAAAGATTCTTCAAAAGTGATTAAATTATATATTACAATATTATTATATAGAGATTGAAGAGATATTGATATATATTTATTTCTATAAGGAATAACAATCTTTAAAATATAAAAAAAACAATTTGAAACCACCTAAATCATAGTAATATACAAAAGAAGCTATTATATTATATAAATGAATTGATTTATAATTTGATAAGGATCAGTCCTTATAGGAATTTGGTATGTACTAAAACGTTGCATTGGAAAGGGCATTCAAGTAAACAAAGCAACCACAGATGTCTTAGAAAAAAGAAAAAAGAAAAGGTTAAACACTTTTTCTGTTAGACCCCGAATATTTTTCTTTTGATGATTAAGCATGCATTGTTGATGATTATGAGTTTATGGTTTAGTTTGATTTAATTGGGCTTGATATTGATTAATTGGAGTATAATCGAGGTTTAATTAATAAATTAGAGGATTAAATTGTGTAAGGGTATTTCGGGAAGTTCACTTAAGTTAAATTGGAGTTAGGCTTAAAAGGAGGGGTAGGTTGGTCTTTGACCATCCCTAGGTTTTAAAAGACCTAGATATAAAAGGAAAAGAAAAGAAGAAAGAAAAAGAAATAGAAAGAAAAGAAGAAGAGAGGTTGCGTCGGTGAGGAGAGAGAGGAAGAGAAGGATTAGCGACTTGACGATTTCGAAGGATTTAGTGCTTGGTCGGTAAGTCTATGACCTTTCTATCTTATTTCGAATGGATTAAGCATTGAGATTGTTGGGATTAAGAGAAAGCGATGATTAGGATTTTAGGATGAGAAATTGGGAAAAATCCTTAGATTGATGATTTTAGACGAATTGGAAGCAGAGAATGGGTTAGAAGCGTGGTAGAAGGTTGGATCTATGGCTTGGGAGTATTACATCGAGTTTGGAGCGATTGGGAGTTGAAAATCTGGAGATTTTGTGATTCGAACGAAATCCCAATCCGCGCGTCGCGACGTGCTTTCAAAAGCACGCCATGACGCAGCGATTTTGTCACGCCAGCGTGCTCGTCGCGGCGTGCCAGGGGACTTCAGCGTCGCTGCACGCACCATGAAGGCTTGGCCTTCGTCGCGCGCGACGACTACGCGCATGAACTCTCCTTTTCGAAATTTGCTTATTTGATTTCCAAAGCTTTTGATTAATTTTCTTTGATTATTATTTGATTTAAGACTTGGTTTAATATAGGCAACCAAGCGAGATCAGTTTCCATCGCAAGAGGGCGGTCATCGATGGTCGGTTCTCGTGCGATTCTATGTGGGTGATATACTTATAGTTATTGCGTGATTAGGCAATTTCTTGACTATGCATGAGTATATGTTGTCTAATATGCATGTATAATAAATGATATGGATTTCTTATGTCATGAAATAAGCATGAATTATGATTACGAGCATGTTATGTGGGACCTCGGTCACGACATTTTGATGAAATGATTACGAATATGAGTATGTGTTTTGTTTGGGCAAGAGTGGAACCATTTCGTTAGTCACACGTGCGTCGACAAAAGCCTTCTCCCGGCTGCCGCTTGTGGCCTATGAGCTCGAATGGACTCATTTCGTTCGAGATGTAAACTTGGTTTCTTCCTTTTGTTTGAGGATGCAAACGGTTTCTTCCTTTTGATTCCATGGACCCTCGAGCCATTGTTTTGTGCCTTTGCATATTTGAATTAAGCTTGATGAAGCATATATCATGACATGTGGTGAATTTTCATGTATTGCTTGATGTGCATGTGAACACTAGAACCGTTACAAGTATATTAGTATAATATATATTTATACATATGCTTGATTTTGTACTAATTGCCGATGGCTATAATTATATTAGCCATCGAAATGTGTAGCTCAACCCATTATCTTTCCTCCTCGAGTGCAACTCAAGACCTCGGGTGATTCTCGCTAGACTTCGAAGAACTCCGTAGCAGTTAAAGACTATTTCATTAAGTTAGTATTTTAGTTGGCCCACTGAGCATGTTATCATGGAGCATATATCTCGTATTTTGGATTTCCTTTTGATTTAGTATGGTGTTATGACAATAATTGTTGAATTTCATTTTTTGGATTGATATGACTTTTAGCCCTGGATTATGGGGTGTTTATTTAAATGATTATGCGAATGATTTTGTTATAAATTGCATGTGCGAATCGATTGTTGTGCAAATGTTAGGATCGGGTCCGACGGTTTGGGTCGCCCGTTAGGGCGCAGCTCGAGGGGTCGCCTCAGGATTCGGGTTACGGGGCTCGAGGCCAACATTTTCATTCATGAGAGTAGCGTTTTACATTCGATAAATTTGAGATCCGCAGAGGATCATACCTATAAATAGCTCGCGAGAAGTACAACATTACTTCAATAAGATAAGACTCTTGGTTCTGCCGGATTCTGGCGGAACTGAACGTTGCCGTTTGGATCCATGAGTTGGTTGCTTTCTGTAGTGACTTCGACGTTGAGATCCCTGCAAAACAAAGAAGGCACGTCGAGGGTTGTATCCTGATTCGCCCCTCCGACGCTCAAGTTAGTTTATTTGGTGAAGGTGAGGTAGTAGTATGCAGAGAAGACTAGGTTATGATTTTCGTACCTTTGTTACGATAGAATTATACCTTATATATGAGCAACAATTAGGTTTAGATCTTTACTCACATGCGGACGGGCTGAGGAGAACTTAGATCGGGCTTGGGCTTGACATAGCTATTAGGTATGAGACCGATCTTTGGTGATTGGACCGATCGCCCCATGCATCGTTGAGACTGGGTTCTGGCCCAATTCAGTCGACCCGACCATAAGCCCCCTACTCCTCGAGTCCGAGCGAAGAGAAGGGTCGAAGGAGTATGTTAGGATTTTGTTGCTCGTCCACTATCTTATAGCTCGTAAGCAAGACAACTCGTAAGGTGGTCGATCGGTCAGATATTGGCATTGTAGCTCGGTCATGGGACAGCTCGGGTAGTCCCGATCGTTCGGATGCCGACTAGTTGTGCGTGACTGCTCGTATTGGGATCGATCGACTGAGTGCCCCAACTAATCGGCCTCGGCACTTATTGCGCGACAGCTCGCGCTAAAGCAGGTCGGGTGGTCATCATTAGCGAGCGCGTGAAGGTACTTGAAGCATTTATTATTTGACGACGCGTGCCCTCTGACAGCTTTTCAAAATCCGAAACGTATCGTCCTTGTAACCGTTGTGCAACTGTCCCGTACATCCTTTCAACTGTTCGCGTCACTCCGGATTTCGATTAACCCTAATTTATCTTTGCTCAGATCATGCCGCGTGTCCGGGCATAGCTCGGATTTTCTCCACGCGTCAAGTTTTGGCTGGTTCGCAATTCGAACGTTTCCTTATAAATGTCCAGGATCGACAGACGATTTGGTTTTCTTCACGCTCGTTTCGTTCTTGCTTTCATCTTGCTTTCCTCTGCTCTTTCTTATTCTCAGTTTCCGGAAGTTTCCTTCAGCGTTGCACAAATTTCCGACCTCATACCACTAAATAGGTACGTCCCTTTCCCTCATTTTCCTCTTCTAAATTTCCTCTTAGTGAACATGTCGTCCACCGTTTCTCGAAGTGGGGTTTCTCCAAGGGATGATGTCGCCGAAAGGGCGTCTGAAGTTTCCGCTGAGGCGATGGCGATGTCGAGGTTGGAAGATGTCGAAGAGATTTCGACAAGAGAGCAGAAGGATGGGCTAGTCGTTAAGGAACTGCCCAAAGGCAAATCGAGGATGTCCGCAGCGGAGTTGAGTCGGTCGATTCTTAAAAATGGAATCCCTCGGTCCTGGGAGCCTAGGCTGGCCTCGACGAATGAAAGAATTCCACAAGAATACAAGTGGGTGGTTTGCCGTCTCGAGAATTTCTTCTCGATTCGTGACGATACTACCGTCGTCCGATCATGGATGAAGTGTGCGCTGATTATCAACTAAGGTCGAGTCAGATTCCTCCGAATGGGTGGAGGTTCATTAATGGCCTTGCTTTGCTGTACCACCAGTTTGGCTGTCTGCCTTTGGTCAATATCCTGCGCCACTTTTTAAGAATGAGCCAGAGTCCGTGTAACATCCCACCCTCAATTGGAAGGGTAAAATAGTAAATTTGACATAGGATGGAATAGATTTGGAGTGCATAGGACTGTTCATGCATAATAGGATTGGTCCACAGTCACATTTGTGCACATGAAATTACTGTGCATGCATACATGATATTCCCGGTTTGCGTGCCTAAGATAATTTTATTGGGATTAACGTGGTTAATAGGTTTAAAAAATTATTCTGAGTGCGCCATAAATTGTTTTCTATTTTAAGGGATTTTTAGAAAATTTTCTGGATTTTTTTGGAGAAAATTCCCGGACCGGAAAAAAAAATCGTCAATTGGCGAACCGGTTGAATTTCTACTGTTATTTGATCTTAAAACTCTTGCATATTTTGGTGGGACCCTAAAGTAGACCCTTAAACCATGTAGTAACCGAAATTGTGGGTGTATATGTTGGGACCCGATCCCAACTGAAAAACGAAAAACGAAGGAAACGAAAGCGAATGCAAATTGAAATCGAAAACCAAATCGGAATAATCAATAGAATCGAATCATAAGGCGGGGATAAACGAAATAATCAATCAAATTGAAACATATCCGACATCCGAGAACAAGTGTCGAAAAAACGATCGAATGAACATAATCGCGTTGGAAAACCTAGACTAACCATCCGAAACCGATATAATTTTTTTTTCCTTTTTGTTTTTTTCATTCTTAATCACCTTATTTCATTACATACAAAATCAAATGGTCACTTAGGATATCCTCACTAATTCAATCTTATCCTCACACACTCTTATCAATCTTATATGCCTAGTTAAGATCCTATTACTGGGCTCTGATACCATCTATGTTGGGACCCGATCCGGGAACCGGATCCCAACCGAAAAACAAAAAACGAAGGAAACGAAAACGAATGCAAATTGAAATCGAAAACCAAATCGAAATAATCAATAGAATCGAATCATAAGGCGGGGATAAACGAAATAATCAATCAAACTGAAACATATCCGAAAACCAATTTATCTAAATTCAATATCATAATTCACAAATTCTTCATAATTGATATCATATTCCACAAACCCATATTATTTTCTATAATTCAAAACCAAAGTTTAAGAAAAAACTCAAAGATTGAAATTTCCCTTACCTCTTTCTCTCTCTAGATTTTCGAAATTCCTAAGCTCCAATGGTAACTTCATATTCTTTCTTCCCTTTCCCCTTGAAATCCATGCAAAACTCATGGTAGAAGCCTTAAAAATTCAAGAACTTACCTTCCCCCATCACCACCGATGCATCCTCTCTTCATTCTCTCCTTTCTTCTCTCTTTTCTCTCTTGTTTTCTTTCTTATTTTTCTTTGTATAAATCTGAATTCCAGATGCTTCATCGACGACTACTATGGGTCATGTTTCATGCGAGTCATTAAAATGGGGGGAAAAGACCATAATGCCCCTCATTTAAGCAATATTCCACCACTTACTCTAATTCAAACTAAATCCATGCGACGAGTGGCCTCGAAGCATAGAACACACAAATCTATACTTAATAGCATTTTCAAAACAAGGCATATCTTCAGAAATTCATATCTCTCAATCCCGACATCGAAAATTAGCTAACTTTATGTCCACAAAAAGTTCTCGACAGAGGCTACAATTTTTATGTTGATCATTTTATCAAATTTTGCCTAAATCAAAAGTCAACCCTCAAAGGCCAAAAAGTCAAACTTTTTACAATTTTTCATATTTTCACAACTTTCTCTCTTTATTTCTTGATTTTCAACTTAATTTCAATCAACTCATCCACTTTAAACTTGTATAATCCATACAAATCTATTCAAATTTCAAAATCATCAAACTCCATCAATTCTTTTTCTCATCAATTTCTTAAAACATAATCACATCTAATACAAACTTCCCATACGAACTTACTCTTGATTATGATCGTATTCTGAGTTCGATTTTCTTGTGGGGATATCTTGCTACACATACGAGGCCTAACAGGAGTCAAAGACCATAATGGATTTGAGACTGTGATGGGTAAAGCAAAGGACAGGACTTAGGAAAACTGCATGGGTTAGCTGAAGTAGATCAGGATCGGACAAATGAACTAGAGTAGAGTGCATATCCGAATAAAGTGCGTTAACACTTTAGAACAGTAAATTGTCTAAGGAGAGTTGAATTTGAACAAAGATTCAATGGGATATAAAGCATGACTGCATTAGGTAAAGTATCACTGGTTATAGTGAAATAGAGCTAAATGTCATTGTATTGGTACCAAAGGAATGTGAATCGTCCCTGACGAGATAAAGGAGGTTATTGTACGTATCACCTTGAAAAGATGTACTCTATGGAATACGACTTAGTCTGTATGTTATTGGGTGTTGGCCTAGACTGATTAAAGAAAGAAGTGATATTACTGAATTCCCGGATTAAAATGAAAATATTATGGTGACAGAAAAATGAATATGCCTAGAACTTGGAAAGGTCCACTGGAGATAGGAGAAGCATACTGGTTATAGTAGTCTTAAGTAAGATTAAAGGTCCGGGATGATTAAGTAATTAGAGTTCTGACTGTATATGTGAGGAAATGGGAAACATTGGAACTTAGTAAAGTATGCATGTTCATGAATTCCCGGCCCTAATCCTATTTTTTTTCATAAGAAAAATCTATCCAAAAATTAAAAACCTATTGGCGTTGACGGTGGGCAAATCGGACCTCTATAGGTCCCCAATTAAACAAAACAGTGATTACACAGACTTTTACCCGGACCCACGTCAATTTTCGTCCAAAAATCTCCAATCTCTCAGAAAATGAAATTCAATATTCTACAAATCCGATGCCTCAAGAATCAGGTCAATCGGATGTCGGACGGAAAAGTTATTCACGAAAGAAACCAAAATTCAACAATTAATATATATATATTGCCCTTATTTCCTACTCTTTTTCCCTTTCCTTTAACCGAAATGCAATAAATCATAACTTATTCTACACAATTCAGAAAAATGCAAACCATATCTCATTGGAAAGGTAATGAAACCCTCTACAAGTTTCCTTTAGTCCAGAAAAATCAATTTCACCCCTAAGGGTGTCAAACATCCAATGTAAGCTACTGCCCACACATTCACTTTCTAAAACAGAACAGTCATTGGAAATTCGCTATCTTTCATTCTATGCAGTCAAAAATTATACAATATCTGAAATGGATAATTATTGTGACTGTTTGACTTCGGTGACTGTATTGTAAATGGATGACTCTTGTCTTTGTCGCTATATCTTGTTGTGGTGTCTTATTATACGTAATTAAATATTGGTGTGACAATTGGTATGTAATATGAACTATGAATATTATTTGTATTAGTAGTACTAAGACTGTCTTATTCTGTAATTTGTTATGTGATGCATAAATTGGGAGAACCATCGATGATGGTTTCTCATTGAGTTAAATAAACTCATCCAAAATTGCAATCTATTTTTCAGATTTGAAGAGTACCCGTTCTCGACGGGAGTATGTCTACTGTAGGCAAGTGAAGGATAGAGGTCGGGATCAGTTCGTGTCTGCATTAGTGTCTTACCAAATTGTGTTCCGCAATCAATGTATAACAAAGCTTTGTATTTAGACTAAGCCCATTGTGGTGTTATTGTTTTTACACATTGACAATTGCATTATTGTTGCCTGACTGTAATGAGTGTTGATTGTTTGTAATAACTGGAAATAGTTTATTGTGCTCATGGGCTTAAATTACTTACTGTTTTTACTGTTGTTTTATCGGGCTAATGTATGTTAAAAAAAAATTGTATACCGAGTTTTACCGACTGATGTAGTACTCCACCCTCGCGGGGCACGGACTCGGATATCACCCATAATATCGGGTTCGGGTCACTCGGGAGTGGGGTGTTACAGTCCGAGCTCTGGGGGTGGGATTCCTTCCCTGATGTATAAGGATGTCCGGTATCGCCCAGCTGGGACGACTTCTAAAATTACCGGCTGGCGAACGAAATATTTCTTCTTGAAGCCTCCGGGATCTTCCTCCGAGTCCCAGCCGTGAAGGTATCCCCTAGCCGAGTGATGGAACGACTCGTCGAGCCTATTCCGTTCTAGGGAGAAGCGGGAGGTGGTCGGACGTATAAAGGAGCTCGACCAATATAACTTCGCTCAGCTCATTTCAGGATACGGCGGGGGGGCCTCGACCAACTCTTTTTTGATTGACCCCCCGCCATAAGTTAGCGGGCTAGGAGAGGGAACCGCCCTGCCTGGTTGACCCCTCATGGTTGAATTAGTTTCCATGCTTATAGGTTTTGGTTCGATTTCTAACCTGCTTTCGTTGTTTGTGCAGCCATGGTCAAAGTTCATGCTTTCACTAGCCCTCCCAAGTCTGTCAAGGGTAGCCTTTAAGGTCATAAGGCCTTCGGAGGCCGAGAGACAGGAGGATAGGGGAGACCGATTCAATTATTATTCGCCCATTGCTTAGAAGCGCGGTATGTTCCTCCTACCGTCTCGAGCCATCTGCGGCCTTCTTTGTGGTCGTCACTTTGGTGAGTGCCTGGTTGTTATCGAGGAAGAGGAGGAGAGTGAACGACCTCTGAAGAGGAGAAGGGGGCTCAAGTAGCCGACCGATCTCAAGCAGCCGACCGACCTCCTTGTCCCTTGGACCGAAGCAAGGGGAAGGAGAAAGTGGGAGATCGTGCTGCCCCGTCTGATAAGGGTAAAGGGAAGAAGCAAACGGGGAGGGCTAACAAGTGGGAGCCGTCGATTAGTCTTGATAAGACTGCTTCGATTGCCAATGTCGAAGTGGCTCTTCATATCGCCGAGAGGGTCATTCCTCCTTCGGACGAGGAGCGCTATGACGCGTTAAATGTTGAGGAGCTGACGGGCCGTGCCATCCGCAATTCCATAAGGGAGGTGGCTTTCGCTTTGTCCATGCGTCAGCGTATCGAGCTGCTGGATCGGGAGGTCCATTCCCTCCTGAAGCAGGTGGACGGTCTAAAGACCGAGCTCTCAGAGGTTAGAGAAGAAGGAGACTTCTCCCGGGTTCAACTCTCTTCCTTGGAGGAGGAGAAGAAACTCTGGGAGGCGGAGCGTGATGTCCTGAGAGCTCAGCTCGCTTCGGGAGAGGAGGAGAGGAGCGCCTTGAAAGCCCGGCTCACCGCGGAGGAGGTTAAGAGGGTAAGGGCGATGGCAGCAAGGAACAAGCTGTCCGAAGAATGTGCGGTGTTGCGAGGGAAGCTGGAGTCGGAGAGGGGGCTTAAGGAAAAATCCCTCGAGGACCAGGCGCAAACCGAAGATACGCTGAGGAGGGTGCGAGCCTCCGTAAAGGAACAAAGGATCGAGGCGATCATGCGATGGCAGAGGCGGTTCTTGCAGGAGGAGTGCTTGGAGTACTCCTGTGATTTGGCCCTCATGATCCTGAAGAATTGATATGACGCCTGCGTTCCTGAGGGGTCAGACGGTCCTCCGTTTGAGGGATTTGTCGAGTCGCTGCTTCCTACCGCCCTTGGCCTCTCTCTGGAGGAAGTAAGGGAGAGAGCCATGGAGGACTGGGGGTCGGTCCCGGTTGAGGAGCTGGACCTTAGCTCGGCTGAGGGGGACGAGCTTCCTTGCGAGGATACTTCACTGGCCGCTCCCTTGGACCCTGCTCCCGTTTCGACCTTTCAGCCCGCTTTCGAGGCTTCCCCTGGGCATCCGCCCACTTCTCCTTCTGTAGATTTTTGAAGCTCACCTGGTCAGGCTTGTGACCAGGGCAGATTGACGTTAATGTAATCTTTACTTTTGTTTCATTTTTTTGAAGTCATTTTCTGTATTTTTGTTCTTTACTTTTGATGTATAGTGGAGTTTGATGAAGTTGCTCATAGTCGACCGGCTTCGAGGTCGACTTATAGTAGAGTCCGAACCGAGGTCCCAAGGATCTCATCTTGGTGACCGGTCAACCGCAGTCAATCTGTGTCGCTGCCGAGCGAGGGTCCCAAGAGTCTTGTCTTGACGACCCGACCGACCGTAGTCGGTTTATATAAATGCCGAGCGAGGGTCCCAAGAGTCTTGTCTTGGCGACCTGGTAGAGCAATAGGCGAGGGCGATCGATGGTCCCGAGGATCTCGTCTCGGCGACCTGGTCGATCGATAGTCGAGGCCGATCGGTCCCAAGGATCTTGTCTTGGCGACCTGGCCGATCGTAGTCAATCTATGAAGATGTCGAATGAGGCGAGCGAGGGTCTCAAGGATCTTGTCTTGGTGACCCGACCGACCGTAGTCGATCTATGGAGATGTCGGGCTAGCGAGGGTCCCAAGGATCTTGTCTTGGTGACCCGACCGACCGTAGTCGATCTATGGAGATGCCGAACGAGGCGAGCGAGGGTCCCAAGGATCTTATCTTGGCGACCCGACCGACCGTAGTCGATCTATGGAGATGCCGGGCGAGCGATGGCTGATTGGATTTTCTACTCTTTGCCACATATAATGGAACTTTTTTATTGCCAAGAAATCTGAAAACCCCTTTATTGATGATAATAATGGCGTGGGTCGTTAAAAAACCTGTCTGGCAGGGACAGGAAAAAGGTTCCCACGTGTTGTATACAAAAAAAATAATAAACAAATATTAACTAAAGTAAAACTTATCTATTGGTAGAATGCCTTCAAGTTTCGAGAGTTCCAAGGCCTTGGTAGAATCTTCCCTTTCGCATCGCGTAGGATGTAAGAGACATGCCCGGCTTGCTTAATCACTCGATAGGGTCCTTCCTACGCCTGTTCGAGCTTTCCAGGATGCTTCCCAGCCGCCTCGGCCTTTCGCAGGACGTACCCGCCTACCTTTACATCGCTCGGCTTTACCCTTCTTTTGTAGAATTTGGTCGTTTTTTGCCTGATGACTTCCGAGCGAGCTGCTGCCCTTTCTCTGTCCTCACTGAGGAGAACGAGTTCTGCTCTGCGGGCTTCATCATTCCGTTCTTCGTCGTAGTTCGACACCCTTTGGTTGTGCAAGACCACTTCTACGGGGACTAAGGCTTCTGCCCCAAAGGTCATCCTGAACGGTGTTTCCCCTGTGGTTCCGTTCGGTGTGGTTCTATACGCCCATAATACTTCTTCTAATTCTTCCACCCAAGTCCTTCGTCCGTCTAGGCGCTTCTTGAGAGCACTAATTATTTTTTTGTTGGTATTCTCCGCAAGGCCGTTGCTCTGAGGGTGAGCTACTGAGGTTAATTGTAGTCTTATCTTTAGTCGGTCGCAGAAGTCTCTGAACTTATCGTTATCGAATTGTCGACCATTTTCTGTAATCAACACCATAGGCAATATTTCTTGTCACGAAATTCTCCACCTTTTGTTCGGTGATTGTGGCGACCGCTTCCGCTTCAACCCACTTGGTGAAATATTCCACTACCACTATCAAGAACTTCTTCTGTCCAGGACCGAGAGGGAAAGGCCCCAGTATGTCCATCCCCTACTGAGAAAAGGAGATGGGATGGCTTACGATTTTCATCCTTTCGGTCGGTTGATGCGACAGGCTATCATTTTTTTGGCAAGCCTCACACCGGTCGACCTTCTCCTGGCAGTCTCTTCTCATTATCGGCCAGTAGTACCCCTGTCTGATCAGTCTGTGAGCTAACATTCTGCCTCCTACATGATTTCCGCACATTCCTTCGTGGACTTCGGCCATTGCTTGCTCGGCTTCTTCTTCATTCAAACATCGAAGCAGTGGCCAGTCGTAGGATCGCTTGTATAAAGCGCCATTAATGACCGTGTACTCGGCCGCCTTTATTTTTAGTTTCTTGGCCTCCAATGCTTCTTCAGGTTGCGTCCCTCCAAAAGGTACTGTCTGATCGGCTCCATCTAACCCAACCGACCGGTGCTCACATCAAGAACTTCTTGGGTTTTCTGGATGCTAGGCTGGTCTAGTCGTTCGATCAGAACATTATTTTTGGCATCCCGATCGGAAGCCATTTTGGAGAGCGCGTCTGCCTTAATATTCCGGGCTCACTCTATTCTATTGACCGAATATTGCTCGAAGTTTTTCAACTCCTGTTTCACCAACTCTAGGTATTTGATCATATTGCTCCCCTTGACTTCATACTGTCCAGTAACTTGGCCGACTACTACTTGGCTATCGTTGTACACCTTTAAGTGTTTAACTTCCATTTCCCTGGCCAATTGGAGGCCGGCTATCAGGGCCTCATATTCTGTTTCGTTATTGAAGGCCTTGAACTCGAGCCGAAGGGCATATTCTACCTTTTCTTCATCGTGCGGGCTGATCAGTACTACTCCCGCTCCGCATCCCTCAGCATTGGACGACTCGTCAACAAACAAGCTCCAGGCGGAGGATTGCTCACACTGCGAGTCTGGTTGACTCATTTATGCGATGAAGTATGCCAACACCTGTGCCTTAATCGTCGTCCGAGGCTTATACTGGATATCAAATTCCCCCAATTCTACTACCCACTTTATTAGCCGACCCGAGGTTTCGGGCTTTTGAAGACATTGCCTAAGGGGTTGGTCGGTCCATACTTCGATGGTGTGACTCTGGAAGTAAGGTCTTAACTTCCGCGCTGACATTATCAAAGAGAGAGCCAGCTTTTCTATAGGCGCATACCGCGTCTCTGGTCCGGTCAACACCTTACTAACGTAGTAGACCGGGTGTTGTTCATTTCCCTCCGAGCAGACAAGAACTGCGCTAATCGACCCCTCCGTGACTGCCAAGTATAGAATCAGATTCTTCCCTTCAACCGGGCTCTGCAGGATGGGCGGGCTAGACAAATATAGCTTTAATTGTTGAAACGCCCTTTCGCACTCATCTGGCCATCGAAATTGCATCACATTTGTTTTCCTTAAAACTTTGAAGAAAGGGAGGCACTTGTCTCCCATTTTGGAGACAAATCTGCTCAGCGAACTATCCGACTGGTCAATATCTGTATATCTTTCAAGCATTGCGACGAAGGCATCTGGATGACGGCTTCAATCTTCTTTGGATTAGCCTCAATCCCCCGCTGAGTGATCATAAACCCCAGGAATTTTCCGAATGCTACTCCAAAAACGTATTTTCCGGGTTCAGCTTCATCTGAAATTTATTTAGAGTCTGGAAGACTTCCTTGAGATCTTCCACGTGCTTCGTGGCTGTCTTACTTTTGACCACCATATCATCCACATAAGCTTCCACCGACCGGCCGATCTGTTTTTTAAAAACCTCCATGACGAGCCGCTGATAGGTCGCCCCTGCGTTCTTCAAGCCGAAAGGCATTACTTGGTAGCAATATGTGCCTTGGTCGGTTATGAAGGTTGTCTTTTCTTCGTCTTCCAGACTCATTTGAATCGATGATAGCAGAAAGCATCGAGCGAAGTTCATGCCACGAGGTAGAGTCTACTAACTGGTCGATCTTAGGCAAGGGAAAACTGTCCTTTGGACATGCTTTGTTCAGGTCGGTGAAGTCGATGCACATTCTCCACTTCCCGTTCTTCTTTTTCACTAAAACCACATTGGCGAGCCATTCAGGGTACTTGACTTCTCGAATGAACCCGACCTCAAGCAACTTCTCTACTTCTTTCTCGATCACCCCCTGTCGCTCCTTGCTGTGCCATCGCTTCTTTTGTCTGATCGGCTTGTAGTCATGCCGAATACCAAGGAGTCGTCTGACGATCGATCGAAATTTCAGGCATGTCGCTCGATATCCAAGCGAAAACCGATCTATTTTCTACCAAACAGTCTGTGATTTTTTTAACCAGGTTCTTCTGCAGCTCGGAACCTAGGTTTGTGAACTTAGAGGGGTCGACTTCGTCGAGTACGACCCGCTGTGTTTCTTCCACCGGGTTCATCCTATCCATCTCCTCATCGGCTCTCACATTAAGAGAGCTCGTCAGGACTACCGCCCCGTCTAATGTTTTCGTTTCAGTTAAGTAACACTCCCTTGCGATTCTCTGCTGACCCCTGACAATACCGATTCCATGAGGCGTTGGGAATTTTATCGCCTGGTAGTAGGTAGAGACGACCGCTTTAAGGGTGTTCTGGGTAGCTCGTCCGATTATTGCATTGTATGCCCCTTGAAACTTCACGACTAGGAATTCAACATTCCTTTCTATTTGGCACGGATTTTGCCCGAACTTCACTTTTAAATAGACTCGGGCGAATGGGTAGGCTGATGCTCCAGTTACCCCTTTGATCGGTCCGTCTATGGGCAATAGTCGATCTTTGGGTACCTCCATCTGCTTGAAGGCCTCATAATACAACAAGTCGACCGAGCTGCCCGTATCAATCATCACCTGCTTCACCTCGTAGTCGTCCATGTTCAGGTTTATTACGAGGGCGTCATCATGAGGGCAACTTACCCCATCAAGGTCAGACTCATCGAACGATATCATCCCGCCGTTCTCTCTCGGCTTTTTGGTGGATGAGTCTCTGCTGACCTGCTTGGCATATCTTTCTCTCCCTTTAGTGGTGGATCCCCCTGTTGCATTTCCACCGAATATCGTGTTAATGACCCCAGTCGGTCGGTCGTCTTGTTGCCTAGCGTTTCCATCGTTTCTTTCCCTCGATCGCCCTCTCTCTTCTCGTTGATTATCTGTATTCGCATTTTGCCTCCCTCCATCATTCCTGTCATTTCGCCTCCAGGTGATCGCCTAATGTCCGCCGATTGCCCTGGCTTGATTATCCCGATTGACATTTTGTTCATGCCTCACGAATCGGCCTAACCTTCCCCTTTGTATGAGGAATTCGATTTCTTTTTTCAACTGCCAGCAATCTTCCGTATCATGACCGACCTCTTTGTAGAAACGACAATATAAATTGGGGTTCCTATCCTTGTAGGGAGTCTTCATTTTATCGGGTTCTCGGATAGTTTCCCCATCCGCTCTCATGGCTGTCATTACTTCTGCATATCGCCTGTTGAGCGGGGTGAACTCCTGTCGATATCCCTATCGATCGGTCGGCTTTCTCCAGCTCGACTGGCCTTTTTGCCGCTTGTGCGAATTGCTCGCCCTATCATTTGGCGAGCGATCATCCATCCGACGCCTCGTATTTTTCAGCACTTCTTCAAGGTGAATGTATCTATCCATACTTTCTTATTTCTGAGCGGATCGGGGCTAATCGAGGGCTAACGACTTGAACTCCTCATCCTCGTGTTGTTCATAAGCGCGCCAATATGGACGAGCAAGTGGTCGGAGACCTCGACCGCCGTTATTGAGCCGAGTGATGAACTCTGCATAAACTTTCATTCCTTCCTTAGGTAAGTTGCATCACCTCCAAAGTCGTCTTACGTGGCCGCTTCTTGGTGGCGGCTGGTTCAGAATAACAACTGAAATCTTGAAGCATGTGATCTGACTCGGGGCAAGTGTTGAACCATCACCGAGCTCCCTCTTGGAAGGTCATGCTGAAAGCCTTACTGGATAGCGTCAAGGGACACAATGTAGATTCATCGTGAATTTGGAAGTCTTGTAGGTAATCGAGGGTCGGTCTTTCGATATATTTTCGGGGTTGGTATTTTGGTACCGGTCTTGGGAGGCTATCTAAGATTTCGGAGTGAAGGGAGAGTCTTGTCTTCGTCGGGCTATCTGGGCGGAAACTCATAGCTGCGTTAATCTGATCATCCGCGATTTTCTCTAAGGCTTCGATTGGGTGGTGATCGGTCGTCATCTTTGATGCGTCTGTGCGACTGCCGTGCGTGCAATTCTTCTTATCTTTGTTGAGGCGCAAAATCTGGCGAATCAACAGATCACCGCTTCTCGATCTTTTTGGGTGAGGAGGTGTGCGTAAGCGCAGGGGATCGCATCGATTGGTCTTTGGAGATTGGCGCATATTGATTCCAGCGTTATCTTCCAAGGCTATGCTCTGTTCTTCTTGTTCTAGATCGAGAGGTTGCAGCTGATCATCCGGGTTCGAGAACTGTATACGGGAAGCATGGTGTGTCGTCGGCAGGGTAGCAAGGAACTGCAAACCCATCCGTTGCATTGCCAGAGCCGCGACAGCGGCTACATCAGGGTTTGTCGCTACCGCCTGACTGATCTATGTGTTTCTGGATGTGGTGCCCTGATGTCGGGCCCCACGGTGGGCGCCAATTGGTTCTGCCGGATTCTGGCGGAACTGAACGTTGCCGTTTGGATCCATGAGTTGACTGCTTTCTGTAGTGATTTCGACGTTGAGATCCCTGCAAAACAAAGAAGGCACGTCGGGGGTTGTATCCCGATTCGCCCCTCCGACGCTCAAGTTAGTCTATTTGGTGAAGGTGAGGCAGTAGTATGCAGAGAAGACTAGGTTATGATTTTCGTACCTTTGTTACGATAGAATTATACCTTATATATGAGCAATAATTAGGTTTAGATCTTTACTCACATGCGGACGGGCTGAGGAGAGCTTAGATCGGGCTTGGGCTTGACATAGCTATTAGGTATGAGACCGATCTTTGGTGATTGGACCGATCGGCCCATACATTGTTGAGACTGGATTCTGGCCCAATTCAGCCGACCCGACCAACTCTTTTACTGATATATAAGATAGACTCTATTATTAAGTGTATAATACTAAGGACAAACAGAATAAATGAACACGAAATTTCATCCTGCCATCTAAATGATCCAACAATCTGTTTTTTATTCGCTGATATTTCTTTCTTCTCTCAATATTAGGAGTCACGCCAATGCTATTCTCCTTATATAATTTTATTACAATTTTTTATTAAATCATTAATTGTAATATATAATAACAATATATATATATATATATATATATAATATGACATGAAGGTCATTTAGTAGTCATAGTCTTGATAATGTTATAATTTATTATCAAATTAAAATATAACTATTTTCATTCTATAATTAATGTAAAGAGTGAATATTTTTCATTCTATAATTTAAAATACTTTAATTATAGTTAACTAATTAATTTGATATAATTAATTGTAATTAGAATATAATTAATTAATTAAGTAGTACATATTAATATTTATATTTAGTATATATGTTAGTCATTAGCTTGCATTATTAATTGTTAATTATTATTAATTATTATATAGTGATATTTAGCTAAGTAGTCACTTTGTGCCTACATATATTTTTTGTAATTTTAATTAAATAAAATTTATATATAATTTATTAACAAACTAAAATATAATTAATAGTAATGTATATAGTGACTATTTTCTAGTAATGTATATAGTGACTATTTTCATTCTATAATAATTAATGTACAAAGTGACTATTTTTTAGTGTATAATTAAATTAACCAATTAATTTGATATAATTAATAGTAATTAGAATATAATTAATTAATTAAGTAGTACATATTAATATTAATATTATATTTATTATATATGTTATTCATCAACTTGTATTATTAATTATTAATTGTTAATTATTAATAATTATTATTACTATATTTAAGTCACAAAGTGACTCTCATGCATATATTTTTGTAATTTTAATTATATAATTTATTTAAAATTAATATATAATTAATAATAATATATAGAGTGACTATTTTTTCATTATATAATTAATGTATAGAGTGACTATTTTTGGTTCTATAATTTAAAAATACTTAAATTATAGTTAACTAATTATTTTGAAATAATTAATAGTAATTAGAATATAATAAATTAATTGATGAATTAAAATATAATTAATTAATCAATTTGTACCTATTAATATTTATATTTAGTATATATGTTGCTCATAAGGTTGCATTATTAATTATTAATTATTATATAGTAATATTTACCTAATTACTCATACTTGTGACAGTCACAAGCGTGACTCCCATGTTAAGTGCATTTTTTAGTTTTTTGTTACTAGCACCTATATAATTTAATAATATTAAAATATTATTAATTAGTTTATTAATTATATTATAATTAATAGATTAATTAATTATAATATACTTAAAACATATAAAAATATATAATTAATTAACTAACTAATTAATTTTAGTATAAATAATGATTACTTAAATATAATGAATTTATTGATTTATTAAAATATTATTGATTTATAAATTAGTTATTGATCGTTAATTGATCTGTTTATTCAGTTATAATTAATAATAACTAACATATAATTAATTATTTGATGTATTAAACAAAATATAATTAATTGATTAATTAATACATATTAATATTTAGTATATATATATATTACTTATGACCTTGCATTATTAACTAATTAGGCCATATTTTTTTTCATTTTAATTAAATATAATTTATATATAATTAATTTACTAACTAAAATATAATTAATAGATTGAGTAGTTAACATTAATTAAGTATAGAGTGAATTTTTCATTTTATAATTTAAATATGCTTAAATTATAATTAATTTATTAATTTTGATATAATTAATAGTAATTAGAATATAATAACTTAATTGATTTATTAAAATATGTTTTATTTATAAATTAAGTATTAACTTTTTAAGTTATAATTAGTAATAATTTTATAAAATTAATTATATGTTATTCATTATCATGCATTATTAATTGTTAATTATTATTAATTATAATATAGTCATATTAGTAGTAACACTTGTGGGTTAATAGTCACAGACGTGACTCTGATGTTATTATGTCAATATAATTTCAGCGCATTTTATTAAATTATTGATTAATTAATAAAATATTATTAATTAATATTAATTAAGTACAGAGTGACTATTTTCATCCTATAATTTAAATATAATTAAATAATAGTTAATTAATTAATTTTCGATATAATTAATAGCAATGAGAATATAATAAATTAATTTATCTATTAAAATATACTTTATTTGTAAATTAATTATTAAGTTTATTCATTTATAATTCATATATAATTAATTAATTGATGTCTTAAAATATAATTATTTAATTAAGTATTACATATTAATATTTAGTATATATGTTACTGCATTATTAATTGTTAATTATTATTAATTATTATATAGTAATATTCAGTATATATATATATATATATAGCTAAGTAGTCACGCTTGTCACTTAATAGTTACAATGTGACTCCAATGTGCATATATAATTTAATCACATTTTTGTTAAATCATTGTTTAATTAAAATATTATTAATTAGTATTACTTAAAATATTATTAATTAGTTGATTACTTATTACACAATTAATTGATTAATTAACTATAACATATTTAACAAATATGAAAATATAACTAATTAATTAAAATATAATTAAATAAATAACTAATAAATTACATTTAATGTCACTAATGATAATTTAAATATAATAAATTTATTACATTATTAAATTATGATTTATTTATAAATTAATTATTGATCTTTAATTGTTATTTTCAGTATAATTAATAATAATTTATTAATTTATTAATCAAATAAAATATAAATATTTTATTAAGTAATATGTGTTAATATTAATTGTTAATTATTATTAATTATTATATACTAATATTTAAGACATATATAGTTGTTTAGTGTATACACACACACGCACACACTTATATATTTATGTATGTATGATCTAAGTTGTCATGAATGTGACTTAATAGTAACATGCGTGATTGAATGCACAATTGTGACTTAAGAACGATTTAAGAAGTCATATCCATGCGTGTAATTTTAAGTCTTTCAATCATTCGATACAACTCGTAACTTGGTATTCTTTTGCTTCCACCAACTAATAAGTCTGCTTCCACCAATTAATAAGTCGTCCATCAAATGCTTTCAATCATGTCATAAGTTAATTTAATTAACATACATATCTAGAAATTTTTACGTTTAATGCATTCACCAAGCCCTTTCTCAAATAGTTAAACCTCTGAAAGAATCGACAACCTTTAATGGACTCACTAAATCCTTTCTCAAATAGTTAGGCCTCTGGAAGAATTGACAAGAGCTGGGGATATACCTCCATTTCTTGCTCCTAAACTCGCGAAGGTTCTCAGGTGAGAATTCTCAATTTAACGATCTTATTTGTTTTTTAATTGTTATTATTATTCGATTCTTTCCTTTTCAACTGTGTATTATTATTAGAATCCTAACTGTTAAGTTTGATTTTCCAAGAGAAGCACATGCAAAACAAACTATTCAGATTTGTTTTCTTGCAGAGTCTGATTTCAAATAGAATTATGGATGGTAAGTAAGCTCCCTTTTTTATTGCTTTATTATCATTTGGTTTTTTACCGATCTAGGGTTTGTTGACCCTTTTATCATTTAGCAAATCTATATAATGTATATGTACATATGTTCTCTGGCGTTTAACATAATTAGACAATAAAAACAAAGTGAATTAGGGGATTATCAAGAACATGAAAGCATTTTTTCACCTTGGATTGATATTGAAAAATAAATATGATAATTGATGATGGAAACAATACGCCAAATATCCATATAGAAAATGTACAAATTAAACATGTTAAGGAAAGCATAGTTCTCAAAACTTTATAAGTTCTTCCTTTCCCAGAAGTAGGAAATATGTTGCATGTTTACGAACTCACGTCGTTGTTTGTCTAAATCACTTGCCTTTTAGTTCTGTTTCTTCTACATTCAACTACAACATTCATATTTTGCTTCATTTTGACCAATTATTTGTGGTTTTGCAGTGAAGGATTTGTTCATTGAAGTGAAAGCTTTTTGCATTGATCTCACAACTCAGTGAAGCAGTTGGTCTATTCAAGCTCCTGAAAATTTTTGAATAAATAACCCCGATAAACTCCTGTTCATTTGTCTTTCGTCCGTATTCTTCTAGGGATTTCAGTGCCATTTCGTTTCTGTCTAGTGCCTTTTAGTTTATGCCTAATAAATTCGTGCTCATGTTTCGTCCTTATTTTGCTATGTATTTGAGTACCTTTAGTTTCTACCTTAATGCATGTAGAATCTTATATTTAGAACTCTTTCCAATTTGTAGCTTTGCGTTTTCCTTCGTAAGGATATAACATCTACATTATTTTGACATAAAGTATATTCATTTATAGGATGAGAATTGGAGTTGATGGTGTTATATGAGGTTTATGTAATTAATTAAAGTTGTTTATTTGATTATATAAAAAAAATGATTAACATCTGAACAACCTGTTTGTACTTCTCCCAAATTGATTATTTAAAAAATGTTAAAAATAGCTTGTTAAGTCACTCCAGTGAAAAAACGTCACGCATGTGATTCAACATATCACACCCATGACATACAACCTTCTTAATTTCTTTTTGTCGGTATCAATGTGTTTGGTTAATCAAACTTTGACCCTTTTGAATAAAAATATGAGTTAGGTCCTTGCTGTAATTACAACAAATTTGCTAGGAAATTTTTTTTAAAACACCGTGATATATTAATTCACTTTTACATGTGTGACTTAACATTTTACACTCGGCACCTATTTAAAATTTTTGTTGAAATAGGTTAATTCTTAGTGTTAATATTAATTTTTAATTATTATATACTGAACGGGTCGGCCGTGTCGGGCTCGGATCCAGTCGAAATGACCCGTGGGCCAATCGGTCCACACTTCAGAAGATCAGTCTTATGCCTAAGCCCATGCCCTCCTTGGCCCATCCATAGAAGGAAGTCTCCCATGTAAACACGTAAAGACCTAAATCTAACTGCAAAACCATATATAAGGTATAATTCTCCCAGAATTGAGGTACGAAATCATAACCTAGTTTTTTATCTGCATTGATCAACCTCACCTTCACCAAAAGACTCACTTGAGCGTCGGAGGGGCTAATCGGGACACAACCCCCGACGTGTCTTCATTGTTTTGCAGGTACCTTGACGTTGAAGCTAATACAGAAAGCAGCCTATGACATGGAGCATAACGGCAATGTCCAGTTCAACCAGAATTCGGCAGAACCAATTGTCGCCCACCGTAGGGCTCGACTTCCGGGCACCACATCTAGAAACACGCAAATAAGTCAGGCGGCGGCGACGAACCTTGATATAGCAACTGTTGCGGCTCTGGCGATGCAACGCATGGGTTTGCAGCTACCTGCAACTCTGCCACCTGCACCACATGTTTCCCGCACGGAATCCTCAGATCCTAACGACCAACCGCAACCTCAGAACTTGGAACAAGAAGAACAAAGTGTCGCTTTAGAGGATAACGCTGCACTCAATACACACCCGAATCTCCGACACCGATCGGATGCAGATCCTCTTTCGCCTGTGCACACCACCTTGACCCGAAATCAGATTGAGGAAGCGGCTGATCTATTGATCCGCCAGATCTTGCAATCTCAGCCAGCACAACGGCAGCCATCTGTGCGGCAAGCCGTGCGACAGACTAGCATGACAACCGATCGCCACCAGACCGAAAACCTAGAAAAAATTGTGGACGATCGGATTAACGCAGCTATGAGCTTCTGTCCAGATCGCCCGACATCACAGTACATCTCTCCCTTCACTCCGAAAATTTTGGATAGCCTCCCAGCACCCGGAACCAAAATACCAACGCCTGAAAAATACACTGGCAAGACCGACCCCCTGGATTACTTACAACACTTCCAGTCGATGATGAATCTGCACTGTGTGCCAGATGCCATCCAATGTAAGGCTTTCTGCACAGCCTTTCAAGAGGGAGCCCGACGATGGTTAATAACCTATCTCCGGGCTGTATCACCTGCTTTGAGGATTTCAGGCTACTTTTTCTCAACTAATTCGCCACCAGTAAACGGCCACAGAAGACAGCTTTGGAGGTGATGCAACTTACCCAAGGAATGAATGGAAGTCTGCGAGAGTTCATCACTCGGTTCAATAACGAAGCGGTCGAGGTCCCCGACCTCACTTGCTCATCTATGCTGGCCGCGCTTATGAGCAATACGAGGGATGAGGAGTTTAAGAAGTCGTTAGCCCTCGATCAGCTCCGATCTATTCAGGAGATCAGACACCGAGCAGACAAGTACATTCAGCTCGAAGAAGTATTAAAGAATACAAAACGTCGAGCAGATGATCGTGGGCCGAGTGGTAGGGCAGATGAGTCTCACAAAAGATAAAGGGATCAGTCGACCTGGAGAAAGCCGATCGGTCGGCAGTGGCATCAACAAGACTTCACCCCGCTTAACAAACGATATACAGAAGTACTGGCGACCATGAGAGCGGGTGGGGAAACTATCCGAGAGCCCAATAAAATGAAGACCTCTTACAAGGATAGGAACCCGGATCTATATTGTCGTTTCCACAAAGAGGTCGGTCACGATACGAAAGATTGCTGGCAGTTGAAAAAACAAATCGAGTCCCTCATACAGAGGGGAAGGTTAGGCCGGTTTGTGAAGCATGAACGAAAAGCCGATCGGGATAATCAGCGCAGGACAGGTCGGTCAGACAATAGGCGACCGCCCTGGAGGCGAAATGACAAGAATGACGGAGGGAGGCAGAATACGAATACAGATAATTGGCGAGAAGAGAGAGGGCGATCGAGGGAAAGAAACGATGGAAACGCCGGGCAACAAGACGACCGACCAACTGGAGTCATTAACATGATATTCGGTGGAAATGCGGTGGCGGATCCACCACTAAAGGAGAAAAGATATGCCAAGCAATCGGCAGAGACTCATCCACCAAAAACCCGAGGGAGAACGACGGGATGATATCATTCGATGAGTCCGACCTCGATGGAATAAGTTGCCCCCATGATGACGCACTCGTAGTAAATCTGAACATAGATGATTACGAGGTGAAGCGGGTGATGATTGATACGGGAAGCTCGGTCGATTTGTTGTATTACGAGGCCTTCAAGCAGATGAAGGTACCCGAAGACCGACTACTACCTACAGACGGCCCCATTAAAGGAGTAACTGGGGCGTCAGCCTACCCGTTCGCCCGGGTAAATTTGAAAGTGAAGTTCGGGCAGAAGCCATGTCAGATAGAAAGGGACGTTGAGTTCCTAGTCGTCAAGTTTCAAGGGGCGTACAACACAATAATTGGGCGGGCTACTCAAAATGCCCTCAGATCGGTCGCCTCCACATACTACCAGGTCATGAAGTTCCCGACACCCCACGGAGTTGGTGTTGTCAGGGGTCAGCAGAGAATTGTCAGGGAATGTTACTTAGCGGAAACGAAGACATTAGATGGGGCGGTAGTACTGACGAGCTCTCTTGATGTGAGAGCCGACGAGGAGATGGATAGGATGAACCAAGTGGAAGAAACACAGCGGGTCGGACTGGACGAAGCCGACCCTTCTAAATTCACAAACCTAGGCTCCGAGCTGCAGGGTGACCTGGTTAAAGAGATCACAGACTGTCTGGTAAAAAATAGATCGGTCTTCGCTTGGGTACCGAGAGACATGCCTGGAATTTCCCGATCAGTTGCGTCGCACTCCCTCGGTATTCGGCATGACTACAAGCCAATCAGACAGAAGAAGCGATGGCACAGCAAGGAGCGACAGGGGGTGATCGAGAAAGAAGTAGAAAAATTACTCGAGGCTGGGTTCATCCGAGAAGTCAAGTACCCTGAATGGCTCGCCAACGTGGTTTTAGTGAAAAAGAAGAACGGGAAGTGGAGAATGTGCATAGATTTTACCGATTTGAACAAAGCATGTCCAAAGGACAGTTTCCCCTTGCCCAAGATCGACCAGCTAGTAGACTCTACCTCAGGGCATGAATTTCTCAGCTTCCTGGACGCTTTCTCGGGCTATCACCAGATTCAAATGAGTCTGGAAGACGAAGAAAAGACCGTCTTCATAACCGATCAAGGCACATATTGCTATCAAGTAATGCCTTTTGGCTTGAAGAACGCGGGGGCGACCTATCAGCGACTCGTCATGGAAGTCTTTAAGAAACAGATCGGCCGGTCGGTGGAAGCTTATGTGGATGATATGGTGGTCAAAAGTAAGACGACCACGGAGCATGTGGAAGATCTCAAGGAAGTCTTCCAGACCCTGAATAAATTTCAGATGAAGCTGAACCCGAAAAAATGCGTTTTCGGGGCGACATCCGGAAAATTCTTAGGGTTTATGATCACTCAACGGGGGATTGAGGCTAATCCAGAGAAGATCGAAGCCATCATCCAGATGCCCTCGCCTCAATGCTTAAAAAAAGTGCAGGTATTGACCGGTCGGATAGTCTCTCTAAGCAGGTTCATCTCCAGATTGGGAGACAAGTGCCTCCCATTTTTCAAAATCTTGAGGAAGGCGAACGTAACCCAATTCCAATGGCCGGACGAATGCGAGAAAGCTTTTCAACACTTAAAGCAATACTTGTCCAGCCCGCCTATCCTGCAAAGCCCGGTAGAGGGAGAGAACATGATCTTATACTTGGTGGTTACGGAGGGGTCGATCAGCGTGGTACTTATTCGATCGGAGGGAATCGAACAACACCCTGTCTATTACGTCAGCAAAGTATTGACCGGACCGGAAACGCGATACACACCTATAGAGAAACTAGCCCTCTCCTTGATAATGGCGGTCCGGAAGCTAAGGCCCTACTTCCAAAGTCATACAATTGAGGTATGGACCGACCAACCCCTCAAGCAGTGCCTTCAAAAGCTAGAAACTTTAGGTCGGCTAATAAAGTGGGCGGTCGAGCTGGGAGAGTTCGACATACAGTACAGACCTCACACGACCATTAAAACGCAGGTGTTGGCAGACTTTATCGCAGAGATGAGCCAACCTAGCTCGAAGGACAAGCAGTCTCCTGCCTGGAGCTTGTTTGTTGACGGGTCATCCAATGCCGAGGGATGCGGAGCGGGAGTAGTGCTGATCAGCCCGCACAATGAAGAAAAGGTGGAATATGCCCTTCGGCTTGAGTTCAAAGCCTCCAATAACGAAGCGTAATCGAGGCCACGATAATGGGTCTCCACTAGCTAAGGAAATGGAGATAAGGCATATAAAGATATATAGTGATAGCCAAGTGGTGGTCGGTCAGGTCACCGGGCAGTATGAGGCTAAGGGGAACAGCATGATCAAGTACTTGGACACGTAAAGCGGAGTTGAGCAATTTGAACAATCCTCGATCAATGAATAGAGCGAGCTCAAAATGCCAGCGGATCGCTCTCCAAAATGGCTTCCGACCACGATGCCATCAACAATGTTCTGGTCGAACGACTAGACCAGCCTAGCATTCAGAAAGCCAAGGAAGTTCTCAACGTAAATACCGGTCGGTCAAGTTGGACGGAATCGATCGCGCAGTACCTTTTAGAAGGAAAACAATCGGAAGAAACGTCGGAAGCCAAGAAACTAAGAATAAAGGCAGCCGAATACACGGTCGTTAATGGTACTCTATACAAGTGGTCTTCGACTACCAATTACCGCTCGATGCTTGGTGAAGAAGAAGCCGCAAAGCGATGGTCAAGTCCATGAAGGAATGTGCGGAAATCATGTAGGAGGCAGAATGTTGACTCACAGACTGATCAGACAGGGGTACTATTGGTCGACAATGAGAAGAGACTGCCAAGAGAAGGTCGACCGATGCGAGGCCTGCCAAAGAAACGGCAGCCTGTCTCACCAGCCGACCGAGAGGATGAAAATTGTAAGTCGTCCTATCCCGTTCACTCAATGGGGAATGGATATAATGGGGCCTTTCCCTCTCGGTCCCGGGCAGAAAAAGTTCTTGATAGTGGCGGTGGAATACTTCACCAAATGGGCAGAAGCGAAAGCGGTTACAATTTTTGAGCAGAAGGTAGAGAACTTTGTGACGAAGAATATACTTACCCGTTTCGGGATGCCCAAGGTGTTGGTTACGGATAACGGTCGGCAGTTCGATAACGACAAGTTCAAAAATTTCTGCGACCGACTAAAGCTCAAGCTACAGCTGACTTCGGTAGCCCATCCTCAAAGCAACGGTCTCGCGGAGAACACCAATAAAAAAATAATGAGTGCCCTCAAGAAGCGCCTAGATGACCGAAAGACCTGAGTGGAAGAACTAGACGAAGTGTTGTGGGCATCTGAGAACCATACCGAAGCGGAGCCTGTGGGAAACACCGTTCGAGAATGACCTTCGGGCGAAGCCACGGTTTCGAGAAGTGGCGTTGCATAATCAAAGGGTGTCGGGCTATGAAGAAGAGCGGAATGATGAAGCCCGCAGAGCGGAACTCGTTCTCCTCAGTGAAGATAGAGAAAGGGCAGCCGCTCGTTTGGAAGCCATCAGGCAAAAAACGACCAAGTTCTACAACCGAAGGGTAAAGCCGAGCGATGTAAAAATAGGTGGCTACGTCCTACGAAAGGCCGAGGTGGCCAGGAAGCATCCGGGAAAGCTCGGACAGGTGTGGGAAGGACCATATCGAGTGATCAAGCAAGCCGGACATGGCTCTTACATCCTACGCGATACAAAGGGGAAAATTTTACCAAGGCCGTGGAACTCCCGAAACCTAAAGGCGTTCTACCAATAGATAAGTCTTATTTTGATCAATGTTTGTTCAATAATGTTTTTGTACAACACTTGTGGGTACCTTTTTCCGCCCTCGCCAGTGAGTTTTTAACTACCCGCCCTCATTATCATCAATAAAGGGGTTTCAGATTTCTTGGCAATAAAGAGTTACATTATATGTAGCAAAGAGTAGAAAATTCAATCAGCCATCGCTCGGCATCTCCATAGACCGACTACGGTCGGTTGGGTCGCCAAGACAAGATCCTTGAAACCCTCGCTTGCCATCACTCGGCATCTCCATAGACCGACTATGGTCGGTCGGGTCGCCAAGACAAGATCCTTGGGACCTCACTCGCCATCGCTCGGCATCTCCATAGATCGACTACGGTTGGTCGGGTCGCCAAGACAAGATCCTTGGGACCCTCGCTCGGCATCTCCATAGACCGATTACGATCGATCGGGTCGCCAAGACAAGATCCTTGGGACCCTCGCTCGCCATCTCCATAGACCGACTACGGTCGGTCGGGTCACCAAGACAAGATCCTTGGGACCTCGCTCGCCATCACTCGACATCTCCATAGACCGACTACGGTCGGTCGGGTCGCCAAGACAAGATCCTTGAGACCCTCGCTCGCCATCTCCATAGACCGACTACGATCGGTCGGGTCGCCAAGACAAGATCCTTGGGACCTCGCTCGCCATCTCTATAGACCGAATACGGTCGATCGGGTCACCAAGACAAGATCCTTGGGACCCTCCCTCGCCAATTGCTCGGACAGGTCGCCAAGACAAGGCTCTTGGGACCCTCGCTCGGCATCGACACAAATCGACTGCGATCGATCGGTCGCCAAGATGAGATCATTGGGACCTCAGTTCGGACTCTACTATAAGTCGACCTTGAAGCCGATCGACTATGAGCAACTTCATCAAAACTCAACATACATCGAAAGTAAAGAGCATAAACACGAAAGAAGACAGAGAAAAAACGAAGAAAAAGTAAAGTTTCATTAATATCAATTAGCTTTGGCCACAAGCCCGGCCAGGTGAGCTTTACAAATCAACAGAGGGGGAAGTTTGAACGACCGGGGGAGCAGGGGAAGCCTCGGAGAGAGGCGGATGCCCAGGAAAAGCCTCGGAAGGGAGCGACACGATGGGAGCAGGAGCAGGAACCGGAGGCGCAACCGGAGGAATGTCTTCAGGAGTAAGTTCTTCTTCGGAGCTGAGATCCAGCTCTTCATCCGAAATGACGCTCATCGACCCCTCAGCCTTCTCCCTGATCTCCTCCAAAGAAAGCCCAAGAGCTGTAGGAAGAAGCGCCTCGGCATATTCCTCGAATGAAGGGCACATCGACCCCTCAGGAGTGTAGAGCTCGTGGCCCCTCCTCAGAACCGAGAGGGCTATATCACAGGCGAGCTCCAAACTCTCCTCGTAAACCGCCTCTTCCATCGCTTAATCGCCTCAATCCGCTGCTTCCTAATAGAGCATCGCACCTCCAGCACGGTGTTCTCAGCTCTATTTCTACCTTCCACTGCGGAATGGCAATCTTGACGGTATTTCTTATTAAGCTCCCGCTCCGCCCTCACCGTTTTCTTCAGTTCCTCCCTCTCCTCCTCCCCTTTGGCCAGTTGAGCCAACAAAGCGCCCATCTCCCCCTCCTGGGATTTCTTCTCCTCTTCCAAGGACGAGTTTTTTGCCTGGAGGAGGTCTCTCCCTTCCTTCACCTCCGAAAGCTCGCCCTTTAAACCCTTCACTTGATCATGGAGATCCTGGACTTCCTGGTCCAGAGTTTCCAAGCGTTACAACACTGCGAAGGACGTCGTCGCACTCTGCACACCGAGACGAACGAGCTGAGACCCTAACTCCAGGCTACTCCTCTTGTTCATGAGTTGCTCGTCCACAGGAGGAGTAATCCTCTCAGCAGTATAACGGGACACCTCGAGGTCCCCGATCGTGGCATCCTTGGCCAACTTGAGGGCAGACTCCCACTGCCCAGGGTTCGCGGCTTGCACCTTCCCTTTGCTTTTCTCTTTCCCTGTCATGGCCCGACTTGCCGGGCAAGACGGTAGATCACCCAGCCGAACCAATCTCTTCCTCTTAAGAGAAGGCCCCGCATCCTCCTCCTCCTCCTCATCTACCCGAACTATCTGGCCCGCGCCGACCGGCACAATCGGCAATGATGTCGAATCAACAGGACGGTCCCCGGCAGGTGGAACACCCGCTGACACTGCGGAGGAGCCCAACCCTACAGAGAGAGCCACAACCTCACTAGTCCCCGCCTCTTTACCCTTCTTCTTTGGAGCGGCCTGCTTCTTTGACTTGGAAGCTTGGGCAGGAGCATCTCCCATCTTCACCATGGCTGCACAACGATAAATTAAGTTAGAAAGTAAGGCCAACGCTCAAAACTACAGCAATTAAGTTAAATCACGAGAAGTCAACCGGACGGGGCGGTTTCCTCTCTTAGCCCGCTAATTCGTGGTGGGGGGTCAATAAGAAAAGAATTGGCCGAGATTCCCCCGAAGTATCCCTGAATGAGCCGAGTAAAGTCGTATTTGTCGAGCTCTTTTATATGACCGACCACCTCCCACTCCTCTCTACTAAGAGAGACGGTCGACACGTCATTCCACTGCTCGGTTAGAGGGTACCTCCACGGTCGGGCTTCGAAGGATGATCCCGGGGGCTTCACAAAGAAGTACTTCGTACGCCAAGACATAACTTTCTCGGGAGTTCCATCCGGGCGATATCGGGCATCCCTGTACTGAAAATGAGGAATCCCAGCCCCAATTATGGAGCTCTGACCCATTCTTAAGAAATGGCGGAGGATGCCAACTGACGGAGGGCAACCGAAATGATGGCATATGAGCCAAACCACCAATAAACCTCCACCATTCGGAGGATCGACTCGGCATCACCGACAGGCAATACACACTCGTCAATGATCGGGCGTCACGGAAGCCTCATGCCGCCAACCGAGAAAAAACTCTCAGAAATCGCGAAATAACCACCCAGATTGCTGAAGATTCGTTCGTTACCGATCGCCAGCCTAGGCCCCCAGGATGTAGGAATGTTACACCTAATGATCAGCCGCTGGAGCTCTCCCAACCTCATCTTCGACTCACCTCTAGGCGGCGACTCCACAACCAATCCATCCCTCCTCTCTTTAGTCGACACTTCCTCGACATCTCCTACCATACTTCTAGAACTACCCGTCGACATGATTACCAAAGAAAAAGGAATGAAGAAGGAATGAAGAGAAATGACGTACCTATTTAGAGACTAGATATGGGGAAATCGGACGGCGGAGTAAAAGAAATTTCCGGGAACCGTGAAAGATAAAGAGCAAACGAAACAAAGTGTAAGCTGGAGAACGAAAGCAAAAGGTAAAAAACACCGTAGCTCATCGACTCTGAATATTTATAGAGGGTCGGAAAAGGGACATTCAATCAAAGCTCGACACGCGGAGAAGATCCGAGCAGGCTCGGACACGCGGAAGAATTCGAACCAAGGAGAATTAGGGTTATTCAAAATCGGAAAGGCACGAACAGTTGAAAGGACATGATGATAGTGCATGACGGCGGTTATGACGATACGTTTCAGATTCGAAGTCGACGATCGCACACGCCGCTCATAATAAATGCTCGCGACGCTCGTCAAGGATAACCACCCGATCTGCTTCAGCGAGAGCTGTCGCGCAATAAGTGCCGAGGCTGATTAGTTGGGGCACTTGGTCGATCTATCCTGGAACGAGCAGATATGCACAACCGGGCGGTATCCGAGCGGTCACGCATAATCGGTCGGCATCTGATCGATGGGGACTGCCCAAGGTGTCCCATGATCGGGCTACAACAACAATGCCCGACCGATCGACTACTACATTTAGCTGACCTACAGACGAGCTATATTTCAATGCTCAACCGATCGCCCCAATCACGAGTCGTTTTATGTACGAGCTATGAAACCTCTACATACTTCTCCGATCCTTCTCTACGCTCAGGCTCGAGGAGTAGGGGGACTTATGGGATTGCCTGGTAGTGTCGGACCGGATCCGGCCGAACGACTCGTGGGCGATCGGTCCACTCTTCGAAGATCAAGATATGCCTAAGCCCACGCCTCCTCGCCCATCCATGAAGGAAGTCTCTCACGCAAACACGAAAGCACCTAAACCTAATCGCAAAACCATATATAAGGTATAATTCTCCCGTAATCGAGGATGCGAAATCATAACCTAATTTTTTCTCTGCATTGATCAACCTCACCTTCACCAAAAGACTCACTTGAGCGTCGGAGGGGCTAATCAGGACACAACCCCGACGTGCTTTCCTTGTTTTGCAGGTACCTTGACGTTGAAACTAATACAAAAAGCAGCCTATCACATGAAGCATATAACGATAAGATTCGGTCAAATGTAATCCCAGTAACCATATACTAATATTAAGAACATATATAACTCTTCAGCGTATATATATATAATCTAAGTTGTCAGTTATAATTAATAATAATTAATAAACAATTAATTAATTAATTAATTAAATAAAATATAAATATTTGATTAAGTAGTATATGTTAATATGAATTGTTAATTAATTATATATATATATAATCTAATTTGTTAGTTATAATTAATAATTAAACTTCAGGAAGAGCCTTTTTGGATGCTATTGATCTCAAACTTTCACTCTTCTGGGCAAATGTAAGTATCACTTCATCTCCAGGGTTCACTTTCCACCCTTTACACGTAGACGATCCTAACACTTCACTGCTACCGACATATCACCACTCACTCCTAAATGCCCTCGCATTGACAACATCTACGTTATAATTCACTGCATTTCTAACATTTATTTTAAAAAATTTAAGTCACACCCACGACTGAGGTGTGTTCAGACTTCGATGATTGTTTTGTGAATTATACCATTTCAATAACTAAGCAGCAAATCTGAATCATTTATAAAAAATACATCACAATATATATTTCCTAAATTATTTTATTTTTCATTTCAAAGATTTATCTATTTTATCATAACTAAATTATTCAATTGATTACAAAATTAATAATTAAATGATGATATAATTTTAACTTTTAATTAGATTTTTATATTTTATTTACTTTCTATATTTTATCCATTTATAATAAATACATTACACTTTATATTTTTTACATTTTAATTTTTCATTCCAAAATTTTACAAGCTAATTTTAGTAATTTATTTTAATATTCTAACTTATATATTTTAATATTTCTATCATAATTCCTTTCTTAATATACATTTAAAATTTTAATATTTATAATTTTATCGCAAAATTTTAAATTACACAATATTCAATTATACATTAAATAATTTCATGTTAGGACTTTTTCAATATTTTAATTAACTGAAATAACTACATATAATTAACTTTTATTTCAGGTGATGTCACACTGTAACTAATGATTTTAATTTTTTTACTTATATATTATAATATTTGTATTTACTTACATTAAACATTTATAATTTTATCACAACATTTTAGATTATGTAATATTAATGTAAAACCTTAGTTGACTACAATATTTAATTTATAACAAAACATTTTATATTTTATATTTTCATTCACATAATTAATTTTACTAATTTATTTTTAACATTCTAACTTATATATTTTTAAAAACTGTATAGAGTGAATGATCATATTTTATTTTCTTTTTTTTTCATTCCAAATTTTTACTAACTAATTTTACCAATTCATTTTAATATTCAAATATATATTTTAATAATTCTATCATAATTCTTTTCTTATTATACATTTCAAAATTTAATATATTAGTAATTTTATCACAAAATTTTAAATTACATAATTTTATTTATTTTAAACTTATTTTGTTTGAGTTTTTAATTTAGTTTATATATTTTATACATTTATAACAAATACATTACAGTATACATTTCCTTAAAATTTTAATTTTCATCTCAAATTTTTATAACTAATTTTACTTATTCATTTCTAATATTCTAACTTATATATTATTATTATTATTAACTCTTTGATTGATTATATTATATTATACCCTTCAAAAAAGAAATAACTGCTTCCAGTAGTAATTTTTATTCTTAGGAAAAGGAAAAAGATAAATAGAAAAGAAGTATTGTGTCAAGTTGGCGTCATACGCGTCGTGGTTAACGCAAGGAAAGCGATGGGAGAGTGAAGCAGGGGACGGGTGTGTTGTCAATAATTGGGAGCTTCGGTTTTACACTTGTCCTGCTCTTGTCTCAGTTTTCTCTGCTTCTTTGTTCTTTCCCGACCTTCTTCTCTCTCTCTCTTTCTTGGCCACTGTAATTTTCAATTATTTTTTCCCAAACTTTTTGTTTCTTATATATTTCCCTGTACATTATAGCGGAAGCCATGAGCGGTAGAGAAATCCTGCACAAGATGAAGGTGAGACTTTGCATTTTTATTTCTCTTTTTGTGATTGATCAATTATAAAGTTCTCATTCAATTTGGAATTTGATGTCTATGTGGGCAGTTGTTCTGAGCTTATTTAGGCTTAGATTCATGGTTTATTTTAGGGGAGCTCTGATGGGAAATGTCAAAGAATGAAAAGGAAAGGACTTTGTTTACCAAAAAACAAAAAAACGGGAAAGGACTTTGTTAATGATCCAGTTGTTTTCTCTCTTTCTTTTTCTCTCTTTGTTTTTTGGTTTTGTTTGATAACTTTGTTTCCACCTAATTCCATGGCTTTTGTATTGTTGAGCCTGGCTACGGCGGACCATTCATCCCCTTCTTTTGTCTTGAGATCTAGTTTTCTCGGCTAGAACAAGTTGACTTGTGTTTTCTGTGCACTTAGATTTGTCTAAGCGAGGTTCTTTCCTGGATTTCTCGTATTGGCAACTCATTCCATCTTGACTGCAAGTCCTTTCAGGCTACCTTGAATTCGACATGTGGATTTGCGTATCCACCCCATATATTTTAACAAATAAACAAAGCTTTAGCGCTCGCGTGTGAGGAAGTATTTGTTTGAGTCTTTTCTTGATTGAAATGATAGTCCAGCGGGAATACCCACCAAGTAAAGTGTGTTATTTTGTTGTGTCCTTTTGCTTCGGAGTATTACTTCCCAAATAAATACAGGGCAATCAATAAAGGGTAAATAGCTACTGCTCGAGATATTCTGCATTTGGCATGAATTTTCATTCCTCCATTGGAAACTTCTAACATGAGAAAACAATTTGCAAATGCAAATTGCCAAATAATAAGTGGCAGAAATCCTGACTGGTCTGAATAAGTTTACCTTCATTGCTTCGAACACCATATGGCTCGCTTTGATCTAGTCACTTATCGAATGTGTGCACATATTAGATGTGTATTGGTTTTATTTCTTTTTCCCTATATTGATATTCCTTCAACTAGTTTTAGAAAACCCAATTAATCATTTCTGTGAAAGCTACTTTTTTTCTGTATTTTACTGCTGGGTTCAGCTACGTGAGATTGTGTGCATTTTCATTGCAGGAGAAAGTAGGATTAGGCTCATCTACAGATTCTGGAAAGGGCAAAAGTAAGATGTCAAAGCGTATTACCCATGGCTATAACTTGGTAAAAGGGAAATCCAATCATCCCATGGAAGATTATGTTGTTGCAGAATTCAAACAAGTTGATGACAAGGAGCTGGGGTTATTTGCAATATTTGATGGCCATCTAAGCCATATTATTCCTGATTATTTGAGGTCAAATTTGTTTGAAAACATCCTGAAGGAGGTAGCACACTCCCTGCAACTTATTCGTTCCACTCCTTACAATAATTGCATTAAACTATGCATGCCTTCTGTTTCTCATTTGCTTTCCTGCATATGGGAAGATTATTGGCTGGTTGGAATTGAGATGTCAACTTTGTCAAAGAGTGATCATTTCATTTCAACACTTTAATCTGTTTTCTTATTGGAAGTTCCCAAGTCTTGTGAGTTGAGACCGATCAGTATGGGTAAAGTTGTTTTCCTGTCTTTCTAGTTTGTATTGTAATGTTATGAAAGTAAGCGATGCTTCTGTTGTGAATTTTGCCTTCGAACAGCCAGACTTCTGGACAGAGCCCGAGAAGGCCATAAGGAGGGCATATCAGATAACTGACACTAATATTTTGGACAAAGCAGTTGATTTGGGGCGGGGAGGTTCAACTGCTGTGACAGCTATATTAATCAATTGTCAGAAATTGGTTGTAGCTAATGTTGGAGATTCACGGGCTGTTGTCAGCAGGAAGGGATCAGCCAGACAACTGTCAGTTGACCATGAGCCAAGTACAGAAAGGGAGAACATTGAGAATAGAGGTGGTTTTGTGAGTAATTTTCCAGGTCAGAACTGCCCCATCTTCGTTATTATGACTTTATATTGGGCATAACTATTTCTTTTAGCCCATAATTGGTGTTATGAAGTTGCCTACTTTAAGTTTGAATTGTGTATTTGAATTGTGGGAAATGTATGAATTTGTCAGAAAATAAGTTTTTCTTAAGATTGTAGGAGTAGAACCCGTTCTCCTTATCCACGGATTCATAAGATCAAGATCTGCTTGGAAGATACTCCATCCAGTTTTGGTTAGCTTACTCAGTCTTGCAAGTTGATGTTACTTATCGTTGCGAGTAACTATAATTATTCATATACGCTTCTCTGTCTCCTCGCCTTTTTGTGTGTGGATGAAATCCCCTCCTTTTGCATAATAGTTTCATCTCATTGGCATTCAGTGTTGTGGAAGCTTCAACAATGATCTATTGTCAGTACCAACCAATGTTAAGATTTCAACTCCCTGAATTCAGGGGATGTGCCTCGTGTTGATGGCCAGTTGGCGGTGGCAAGGGCATTTGGTGACAAGAGCTTGAAGGGACATCTCAGTTCAGAACCAGATGTTGCAGTGGAGATGGTTGATGATGATACAGATTGCATAATCTTGGGAAGTGATGGCCTGTGGAAGGTTTGTTTCATTTTGAACCTTGTAGCGCCCTTCAATTCATTTTTCACTACTGACTTATTATTCTAACTTAAAACACTTGAATGATTAATTACTAGGTAATGCCGAACCAAGAAGCGGCTGACATTGTTATGAACATCAAGGATGCTCGTTCTGCGGCCAAACGACTTACTGAGGAGGCACTAAATAGGAAGAGTGCGGATGACATTTCCTGCATCGTTGTTAAATTCCATTAATGCTCATCTAGATTTTGCCTTTTCCCTTTCCTGCTTGGTGTGAGAATTTCAAAGGGTTTGTTGTTGATCAATACGTTTGTGCACATTTTCTTTCACGTAAGTGTTGTCTTATTCTCTCTGTTGAGTTGACTGAAATAAAAATCCGCCTTATAGATGAGTGTCCCAGTATGAATTTTGTGATAACTTCATTTTCTGTGCGTATTTTGGTTGGTTTCTCACGTACTAATTAAAACATGTGACGTTGCACAAGTAACCGAATCACCAATTGCTTGGACATGTTACTTTTCCCCTTCATTTATGGTCACAAAAACCAGGTAGTGTTCATCGTCAGAGGGTAATAATTGTAAAATGTTGTAGTTGTTGGTCAAGTGATAAAGGGTGAAGTTTATTTGTCCAGTTTTACGTTCTAAAAGTGCAAAGTACTGAGATAACAACCTTTCTCTGCTCCAGCTCCTGTTCTACTGCTACCATACCCAAACTAGTTAACGTGACTGCACTACACCATCTACTCCCAATTTCTCTGAATTTCCCCCTTTACATTCAAGTTTTTCACCTTCTTCCTCGTCTGAACTCTCCCCGGATCTGCCACAAGCTATCTCTTGTCGCAAAAAGGTTGAATCTCCAACCTAAAGGGCTCCCCATGTTTCGGCCCGACGAAGCAACTAGGAGGATATAAATCAGGTACTCAGCGGCCCGCTAAAGGGGAGGTGAACAACCCACAGGCCTACAAGAAGCCTACCTTCAAAGTCCACTAGGGGCTCAAGAATGTTGCTCCCACACTGCAAATCGTGGGATTCGAACCTTGCACCTTGTCACAAATCTGCCCCTCCGAAACCACTAAACATTTTTAACTTTCACTCCCCCTCATCCTCCTCCTCTATTAAATCTCCTACAAACCTAGACCTTTCTCCTAACATCCGGAAGCATGTTCCTCCCTCAGATTCACCCTCAAACCATCCCAAGCCAGTCAAAATTACAAATGAGATCTAGAACTTTGCGAAAAAAAAAAAACTTGGAAGTAGGTGGTAGAGGAAAGCTCGGAATCTTTTTTTTTACAAGCCCCCGGTTGAAATAGGCGGAAACGTGATGGTGACCCCAAGTTTTGACATCTTACAGGAGGGTGCAAAATCTTGGGAAGCTGCGATCATAGGTTTCTTCGTGAAAAAATGCTTGCCTTTTCCTATAATACAAGTATGGGTTTAAAGGATTACAAGTATGAGTTTAAAGAAATCGGAAAGGAAGAGGCATTCAAGAGGTAATGTTAACTAAAAATGACAACATTATTGTTACATTTAGTGCAAAAGTAGAGGCTCTAAAAGTAATAGAGGAAGGATCATGACACATTTCACAACTTTCTTTATTCTTCCAGAACTAGCAACCTGGTATGAAATTAGAAAAAATTATGTTTATTATATTTAGTCTAAAATTTCCTAATGTTCTAGTTCTTTCACTCTCATTCAATGTTATGAATACTGTATCGAGCTCGATACCGAATTGAGCTCTGGAACGAAACTGTATCGATACCAGTTGGTACCAGATATCGTTTCGGAAATTTTTTTAAATTTATGAAATAGTCCTTAAAATTTTTAAAAATTGCAAAATAGTCCATATTGGTATATTATATAGTTGTACTGTATAATATCAACCATGCTTTCAAAATCTTAATAATAAATAATAATGACAATTAATTTGAAATAACAATAAATTTTAAATATTTTACATATAAATAATAACCACAATTAATATAAATAAAGACAATTATCATCATACAATTATAAAATTAAGAATAATACAAAGTATTTAAAATATTACAATAATACAAAAATATTTTATAAATTTATAAAATGTCCCTGAATTTTTAAAATTTACAAAATAGTCCATTGTCATATTATAAAGTTGATTATTTAATTTAGTTTTTTATTTATATTTTATTCATTTTAGTTTATATATATCTTTATTATATTTTAATGATTTCTTTATATAATAATTATCTATATATAATATATATCAATATATAATAATTATCTAAATATAATAATTAATTGTAAAATAATGAAAATAATTCAAAATTTTGAATTATTAATTATTTTCTATTTTATCATAATTTTGAATTATTTTTTACAATTGTTGTTTTTCACATTCCATTTCATTTTACATTTAATTAGTAATAATCACAATTTCATTTAATATATAAATTAATTTAATAATTATTAATAAATATAATTAATTTTAAAATATAATTTTAAAATATATAAATTTTGATTTAATAATTGAAAATATATAAAATAAATATTAGTTTATAAATAATAATTTTAAAATTATTTATTTTGAAAATAAAATATTTTTATTAATACTTTATTAATAAATATTATATAAAATATTAAAATAAATTTAAATAAAATAATTTATTAGTAATTAAAATAAAAATTATTTTTAAGTTTTATTTAATTTATAATTATTATTAGTAATAAAATATTTATTATTATTTTAAAAGTTTGAAAAAAGGAGGGAAGGAGAGGGAGGGAAGTGATTTTGAAATTTTTTGAAATTTTGCAAAAAAACCTCCCAATTTTTTAAAATTTTCATCGAATTGCCAGATTTGACTAGTATTTTGAATACCTACCAGATCGACCAAAGATTTAAATCCAAGATCAAAATTTGAAACCCGAGACGGATTTGGGCGAGCATTTAACCGATCGAGTAGAAGACGATACTTAAATTCCAAACCATGCTCTCATTACTTAAACCAAATAAGCCCTGTTTAATGAAGTAAATGAATTATGTAAGCTCTCACTTCCCATTTTCCACTTAACCATTAAAAAGATGTGAACATATTTTTGGATTTTTGGGCAACCACTTTTCTACTCAAGATCTCTTTCTAAATGGCAAGGTAACTTGAAATATGGGGTGTTATTAGTGTAAGCCCACTCTCATGGTATTTACTAACATATTTCTTAGCTCTGTTGGACCGATGGTGGTTGACAAATAAAAATCCCTTTATGTTTTAATAATTATAAAATATATATGAAATTGGTTAAAAAATTATTTCAGGATTTTAATTAAAGGCCCAATGCAATTTCAAGGGATAATTTTCAAGGATGTAAGTGATAGACATTGTTCAAAGTTCAATATACAAATGTCAAGCAGATAAAATATTAAGAAATCAAGTCAGAAATGATCTACTATGATATGGAGAAGATAGACAACGTGTAAATAAAGATTCTAGTGAAGATTATGGATAAAAATCTTGAAAGATCAAAGATTATCTGCAAATTTGTCCGTTGGAGAAATTTCAGTCGACTACAACCATTACCAGTCGATTAAAAATTATCATATATGAAGAGTGGGGTTCATTCCAGTCGACTACAAAGAGTTCTAGTCGACTACAAAGGGTTCCAGTCAACTACAAGTCATGCCAGTCGACTATTTGAAGAGCGGAGATTATTTTTCGTAAGTTCCAGTCGACTACAAATGTTTCCAGTCGACTATAATCAGCAAAAATGTGTGTTCCAGTTGACTAGAAATACTCGACCAGTTGACTAGCATATGTTCCAGTCGACTAACAACTATTCTGACGAAGTCAATTATACTAAAACTAGAAGAAAATCATTCTCAACGTTAATAAAAGATCTTCAACGGCTACAAGAGTATTTCTAACGTCTATATTGATCCAGAAGCCTGCAAATAAATAGAAGAACGTTCAAGAGATCAATTACCGAAGCCATAGCAAAGCATACTGATTTTAGATCATCATTTTATAGCTCTCAAAGTGCATATTGCTCATTCAATTCTATCAAGCTGTTTAGAGCCTTGTCTATTCTATATTTCAATCATTGTTATTTGTGAGTTGAGTGATTAGAGGAAGAATCACTGGTGTGGTTAGATTTGTGCCGGAAATCAAATCGGGATTGTAAGGTTTACTTGAGCCAGAATTCAAGTGGTTGTAAAAGTTCGCACTGAACTAAAAAGTGTACAATATAGTGGTTTGCCAAATCCTAAGTGGGAGCTTAGGTAGAGGACGTAGGTCTTATCACCGAACCTCTATAAAAACAGTGTTTGCTTTCTTCCCTACTCTTTTTCATTTGTTTAATTTGATTGTTTATTGTGTATTAATTTCGTGTTTTTTGTAGAACTCTGCGAAAAAGTTTAAACGATCTATTCAACCCCCCTTCTAGATCGCTTTCAATTGGTATCAGAGCATATTCATCCAGGGATGGCGTTCAGTATGACATAACAATCTGGCGGAAGAAGGTAACACTAATAACCGTCCTCCTTTGTTTAATGGTTCTAACTATTCTTCTTGAAAAAATCCTATGAAGTACCATATCATAAGCGAGGGAGTAGAGTATTGGAAGATCATCATCTTCGGCCCCCATGTTCCATTGAACGAAAATGGTCAGGTAAAGACGGAGCTAGAGTATGACGACAATGATTGGAAACAAGTTTACATTAATGCAAAAGTCATGAAGTTGATCTACTGTGCTCTTACTGTTGAGGAGAGAAATCGAGTGAATTCTTGCACAAGTGATCAAGAAATGTGGGAGAGACTTCGGATCACTCACGAAGGAACCAACCAAGTTCGAGAAACCAAAATCAACAAGCTACTTCATGATTACGAAATGTTTGTCATGAAGGAAGGTGAGTCTATTTCTACTATGCTTGATCATTTTGTAGAAATTATTAATGGTTTAGGGAATCTCGAAAAGCGCATGATGGATTACGAGAAGGTGAAAAAGATCCTTCGGTCACTACCAAAAGAATGGGACTCTCAAGTCACAACAATAATGGAGTCTAAAGATCTCAATCGCTTGGAGTTCAATGCATTGGTGGGATCACTCATAAATTATGAGATAATCCTCAAATCAAAAGGAGGTAGAGGTAAGCCACAAAAATCTATTGCTTTTAAAGCTAACACTTCTTTTGTGGATGAAAGTGATGAAGAATTAGATGAGGAGGAGGAAGATGAAGATCTAGAAATGTATGCTAGAAACTTGAGAAAATTCAAGGGACTACTCAAAAATAGGAAAAGAGAATTACGTGGTGGAAGAAATGACGAAAAGAAGAAGTACACAATGGAAAGAAGGACCAAAATTTATGAGGAAAAGAAGAGCAATGAAGAATGCTGGAAATGTGGGAAGAAAGGACATCATGCTAGAGAATGCAAAAGTTCTTCCATTTTTCAGAAAAATGATAAGTATGACAAAGGTAAAAAGAAAGCTAGTCTTGTAGCTACTTGGAGCGATGATGAGGAAGCTTATCAAAGCAATGATGAGAACAACTTAGCTCTAATGGCAAGAAGCTCCATGACAAGTGATGATGAGGATGAGGTAATGGTTATTGATCAAGATCTTAGAGATTCTTTTACTGCTTTGCAAATTGATTTTGAGGAAGCTATTGATATTAACAAGAAATTGAGAAAAAGGATAAGAGAACTTGTTGCTGAAAATAGTGCTCTGCATGAAACTATTGATGATTTAGATTGTACTAAGGTAGACCACTCTGCATGCCTTGCTGAAAAAGAAAATTTATCTTGTGAACTTGATAGACTTAGAAAAGAGTTTTCTTATGTGGTTGGAAAATTTGTTAATGGAAATGAGAAGTTTGAAAAGATGTTGTCTTTACAAAGATATTCAATTTCCAAACATGGTTTAGGATATGATCCTTTTGATAGAGATTGCTCACTAATTTCAAAATTCACCAAAGATGGAAAAGTTGCTAAATGTGCTAGATGTTTAAGAGATGGTCATAATGAAATTGCTTGTAAAAGTATTGGGAGGTGTATTAATGTCAAGAAAATATGGGTAGTAAAAGGAACAAAGCCATCAAATGTAGTTTATTTGACTAACCTTAATGGACCCAAAATGGCTTGGGTACCAATGAGAAGAAAAAATATTTCTGATGCAGGTACAAGCAATGAATGATAATCCACCAAGTACATGGTACATTGACAGTGGATGTTCAAGGCATATGAGTGGAGACAAGAACTTGTTTGCAGAAATCAAACCAAAGAATCAAGGGTATGTGACATTTGGAGACAACAATAAAGGTAAAGTCATTGGCATTGGTAAAGTGGGTAAGGAACCTTTGCCTACCATTGACAATGTTTTACTTGTTGATGGATTGAAACATAACTTGCTAAGTGTTTCACAATTGTGTGATATGAACTTTAAAGTATCATTTGAATCATCTCATTGTGTAGTTAAGAAAGATGAAAATATTGCATTCATTGGTTTGAGGCATGGAAATACATATGTTGTTGATCTACATGATGATAGTTCTTTCAATGAAAAGTGTTTAGTGACATTAGAAGAAAATGCATTTTTATGGCATAGAAAATTAGGACATGTTCCATTGCCTTTGATTTCTAAACTATCTAAAAATGATATAGTGAGAGGATTGCCTAAGATAAAATTTGTTAAGGATCATTTATGTGAATCATGTTTGAAAGGCAAACATATTAGAGAATCATTCAAACCAAAGAAAGAAATTTGTACTTCTAGAATTTTAGAACTTGTTCATATGGATTTAATTGGACCATCTAGGCATGCTAGTCTTAGTTGTAAATTATATGTACTTGTAATTGTAGATGATTTTTCCAGATTTACATGGGTGAGATTTCTTGCTCATAAAAGTGATGCTTTTAACGAGTTTACTAAGTGGTGTAGGTTGGTACAAAATGAAAAGAATTTGACTATTGTTGCAATAAGAACCGACCACGGAGGAGAGTTTGATTGTGAACCGTTTGAAAGAATTTGTGACAAATATGGAATGGAACATAATTTTTCAACACCAAGGACTCCGCAACAAAACGGTGTAGTAGAAAGGAAAAATCGGTCTCTTGAAGAGATGAGTAGAACGATGCTGAATGAATATAACCTTCCTAAAGTCTTTTGGGCGGAAGCAATCAATACAGCATGCTATGTTATCAACAAAGTGCATCTTAGACGGGACAAAAACAAAACACCATACGAGTTATGGAAAGGTAAGAAACCCAATATTTCTTATTTTCATCCTTTTGGTTGTAAAGTATTTATTCATAATAATGGAAAGAATAACTTAGGTAAATTTGATTCAAAATCTGATGTTGGTGTATTTCTAGGTTATTCACTAACTAGTAAAGCATTTAGAGTCTATAATAATAGAACTAGGTGTGTTGAAGAAAGTATACATGTTAAATTCGATGATATGATTTCACCCGAGGAAGGTTTGTTTTGATGATGATGCAGGAAATATACAAAAAGAAGTTGAAGAAAAATCAAATGATGAAGAAAAACAAGATGAAGAAGATCATGTGCCTATCATGAAAACTTGGGCAAAAGCAAAGAATCATCCTATGGAGAAAGTCATTGGTGGTTTAAATGATGGTTTAAGGACTAGGAGGAATACATATGAATATATGAACAACTCAACTTTTATTTCACTGGTAGAACCCAAGAACATTAAAGAAGCTCTTGAAGATGAAAATTGGCTGTTGGCTATGCAAGACGAATTGAATCAGTTCAAGAGGAATAATGTGTGGGATTTAGTAGCTTCACCAAAGGATAAAACCATCATTGGAGTCAAATGGGTAAATAGGATAAAATATGATGAGAATGGTGAAGCAGTCAAGAATAAGTCAAGATTAGTGGCTCAAGGTTTTTATCAAGAAGAGGGACTTGACTATAATGAGACATTTGCACCAGTGGCAAGATTAGAGGCGATCATATTATTGTGTGCCTTTGCTTCACATAAAAGGATTAAGTTGAATCAAATGGACGTCAAAAGTGCATTTCTCAATGGCTACATACAAGAGGAGGTATATGTCAAACAACCACCTAGTTTTGAAGATCATGAACATCCGGATTATGTTTACAAACTCAAGAAGGCACTTTATGGATTAAAGCAAGCACCAAGGGCATGGTATGAAAGGTTAAGTAATTTTCTTATTCAAAATGGTTATATTAGAGGTAAAGTTGATAATACTTTATTTATAAAGCATGTTAATCAAGATATGTTGATTTGCCAAATATATATTGATGATATTGTTTTTGGTGCTACTAATGAATCTTTATGTAAAGAATTTAGTGATTTAATGCAAAGTGAGTTCGAAATGAGCATGATGGGCGAACTTAAATTCTTTCTTGGATTGCAAATCAAGCAATATAGAGATGGCATATTCATTCATCAATCCAAATACACCAAAGAACTTTTAAAGAAGTTCAACATGGATGGATGCAAAGTAGCAGCTACTCCAATGGCATCAAATTTGGTCTTGGAAAAATCTGAACATGAAGAGGATGTTGATCAAAAACTCTATAGAGGTATGATCGGCTCTCTTTTATATTTAACTGCCTCTAGACCAGATATAATGTTTGCTATGTGTTTATGTGCTAGATTTCAATCATGCCCAAAAATTTCTCATTTGACTGCATGTAAGAGAATTTTCAGATATTTGAGCAAAACTGTTAATCATGGTTTATGGTATCCGTATTGTGATTCTTTTGATTTATATGCCTATAGTGATGCGGACTATGGTGGTTGTAGAATTGATAGAAAAAGTACCAGTGGTATATATCATTTCTTAGGTTCATCTTTGATTTCTTGGGCTAGTAAGAAACAAGTAAGTGTAGCTATTTCCTTCTTGAATCAATATGGCAAATTGGAAGTGCATGTGCCCAAGTTCTTTGGCTTAAACATCAATTGCTTGATTATGGTATTGTGATTAAAAATATTCCAATTTATTGTGATAATACCAGTGCAATTTGTTTGAGTAAGAATCCAATTTTGCATAGTAGAACAAAACATATTGAAATTAGACATCATTTTATTCGTGATCATTATTTTAAAGGTGACATTGTTTTGAAACATGTTTCGTCTAGTGATCAATTGGCTGATATTTTTACTAAACCCCTTAAAGAAGATGTTTTCATAAACATTAAATTGAAACTTGAAATGTTTGATTTAAATTCTCTTGGTTGATTTTATTTACTTGCATACACTATCATATCAAAATGCTTTGGCAAAATAAGCAATTCCATCAGAGATACATCATCATGATTTACATTTAGTAAATTTGCTAAGGTTTAGAAAAGTCCAGTCAAGTCGACTGATTTTGTGGGGAATAGGCGTATCAGTCGACTAGTAATAGAGAAAAGGTCGCACCAGTCGACTGGCAAAGCTCGATAAGTCGACTGGAGAAAGTACTAGTCGACTGGTAAGACAATAAGTCGACTAGCACTCATACGGAGCTTCTAAAATTAAAACCCATTCTTCTTATTTCAAATTTCCTCATCTTCTCCTACCTACAAACCTCTCACTCGACTAAACCTCTCAACCTCTCCAAAGAATCGACTCTTTCATCTTCAATCTACTTCTAAAACCATCAAAACTCTTTCCTCTTTAAAGATCTTATCTCATTCTTTCTCTAAAACCAGTTATCTCTTGTTTTTCGGAAATCTCTTCTCTCTTCTCTCTTTTGCGATTTTATCTTCTAGTCGACTAGATCTGGAAAATTTCTTCAAATCCAACACAAACTCCATCAACCCACTTCTAAATAGTCGAAACCCCTATCTTATTTTCTCCTTTCATCTCCAAAATCTCATTTTCGTACCACAAAACCCTAACCTACGAAATCCCTGTTCTTCGTATAAATCCTCTGTTTTCAAAATCTCCTTAAGTTTTCTACAATGGCTCCACGAAAGGGAAATGACAAAGGAAAGCAAGTTGATGACGCACCTCAAGGACCAAGAGTACGTGGGTCTTCTTCAAGGGGTGGGTAGAACGTGAAAATGAAGAGGTAGAGTCCAGATTTGTGTCAAGAGAGGCTCAAAATCTTTACTACAAGGTACTAAAGAATGAAGTTCTTATTCCATCCATGAAGTTTGAATGGACAGAGTTAGATCACAGTGAATATAAGATGTTGTTTACGGATCTAAATAGCTTAGGCTTGAGATTTTTTCTGGGTTTTACTGATGAAATTTATGAAGAACTCATAAGAGAGTTTTATGCTAATTTGGTTGTGGTTAGAAGTGATGTTGATCGTGGAGTAATTTTGCAATCAAATGTTCAAGGAAAAGAGATTTTTGTGTGTGAACAAAATCTGTCAATTTGGATGAAGTTACCTACTGGTGGAGTTAGGCCTAGAGCCTCATTATTAGATCTGAATATTTTGAGACATGAAAATGGAGACACTGATGAAGAAGCAGATGAAAATTTTGGGTATTCTGAAGAAAAGGGAGATGCACTGCTAGATAACCTTTGTTCGGCTCATTCCTTACCACCCTATGAGGCAATTGATTTGCGTCTGAATTATAGGTTTTTGCATTATGCAATAAATAGAGTTATATATCCAAAGAAGGCTAGTAACAATCATATTACAACCTTGGACAAGGAAATTCTATGGCATTTGGAGGAGGGCAGACAAATTAACTTTCCTAGTCTTATTATGCAAATGATGAGGAAAAAGGCAAATTTATTAAGAGGAGAGCTAAAGAGTCAAACAGGAAAGCATAAAGGTATGTCATATGTTGCTTTGATTACATATATTGCTAAATTGCAAAAGGTTAATCTCAGTTGCTATAATCATTATCCATATCCCCAAAGTTGGAGGTTTACCCCTTAGTATTTAAGAAGCGTGAAGCTGGTTAAAACAGTTGAAAAAGGTTGGGTATATTTTGATCATGTGGCCAAGCTTGAGTTGACATTGGAAGATGAACAAGGGCCAAGGAGGCAACGCTCAAAGCGGGCTGCAGATCGTCCAAGCAGCTCTAGGCCCAGTAATGTGAGACGGAGTGATGTCACTCGCGAGGAGCTACATGAGATTACCGAACAAATAGATGATTTGAATTACCGTGTTGATGATATTCAGAATATGTTTCGTGCATTTATAAAGAAGATTAATGCACAACACCGTATGCTTACGAAGATTTTCGACAAATTAGGCTGTCAACATGATGATGTTTCTCGACCTTGATGGATTTTGCAATTTGTTTCCAACCGATATATGTTACTTTGTTACATTGACATTTTAATTGACATTTACTACATTAGTCGGTTTGTCCTTTTGTTTCATTGCAATGATTTTGTTTAATGATTTGTTTATGTGTTATGAAGTATGATTAATCCACTTTTATTTTTGATCATGACAAAAAGGGGGAGTAAGAAAGTTGAGAAATTATTATCAAAATTATTATTCTTATTTCCAAGTGATTAAATTTCAAAACTTATGAAATTGTGAGTGCTCAATTTATTGGATTCATTGATTTATTGATTAAGGGAGAGTTAAAACTAACCAATTAGACAAGGCTTAAAAACCTTGATCAATTTTTCTTTGTTTTCAATTTCTTAAACAATTTCTAAATGTTTTGTCAATATCAAAAAGGGGGAGATTGTTGGACCAATGGTGGTTGACAAATAAAAATCCCTTTATGTTTTGATAATTATAAAATATATATGAAATTGGTTAAGAAATTATTTCAGGATTTTAATTAAAGACCCAATGCAATTTCAAGGGATAATTTTCAAGGATGCAAGTGATAGACATTGTTCAAAGTTCAATATACAAATGTCAAGGAGATAAAATGTTGGGACCCGTTTCCGGAACCCAACTCATAACGAACGAATCACAGCTTAACTAAAGTCGCTTCATATATATATATATATATATATTTTCAATTACACAACATTCAGGGTAGTTCAAATTTCCAATTTGAAATTCGGCAATTCCTCGATTCATTATATCTTTCATAATCAAAACATATCGATTAATTTATCAAAATCATATTATTCCTTTTCTTTTGCCAAATGACACTTAATACCCTTAATTTATCAAAAATTGGGCAGCACCTCCTCTAAAATCTCACTAGCCAAAAGTTTATCCAAAACCAACCATACACAAAACACTTCAATATCTCCAATCCATCACACAATTCCTTGGACCTCCTGTCCGGAATCCCATCATACACATTCACAAACCTATATCTAAACATTTCCATAATTCTCAATCACATCTCAAGTCATAATCATAATTCACATTCATATATACTAACCATAATTTACTTACATAATTCAATCCCATAATCATATACAAACTTTAATGGCATTACAAGCCACAATACAACAACAATATAGGAATCCCAATGCAAATACAAGGATACAAAAATCCTTCTTTTTCGTTCACCCGATCTTCTTCTCATTACCTGTGGATGGGAATGAGGGGGGTGAGCTTACGCTCAATGGGTAACAAGCTTATAACCGAAAATAAGCAAAAACTATTGAAAAGTTCGAATTGAAATCGATGCCACATATTTCCAAAGTCAATGTTTAGAACTGTTGAAAAGATCATAATTGCTCCGCTTTCGGTCAAAATTTTAATTTGGAGCTTTGATAAAACTAAAACTCATCGTGATTAAACACAAAACCATAACTTTTCTTTGTAAACTCACATTTGAAATTCATGTAACATAACTCTTCCTAATTCATCAAAAATCGACAATTCAGTAAACATTATAAATCATCATTCATTTCATAGCACATCACATGTCAAAATGCAATGCACACATAACGGCTCGAGAGTTCAGACACACACCGGAAACCGAAGTTTACCGTGAACACATCGAGTCCATTTTGGATCCCGTAAGCCACAAGCGGCAGCCGGAGAAGGCTTTATTTTCTTTTGTCACGTGCACGAGACTAACACAACGTTCCTCTCGCCCAAACAAAGCACATATTCATTTTCACATGTTCACAATGCCATTCTCTAAGGCATATCGAAATCACAATCATATGATCTTATGATCTCATGACATGTCATTCTCAAAGATATTCATAAAATTTTAATGCATTTTTTCAAAATCACCATAATTCACAATAACAATTTCTTTCGGCGTTTATAAGCAATAATGGAAGTAGTTGAAATCATTTAATCAATTGAGTTCAAACGACTTTTATTTCTTATATTTGAAAACACAAGAAAGCTTAGTGGCGATGTTATGGTTCATTTCTCAATCATAAACAAGGTACCCACCTCGATTTCATGCTAGGAACTTATCCAATGCTCCAATTTCTCCATTGCTTCCTTCTTTCTTCCAACATACTTTTTCCTAAACCATAAATACCCAAATTCAATATCATAAATATCATAATCCTCAAGATTAACTATAGGGAACCCACTTCCAAGATATTTCCAAGCTATCTTAGTCATCAATTTACAAAAGCCCCAATTTTTAAAATTGGGCATAAACCCTAATTTATAATAATCCAAAATTAATCACCATCTTAGCATAATCATCACAAATAACTTCAAAATCCACAACCCATAATATTTTCCATGATTCTAAACCAAAAACCCAAGAAAAGCTCAAGACTTAAAAGTCGACTCTTACCTCCATCTTCTCCATTTTTGGATTTTCTTAGCTCATCTTGGAGCTCTCTTCATCTTCCACCTTTTTCCTCTTGGAGCATGCTCAAATCCTCCTTGAAAGCTCACAAAAATCGGAACTTAGTTGCTGTCTCTCTTTTCCTCCATCATGAAACCACTCTTCTCTTTTCTCTCTTCTTTCTTTCTTTTGTTCTATTCTGTTTCTAAGTATCGGGCTTCTCCTTCAAACAACAGACAGCCCCTTATATTTATAATGCCATGTCATTTACTGAATGGCCAATGACTTAATTGCCCTTCCTTATAAGCCTACTAACTTAACCCTTTAAGTAAACTTCCAAAATTGCCCCTTCATTGATCTTCAAAACTGACATCTTGTCTGATTATTTCGATCAAGTAAATGAAGCCATTTGATAAAACTTTCTTCTAGAGAAATGTTCTCCTATGTCTTACGAATCCAACACCATAAGAATCGGATCGATTGGAGCTCTATAGCTCAAGATATCTCCAAAATACTGAAGTCTGGTTTTCAGACCCGAGGCTGAACACTACACCTAACTTCCGACCCATATTTGGAAGACTTAGAGGCTCAATTGTCGATCGGCTTCTTCATAACATTTGTAGCCTTATGTCTCTAGTTTAAACAGAAACAAGAATCAACTCAATCCGAGCTCTAGCGAGTTCTAGCGACCTATAATACTGAGCACTGTTCGGCCGTTACAACACCAAGACTGAACACCACACTGAACTTCCGACCTATATTTGGAAGTGTTAGAGGCTAAATCATAGCTCGGCTCCTTCATAACATTTGTAGATATATGTCTCTAGTTTAATCAGAAACAAGAATCAACTCAATCTGAGCTCTAGCGAGTTCTAGCGACCTATAATACTGAGCACTGTTCGGCTGTTACAACACCAAGACTGAACACCACACTGAACTTCCGACCTATATTTGAAAGTGTTAGAGGATAAATCATAGCTCGGCTCCTTCATAACATTTGTAGATATATGTATCTAGTTTAATTAGAAATAAGAATCAACTCAATCCGAGCTATAGTGAGCTCTAGCGACCTATAATACTGAACACTGTTCGGCCATTGCAACACCAAGACTGAACACCACACTGAACTTCCGACCTATATTTGGAAGTGTTAGAGGGTAAATCATAGCTCGGCTCCTTCATAACATTTGTATATATATGTCTCTAGTTTAATTAGAAACAAGAATCAATTCAATCCGAGCTCTATAGCTCAAGATATATCCAAAATACCAAACACTGTTCAAACTTTTACAACTGATCGGCTCATTATAATCCGAGCTATATTTCTCCATTTAATTCAAAAACTGATCTATCTAGCATGGAAAGATAGAAAAATGTCTTAGGAGTCCAACGCTTCAAGAATCGGGTCGATCGGATGTCGGACGAAGAAGTTATGGCCAAAACAAGGAAGAGAGGTCGGTCGCTTGCAGTACCAGGTCGGTCGCCGCACCAGTCGGTCTCCCGCACCAAGTCGGCCTCTCAGACTGTGTCTGGTCGCCTGCACCAGGTCGGTCTCCGCACCAAGTCGGTCTCCCACCAGGTCGGTCGCCCGCACCAGGTCGGTCTCCGCACCAGGTCGGTCGCCTGCACCAGTCGGTCTCCCACCAGTCGGTCTCCGCACCAGTCGGTCGGGACCAGGCGCCACAGAGGTCGCTCGACCACTCGATCCGACCTCAATTTCAAACGCTCATATCTTTTGACTCGAGCTCCAAATGACACGCGGTTTGTTTCGTTGGAAAGCTAAGAGATAGATCTACCATTTTCAAGAAGGACTCACAAGCAAGCTCGGACTCTAAAGGGATCAAAAGTTTACACAACGATGACTGATTGATAATTTCTCAACAGTGCCAAAACTTGCAAACATCATAACTTTTGATCCAGAGCTCCAAATTTAACAAACTTGGTGTCTATGGAAAGCTTAAAGAAAGATCTACAACTTTCATGAAGATCACCAACCCCAATTCCAACTATATAAAGGTCAAAAGTAGCCTCAAAGATCTGTCTCGTGATCATCATTTAGACACCCTGCACTCCAACTCTAGCAACTCACATTAACACCTCCAAAACTAGCTCATACACATCATGGACAAGCTCTACAACTTGTCTACCACTCTCCATAAGGCTAAATGATTCTATCCTATCTAAATCAGTCCAGAAATTGCAGTACAACACACATTCTCAAAATTGACCACATGAACACATCATCTGAATTTCATATTAAACAATATTCAAACTTCACAATTTCACATCTTTCAGCCTCCACATCCACAAATTCGCGATTATACATCAACAATAGCTCACATTCAAAATTCATCAACTCATCATCCCTACTTAAGTCCTCCATACACAGTTCGTTAAACACATTCTACGTCAAGCATCAAGCCATTTCTCAAATCATCCATAAGCCACAAAATACAACTTTGGGAATAAATTTAAAAGCAACCACATATCACACAAAGTCCATGTACAAGGTTCATATACACAACTTATGGCACATTTTCAAATCAATGCAAGGTCATACTTGAACAAGCATGGCGTAACACAATAAAAGGTTCTTTACAAAACTTTAGTGGGCATTTCTAGCCCCAATAAATCAAGTCTCAAAATTTGCAATTTCAAAGAAGTTACATAAATAGTAACTATACAGACTTACTTTTCAATTATAAAGATGTTACCCATAATACAACATACACAAAACCCATTTCACGCTTTAACCCCAAATATCATTTAAAATTTCTCCAATTCACATTACCCAAATAAACATTTAACATCACTAATTCCTCATTTAATAATTTCGACGTCTAATTAAAGTTCGGGTCCAACAATTCTCCCTCCTTAAAGAATTTCGTCCTCAAATTCATATCACTTTCTTGACTGGTTCCACATTCTAGTTCAGATCACTCACAACTTCCAACTTCTTGTGACAATAATACCAATATCATCTAATTCAAACATACTCACGAATCACATTTCAATCCGGACATCTTTTGTCAAGAACACTATCTCATAAAACTCCATACGAACTAATTCATAACGGCTTAGCAAATTCCCCGCTTTCAACCATCATTATTAATTTCACATCTTTCTTATTGCAATTTCCATGCAGTCCTCCTTCTATTCAAACTCAAAAATTCAGATCTGTTTTCCAATCTCTCAATACGATTCATAATCTCTTGATCCTTAATTCAGGACGTACCAAGCGCCCCATATGTTATGCTTCCTTTTTGCTTTGGTTCCGATAGCCTCGATATCGATTTTCTGTTTCATACATTTGACAAAACACTCAGCATTGCTAGGAATTTCTCATTTATACACTCAATTTTTTTTTTGATATTCCATGCTCTCGATTCAATGATTGTCTCAGCTTTTCGATCTGTACTTGCATAAATACATCCAAGATGTTGCTTTACTCATACTGTCTCCAAACTTTAAAACAATCGTTAGCGTAGCAGCTCTTAAACATGTATCAACTCAGTAACTCATAGGACCTTAGTTGGCTCCGCATATATATATATATATAATCACTTCATTATGCTTCATTAGATTTGAGCCAAATCTCTTATACAACACCAGTGCATACAACAAACTTTCCAAATTCATGCGGTTTGATTTACATCAGAATCATTCTTCAAAATTCTCTTTCCTTCCATTAATCATATGCTTTATATATATATATATATATATGTATTTTTCCTCACATATTCCGACTAGTCTCTCAATTCCTCGAATACTTTTAATACATCATCAGATCTTTGATCACTTGGTCTCAATATTATAGTGTTATCGGTCCCTTTGGTTAACACCACCAATTTTATCATATTCCATGTGCTTCTTGATTAGTCCTCGCGATTCCTTAAATAACCGATCCCTTATGGAGGTACATTATCACACCTTCTTTTCAAATTTTCTGCTCCATCGCAGATTACCTTTCCAAAGAAAATCATCTATACCATACTTTATCTTAGTTCTCGATTCATCTCATAACTTGACTCTAGGAATTAAAATGACTCCATAAGCCATATCTGAAAATAGATCTCACATACCCACTCACATTATCGAGGTGGACTCTTAATAACCGGTCGTCACTTTTGAAAATTTATCCTGAATCCACCATTTACAAGAAGCAAATCCAAAAGGAGTACAAGATCCACATCCCAACTCCTAGAGACCTATCGTCTCATTTCAAACTTCCTCTCTCGCATCTCGCGGTTCCTTTCTAAAACAACCCGATTGATCCATACCAGGGTCTTTGTCCTCTGGACCATGGATGAATTACAGATTCCATTGTTGAATCGAGGAAGAACTTATAATCCCAGCTACTAGTCCGAAAGACTGCCGCCTATAGTCATACACTAACTTATCCGCCTTTCGACCAATTCCACTTTGCTTGCATACTATCTTTCATTTGATTCCTGTGAGTCATGTCATATTCAGATCGATTCAAATACTTACCTTCAACATAATTCCATTACCAAAGTCAGCGACACATCCATAAATATGAATTCTTGCCTAACATATCGGACCACAAAATTCTTATTCCCAATTAGTCATAATTTGCTTGCCTTATACTCTAACCAAATACCCTTCTTCAGATTGGCTCTCATAGTCCAAACATTTAACAGCAGTTCACCCATATAACGGATTCTATACTTATCCGTGCCCTTCTTTAAGGTGAGAAATCAGTGTAGCCGATCCTCGCAAAACTCCTCGTATTCCGCTACGAGGTGGCACACTACTCCTTCAATGCAAACACTAAAGTTTAACGATATTCCTCGGCCAATTCAAACATCATGAAATTTTGACCTCAATTCCACTAATCACTTCTTAATGCGAATCATTACCATCAAAAGGAATGTCGATAAGTACTCTGATCGAGGTCTAAATCATCTGACCGTTAAGGACGTCAACTTAACAATCTGAGACTTAAATTCTCAACTAAAGACTTTCGACACTTCCAATGTAATGGCATTGAATCGAATCGCCATAATTGCCTCTCGCTTATCCACAACTTCCTTTTTCTCATGTCAGAGTATCATCATTTTCCTATTAGATCTATCACCTCAAACTTTTATCAAGTTCTTATGCGTCTAATCCATACACACGCGCCCATGTAAGATCATAATACCGGCGCTCTAATACCACAAATGTTGGGACCCGTTTCAGGAACCCAACTCATAACGAATCTAATCACAACTTAACTAAAGTCGCCTATATATATATATATATATATTTTCAATTACACAACATTCGTGGTAGTTCAAATTTCCAATTTGAAATTCGCAATTCCTCGATTCATTATATCTTTCATAATCAAAACATATCGATTAATTTATCAAAATCATATTATTCCTTTTCTTTTGCCAAATGACACTTAATACCCTTAATTTATCAAAATTGGGCAGCACCTCCTCTAAAATCTCACTAGCCAAAAGTTTATCCAAAACCAACCATACACAAAACACTTCAATATCTCCAATCCATCACACAATTCCTTGGACCTCCGTCCGAATCCCATCATACACATTCACAAACCTATATCTAAACATTTCCATAATTCTCAATCACATCTCAAGTCATAATCATAATTCACATTCATATATACTAACCATAATTTACTTACATAATTCAATCCCATAATCATATACAAACTTTAATGGCATTACAAGCCACAATACAACAACAATATAGGAATCCCAATGCAAATACAAGGATACAAAATCCTTCTTTTCGTTCACCGATCTTCTTCTCATTACCGTGGATGGGAATGAGGGGGTGAGCTTACTCAATGGGTAACAAGCTTATAACCGAAAATAAGCAAAAACTATTGAAAAGTTCAATTGAAATCGATGCCACATATTTCCAAAGTCAATGTTTAGAATCGTTGAAAAGATCATAATTGCTCGCTTTCGGTCAAAATTTTAATTTGGAGCTTTGATAAAACTAAAACTCATCGTGATTAAACACAAAACCATAACTTTTCTTTGTAAACTCACATTTGAAATTCATGTAACATAACTCTTCCTAATTCATCAAAAATCAGACAATTCGTAAACATTATAAATCATCATTCATTTCATAGCACATCACATGTCAAAATGCAAATGCACACATAACGACTCGAGAGTTCCGTACACACACCGGAAATCGAAGTTTACCGTGAACACATCGAGTCCATTTTTGGATCTCGTAAGCCACAAGCGGGCAGCCGGGAGAAGGCTTTTATTTTCTTTTGTCTACGTGCACGAGACTAACACAACGTTCCTCTCTCGCCCAAACAAAGCACATATTCATTTTCACATGTTCACAATGCCATTCTCTAAGGCATATCGAAATCACAATCATATGATCTTATGATCTCATGACATGTCATTCTCAAAGATATTCATAAAATTTCAATGCATTTTTTCAAAATCACCATAATTCACAATAACAATTTCTTTCGGCGTTTACAAGCAATAATGGAAGTAGTTGAAATCATTTAATCAATTGAGTTCAAACTCGACTTTTATTTCTTATATTTGAAAACACAAGAAAGCTTAGTGGCGATGTTATGGCTCATTTCTCAATCATAAACAAGGTACCCATTTCGATTTCATGCTAGGAACTTATCCAATGCTCCAATTTCTCCATTGCTTCCTTCTTTCTTCCAACATACTTTTCCTAAACCATAAATACCCAAATTCAATATCATAAATATCATAATCCTCAAGATTAACTATAGGAACCCACTTCCAAGATATTTCCAAGCTATCTTAGTCATCAATTTACAAAAGCCCCAATTTTTAAAATTGGGCATAAACCCTAATTTATAATAATCCAAAATTAATCACCATCTTAGCATAATCATCACAAATAACTTCAAAATCCACAACCCATAATATTTTCCATGATTCTAAACCAAAAACCCAAGAAAAGCTCAAGACTTAAAAGTCGGCTCTTACCTCCATCTTCTCCATTTTTGGATTTTCTTAGCTCATCTTGGAGCTCTCTTCATCTTCCACCTTTTTTCCTCTTGGAGCATGCTCGAAATCCTCCTTGAAAGCTCACAAAAATCGGAACTTAGCTGCTGTCTCTCTTTTCCGTCCATCGCCGAAACCACTCTTCTCTTTTCTCTCTTCTTTCTTTCTTTTGTTCTATTCTGTTTTTCTAAGTATCGGGCTTCTCCTTCAAACAACAGACAGCCCCTTATATTTATAATGCCATGTCATTTACTGAATGGCCAATGACTTAATTGCCCTTCCTTATAAGCCTACTAACTTAACCCTTTAAGTAAACTTCCAAAATTGCCCCTTCATTGATCTTCAAAACTGACATCTTGTCTGATTATTTCGATCAAGTAAATGAAGCCATTTGATAAAACTTTCTTCTAGAGAAATGTTCTCCTATGTCTTACGAATCCAACACCATAAGAATCGGATCGATTGGAGCTCTATAGCTCAAGATATCTCCAAAATACTGAAGTCTGTTTTTCAGACCCGAGGCTGAACACTACACCTAACTTCCGACCCGTATTTGGAAGACTTAGAGGCTCAATTGTCGATCGGCTTCTTCATAACATTTGTAGCCTTATGTCTCTAGTTTAATTAGAAACAAGAATCAACTCAATCCGAGCTCTAGCGAGTTCTAGCGACCTATAATACTGAGCACTGTTCGGCCGTTACAACACCAAGACTGAACACCACACTGAACTTCCGACCTATATTTGGAAGTGTTAGAGGCTAAATCATAGCTCGGCTCCTTCATAACATTTGTATATATATGTCTCTAGTTTAATCAGAAACAAGAATCAACTCAATCCGAGCTCTAGCGAGTTCTAGCGACCTATAATACTGAGCACTGTTCGGCCGTTACAACACCAAGACTGAACACCACACTGAACTTACGACCTATATTTGAACGTGTTAGAGGCTAAATCATAGCTCGGCTCCTTCATAACATTTGTAGATATATGTCTCTATTTTAATTAGAAACAAGAATCAACTCAATCCGAGCTATAGTGAGCTCTAGCGACCTATAATACTGAACACTTTTCGGCCATTGCAACACCAAGACTGAACACCACACTGAACTTCCGACCTATATTTGGAAGTGTTAGAGGCTAAATCATAGCTCGGCTCCTTCATAAAATTTGTATATATATGTCTCTAGGTTAATTAGAAATAAGAATCAATTCAATCCGAGCTCTATAGCTCAAGATATATCCAAAATACCAAACACTGTTCAAAATTTTACAACTGATCGGCTCATTATAATCCGAGCTATCTTTCTCCATTTAATTCAAAAACTGATCTATCTAGCATGGAAAGATAGAAAAATGTCTTAGGAGTCCAACGCTTCAAGAATCGGGTCGATCGGATGTCGGACGAAGAAGTTATGGCCAAAACAAGGAAGAGAGGTTTGCCGCTCGCCGTGCCTGTCGCTCGCACTGTGCAGTCGGTCTCCCGCACCAAGTCGGTCGCCCGCACCAGGTCGGTCGCCCGCACCAGGTCGGTCTCCCGCACCAGGTCGGTCGCCCGCACCAGGTTGGTCTCCCGCACCAGGTCGGTCTCCCGCACCAGGTCGGTCGGCCTTGTGCGCCCGCGTAGGTCGCTCGACCACTCTGATCCGACCTCCGAATTTCAAACGTTCATATCTTTTGACTCCGAGCTCCAAATGACACACGGTTTGTTTTGTTGGAAAGATAAGAGATAGCTCTACCATTTTCAAGAAGGACTCACAAGCAAGCTCGGACTCTAAAGGGATCAAAAGTTTACACAACGATGACTGATTGATAATTTCTCAACAGTGCCAAAACTTGCAAACATCATAACTTTTGATCCAGAGCTCCAAATTTAACAAACTTGGTGTCTATGGAAAGCTTAAAGAAAGATCTACAACTTTCATGAAGATCACTAACCCCAATTCCAACTATATAAAGGTCAAAAGTAGCCTCAAAGATCTATCTGTGATCTGCCATTTAGACAGCCCCTGTACCCAACTCTAGCAACTCACATTAACACCTCCAAAACTAGCTCATACACATCATGGACAAGCTCTACAACTTGTCTACCACTCTCCATAAGGCTAAATGATTCTATCCTATCTAAATCAGTCCAGAAATTGCAGTACAACACACATTCTCAAAATTGACCACATGAACACATCACCTGAATTTCATATTAAACAATATTCAAACTTCACAATTTCACATCTTTCAGCCTCCACATCCACAAATTGCGATTATACATCAACAATAGCTCACATTCAAAATTCATCAACTCATCATCCCTACTTAAGTCCTCCATACACAGTTCGTTAAACACATTCTACGCCAAGCATCAAACCATTTCTCAAATCATCCATAAGCCACAAAATACAACTTTGGGAATAAATTTAAAAGCAACCACATATCACACAAAGTCCATGTACAAGGTTCATATACACAACTTATGGCACATTTTCAAATCAATGCAAGGTCATACTTGAACAAGCATGGGCAGAACACAATAAAAGGTTCTTTACAAAACTTTAGTGGGCATTTCTAGCCCCAATAAATCGAAGTCTCAAAATTTGCAATTTCAAAGAAGTTACATAAATAGTAACTATACAGACTTACTTTTCAATTATAAAGATGTTACCCATAATACAACATACACAAAACCCATTTCACGCTTTAACCCCCAAATATCATTTAAAATTTCTCCAATTCACATTACCCAAATAAACATTTAACATCACTAATTCCTCATTTAATAATTCTGACGTCCAATTAAAGTTCGGGGTCCAACAATTCTCCCCTCCTTAAAGAATTTCGTCCTCAAATTCATATCACTTCTCGATTGGTTCCTCATTCTAGTTCAGATCACTCACAACTTCCAACTTCTTGTGACAATAATACCAATATCATCTAATTCAAACATACTCACGAATCACATTTCAATCCGGACATCTTTTGTCAAGAATACTATCTCATAAAACTCCATACGAACTAATTCATAACGGCTTAGCAAATTCCCCCTGCTCAACCATCATTATTAATTTCACATCTTTCTTATTGCAATTTCCATGCAGTCCTCCTTCTATTCAAACTCAAAAATTCAGATCTGTTTTCCAATCTCTCAATACGATTCATAATCTGATCCTTAATTCAGACGCACTAAAGCGCCCATATGTTATGCTTCCTTTTTGCTTTGGTTCCGATAGCCTCGATATCGATTTTCTGTTTCATACATTTGACAAAACACTCAGCATTGCTAGGAATTTCTCATTTATACACTCAATTTTTTTTTTTGATATTCCATGCTCTCGATTCAATGATTGTCTCAGCTTTTCGATCTGTAATTGCATAAATACATCCAAGATGTTGCTTTACTCATACTGTCTCCAAACTTTAAAACAATCGTTAGCGTAGCGACTCTTAAACATGTATCAACTCAAGAACTCATAGACCTTAGTTGGCTCGCATATATATATATATAATCACTTCATTATGCTTCATTAGATTTGAGCCAAATCTCTTATACAATACCAAAGGCATACAACAAACTTTCCAAATTCATGCGGTTTGATTTACATCGTAATCATTCTTCAAAATTCTCTTTCCTTCCATTAATCATATGCTTTATATATATATATATATGTATTTTCCTCACATATTCACTAGTCTCTCAATTCCTCGAATACTTTTAATACATCATCGATCTTTGATCACTTGGCCTCAATATTATAGTGTTATCGGTCCCTTTGGTTAACACCACCAATTTTATCATATTCCATGTGCTTGATTAGTCCTCGCGATTCCTTAAATAATCGATCCCTTATGGAGGTACATTATCACACCTTCTTTTCAAATTTTCTGCCCATCGCAGCTTACCTTTCCAAAGAAAATCATCTATACCATACTTTATCTTAGTTCTCGATTCATCTCATAACTTGACTCTAGGAATTAAAATGACTCCATAAGCCATATCTGAAAATAGATCTCACATACCCACTCACATTATCGAGGTGGACTCTTAATAACGGTCGCCACTTTTGAAAATTTATCCCGAATCCACCATTTACAAGAAGCAAATCCAAAAGGAGTACAAGATCCACATCCCAACTCCTAGAGACCTATCGTCTCATTTCAAACTTCCCTCTCGCATCTCGGTTGCCTTTCTAAACAACCCGATTGATCCATACCAGGGTCTTTGTCCTCTGGACCATGGATGAATTACAGATTCCATTGTTGAATCGAGGAAGAACTTATAATCCCGGCTACTAGTCCGTAAAGACCGCCGTCTATAGTCATACACTAACTTATCCGCCTTCGACCAATTCCACTTTGCTTGCATACTATCTTTCATTTGATTCCTGTGAGTCATGTCATATTCAGATCGATTCAAATACTTACCTTCAACATAATTCCATTACCAAAGTCACTGACACATCCATAAATACTGAATTCTTGCCTAACATATCGGACCACAAAAATTCTTATTCCCAATTAGTCATAATTTACTTGCCTTATACTCTAACCAAATACCCTTCTTCAGATTGGCTCATAGTCCAAACATTTAATGCTATTCACCCATATAACGGATTCTATACTTATTCGTGCCCTTCTTTAAGGGTGAGAAATCAGGTGTAGCCGATCCTCGCAAAACTCCTCGTATTCCGTTACGAGGTGGCACACTACTCCTTCAATGCAAACACTAAAGTTTAATGTATATTCCTCAGCCAATTCGAAACATCATGAAATTTTGACCTCAATTCCACTAATCTCTTCTTAATGCGAATCATTACCATCAAAAGGAATGTCGATAAGTACTCTGATCGAGGTCTAAATCATCCGACCGTTAGGACGCCAACTTAACAATCTGAGACTTAAATTCTCAACTAAAGACTTTCGACACTTCCAATGTAATGGCATTGAATCAGAATCTGCCATAATTGCCTCTGCTTATCCACAACTTCCTTTTTCTCATGTCAGAGTATCATCATTTTCCTATTAGATCTATCACCTCAAACTTTTATCAAGTTCTTATGCGTCTAATCCATACACACGCGCCCATGTAAGATCATAATACCGGCGCTCTGATACCACAAATGTTGGGACCCGTTTCCGGAACCCAACTCATAACGAACGAATCACAGCTTAACTAAAGTCGCTTCATATATATATATATATATATTTTCAATTACACAACATTCAGGGTAGTTCAAATTTCCAATTTGAAATTCGGCAATTCCTTGATTCATTATATCTTTCATAATCAAAACATATCGATTAATTTATCAAAATCATATTATTCCTTTTCTTTTGCCAAATGACACTTAATACCCTTAATTTATCAAAAATTGGGCAGCACCTCCTCTAAAATCTCACTAGCCAAAAGTTTATCCAAAACCTACCATACACAAAACACTTCAATATCTCCAATCCATCACACAATTCCTTGGACCTCCTGTCCGGAATCCCATCATACACATTCACAAACCTATATCTAAACATTTCCATAATTCTCAATCACATCTCAAGTCATAATCATAATTCACATTCATATATACTAACCATAATTTACTTACATAATTCAATCCCATAATCATATACAAACTTTAATGGCATTACAAGCCACAATACAACAACAATATAGGAATCCCAATGCAAATACAAGGATACAAAATCCTTCTTTTCGTTCACCGATCTTCTTCTCATTACCGTGGATGGGAATGAGGGGGTGAGCTTACGCTCAATGGGTAACAAGCTTATAACGAAAATAAGCAAAAACTATTGAAAAGTTCAATTGAAATCGATGCCACATATTTCCAAAGTCAATGTTTAGAACTGTTGAAAGATCATAATTGCTCCGCTTTCGGTCAAAATTTTAATTTGAGCTTTGATAAAACTAAAACTCATCGTGATTAAACACAAAACCATAACTTTTCTTTGTAAACTCACATTTGAAATTCATGTAACATAACTCTTCCTAATTCATCAAAAATCGACAATTCGTAAACATTATAAATCATCATTCATTTCATAGCACATCACATGTCAAAATGCAATGCACACATAACTCGAGAGTTCCAGACACACACCGAAACCGAAGTTTACCGTGAACACATCGAGTCCATTTTGGATCTCGTAAGCCCAAGCGGCAAATGGAGAAGGCTTTTATTTTCTTTTGTCACGTGCACGAGACTAACACAACGCTCTCTCTCGCCCAAACAAAGCACATATTCATTTTCACATGTTCACAATGCCATTCTCTAAGGCATATCGAAATCACAATCATATGATCTTATGATCTCATGACATGTCATTCTCAAAGATATTCATAAAATTTCAATGCATTTTTTCAAAATCACCATAATTCACAATAACAATTTCTTTCGGCGCTTATAAGCAATAATGGAAGTAGTTGAAATCATTTAATCAATTGAGTTCAAACTGACTTTTATTTCTTATATTTGAAAACACAAGAAAGCTTAGTGGCGATGTTATGGCTCATTTCTCAATCATAAACAAGGTACCCAACTCGATTCCATGCTAGGAACTTATCCAATGCTCCAATTTCTCCATTGCTTCCTTCTTTCTTCCAACATACTTTTCCTAAACCATAAATACCCAAATTCAATATCATAAATATCATAATCCTCAAGATTAACTATAGGAACCCACTTCCAACATATTTCCAAGCTATCTTAGTCATCAATTTACAAAAGCCCCAATTTTAAAATTGGGCATAAACCCTAATTTATAATAATCCAAAATTAATCACCATCTTAGCATAATCATCACAAATAACTTCAAAATCCACAACCCATAATATTTTCCATGATTCTAAACCAAAACTCAAGAAAAGCTCAAGACTTAAAAGTCGCTCTTACCTCCATCTTCTCCATTTTTGGATTTTCTTAGCTCATCTTGGAGCTCTCTTCATCTTCCACCTTTTTCCTCTTGGAGCATGCTCGAAATCCTCCTTGAAAGCTCACAAAATCGAACTTAGCTGCTGTCTCTCTTTTCCCTCCATCATCAAACCACTCTTCTTTTTCTCTCTTCTTTCTTTCTTTTTTGTTCTATTCTGCTTTCTAAGTATCGGGCTTCTCCTTCAAACAACAGACAGCCCTTATATTTATAATGCCATGTCATTTACTGAATGGCCAATGACTTAATTGCCCTTTCTTATAAGCCTACTAACTTAACCCTTTAAGTAAACTTCCAAAATTGCCCCTTCATTGATCTTCAAAACTGACATCTTGTCTGATTATTTCGATCAAGTAAATGAAGCCATTTGATAAAACTTTCTTCTAGAGAAATGTTCTCCTATGTCTTAAGAATCCAACACCACAAGAATCGGATCGATTGGAGCTCTATAGCTCAAGATATATCCAAACTACTGAAGTCTATTTTTCAGACCCGAGGCTGAACACTACACCTAACTTCCGACCCGTATTTGGAAGTCTTAGAGGCTCAATTGTCGATCGGCTTCTTCATAACATTTGTAGCCTTATGTCTCTAATTTAATCAGAAACAAGAATCAACTCAATCCAAGCTCTAGCGAGTTCTAGCGACCTATAATACTGAGCACTGTTCGGCCGTTACAACACCAAGACTGAACACCACACTGAACTTCCGACCTATATTTGGAAGTGTTAGAGGCTAAATCATAGCTCGACTCCTTCATAACATTTGTAGATATATGTCTCTAGTTTAATCAGAAACAGTAATCAACTCAATCCAAGCTCTAACGAGTTCTAGCGACCTATAATACTGAGCACTGTTCGGCCGTTACAACACCAAGACTGAACACCACACTGAACTTCCGACCTATATTTGAAAGTGTTATAGGCTAAATCATAGCTTGGCTCCTTCATAACATTTGTAGATATATGTCTCTAGTTTAATTAGAAATAAGAATCAACTCAATCCGAGCTATAGTGAGCTCTAGCAACCTATAATACTGAACACTGTTTGGCCATTGCAACACCAAGACTGAACACCACACTGAACTTCTGACCTATATTTGGAAGTGTTAGAGGCTAAATCATAGCTCGTCTCCTTCATAAAATTTGTAGATATATGGCTCTAGTTTAATTAGAAATAAGAATCAATTCAATCCGAGCTCTATAGCTCAAGATATATCCAAAATACCAAACACTGTTCAAACTTTTACAACTGATCGGCTCATTATAATCCGAGCTATCTTTCTCCATTTAATTCAAAAACTGATCTATCTAGCATGGAAAGATAGAAAAATTTCTTAGGAGTCCAACGCTTCAAGAATCGGGTCGATCGGATGTCGGACGAAGAAGTTATGGCCAAAACAAGGAAGAGAGGTCGGTCGCCCGTACCAGGTCGGTCGCCCGCACCAGGTCGGTCTCCCGCACCAAGTCGGTCGCCCGCACCAGGTCGGTTGCCCGCACCAGGTCGGTCTCCCGCACCAGGTCGGTCTCCCGCACCAGGTCGGTCGGCCTTGTGCGCCCGCGTAGGTCGCTCGACCACTCTGATCCGACCTCCGAATTTCAAACGTTCATATCTTTTGACTCCGAGCTCCAAATGACACACGGTTTGTTTCGTTGGAAAGCTAAGAGATAGCTCTACCATTTTCAAGAAGGACTCACAAGCAAGCTCGGACTCTAAAGGGATCAAAAGTTTACACAACGATGACTGATTGATAATTTCTCAACAAAGTGCAAAACTTGCAAACATCATAACTTTTGATCCAGAGCTCCAAATTTAACAAACTTGGTGTCTATGGAAAGCTTAAAGAAAGATCTACAACTTTCATGAAGATCACCAACCCCAATTCCAACTATATAAAGGTCAAAAGTAGCCTCAAAGATCTGTCGTGATCCGCCATTTAGATGCCCCTGCACTCCAACTCTAGCAACTCACATTAACACCTCCAAAACTAGCTCATACACATCATGGACAAGCTCTACAACTTGTCTACCACTCTCCATAAGGCTAAATGATTCTATCCTATCTAAATCAGTCCAGAAATTGCAGTACAACACACATTCTCAAAATTGACCACATGAACACATCAGTCCAGAATTTCATATTAAACAATATTCAAACTTCACAATTTCACATCTTTCAGCCTCCACATCCACAAATTGCGTATTATACATCAACAATAGCTCACATTCAAAATTCATCAACTCATCATCCCTACTTAAGTCCTCCATACACAGTTCGTTAAACACATTCTACGTCAAGCATCAAGCCATTTCTCAAATCATCCATAAGCCACAAAATACAACTTTTGGGAATAAATTTAAAAGCAACCACATATCACACAAAGTCCATGTACAAGGTTCATATACACAACTTATGGCACATTTTCAAATCAATGCAAGGTCATACTTGAACAAGCATGGTAGAACACAATAAAAGGTTCTTTACAAAACTTTAGTGGGCATTTCTAGCCCCAATAAATCAAGTCTCAAAATTTGCAATTTCAAAGAAGTTACATAAATAGTAACTATATGACTTACTTTTTCAATTATAAAGATGTTACCCATAATACAACATACACAAAACCCATTTCACGCTTTAACCCCCAAATATCATTTAAAATTTCTCCAATTCACATTACCCAAATAAACATTTAACATCACTAATTCCTCATTTAATAATTCTGACGTCCAATTAAAGTTCGGGGTCCAACATAAAATATTAAGAAATCAAGTCAGAAATGATCTACTATGATCTGGAGAAGATAGACAACGTGTAAATAAAGATTCTAGTGAAGATTATGGATAAAAATCTTGAAAGATCGAAGATTATCTGCAAATTTGTCCGTTGGAGAAATTCCAGTCGACTACAACCATTACCAGTCGACTGAAAATTATCATATCTGAAGAGTGGGGTTCATTCCAATTGACTACAAAGAGTTCCAATCGACTACAAAGGGTTCCAGTCAACTATAAGTCATGCCAGTCGACTATTCGAAGAGCGGAAATTATTTGTCGTAAGTTCCAGTTGTTAGAGTAGTGCCCTGAAGGCAATCGCCTTTAGCGCGTTTTGTACAAAGTTGTGTACATACTTTATGAATAAATAAAGAAAGACATATTTCATTAATTTGATGTTCATTATTTATGAATGGATACTGATCAATAAGCAAATTAATGAAGTCCATGATATATGACATAGCATGAAGGAAATTGTGATGTGATCATACTACTGAGATTCCTATCATGTGCAATTATGTCAAGATTCAAATTATCCTAGTCATAGGATTCTTCGAGACTGGACATCGGTAATCCGAGAGACTAGTACATCTCAAGCTCCTTGATTTGATCAGCGGTGGATCTCGTGTCGTAAATATGATATATTTAGGGTTGAGATGTGGATGCTTACTAGAGGTAGTAAGTACATTGGATGACTGCTATGAGATCATCACATGGATGTCCTATTCTAATGTCGGTGATAATCTCATCATAGCAATGGTGCAAGTATCCTTAGACTTGAGGTGCTCAAGGATATCTTGGATACTGATTCTGTGCTTTGACTCCATTCCTTGTTGCCTTACAGAGGTTGCTCATAGGGTGGTGATTGGGTACAGCTTGAGGTATTCGAAGGTAATTGAGTAACCAATAGAGGATTTACCACTTCTGTGAAAGCAGAAGATGATACCCATGACCTCTTGTCAGGGTCATTACTTGGAAGTCTCTAGACGGAGCATATATGTCATGAATAATGTCTTCATTGACATATTAAGTAATGAGTCCCAGGACGAGAACTGAAATCACTTGGACTAGATTTGACGTAGTCAGTCTAGTAAGAGTTGACACATTGCCCATACTCATAACCAAGTGGGGTATAGCATGGTGAAAGGATGAATTGCACGGTAATTGTCTATGGAAAGGTTCGTGATATGGTTCATGGTGAATACATGTTCATTCGTCAAACCAATTACTTTCCGGTCAATTGGGGCTCATGATGTGTTGCTAGATACCGCTCATGACTTGCTTGGATTAAGTGTTAATCTAAGTGGCCAACATAACCGGGAACCTAATGGGTCACACGCATAAGAGTGTCTCGGAGAATTCGTAAAATAGTTTTGGACAGAGTTCCAATATATGGAGAGCAATCGGATTAAATGGATCCCGATGAGATCAAGATATGTCCCGATGAGATCGCGACATAGATATTGCTGAAAAAGGTTTTCGAAGGTTTTCCCATACCGGGACCCGGTAGGACAGACCCCAGTGTGACTGGACCACCTCAGCATTAATAAACATATATATATTATATTAATTAATTAAAGAATTAATATATATATATATATATATATGTTGCAACGTGGAAAGGGAAGGAAGGTTCCATTTTCATGCTTTGTCATTAGTTTCATTTAATGACTAGAAGACAAAATAATGAATGTGAAGAGGAGATGAGCATGTTCGTTGGTGGTGAGGAAAGAAGATAGGTTTTTAAAAGGAAAAGAGTTTTCCTCTCCTAATCTTCGTGGGTCGTTGGTTTAAAGAAGGAATAAAGAGTTTTTTTTTCCTTTCATCTCATCATCATCTTTCAAGCTCTTCTCTAAGGTTTTACTTCCTCTTCATCGTTGATTTCAAGCTCTCCAAGGACAAAGGTAAGAGTCAGCACTCTTTAATTTGTTCTAGCTATTCCCGGGTCAAAGGATTTGTCCCGGTTAGGTTCTCCAATCTCTGCGTGGATACCGTTAGAGACGGTCTCCTTTGGCCGTTATGGTTTGAGTTTGTTGTATAGACACATGGATCCTGGCTTTCAGGAAGGTCCCGGAACAAAAATTTTTGTTTTCCGCACTGTGGGCATGTGATGCTCACACCGGGATTTTCCTACAGTGGTATCAGAGCCACTTGTTTCGTATATAATGAAGAAACCATGACTAGGTCGGAGTTGCCTATTGCTTGTGACGATGATGCATGTTGATTGTGTGAATTTCGAATTTAGTATAGAAATATAGTTTTCGAAATTTTCTTGCCCAGATATGTTCACAAGATATTGTTTCATATGTCTGTGGAAGTTCGGAATTTATCAATGTGATTTGATATGGTTTTGCTAATTTATTCCCTAATGTTCTGGTTGCTGTCTTTGTGCACATTCAATGAACAAGCATGCTTATAAATTCGAGAATAAATTGTAGAAATTATTTTTTTCGGATTTTCTTTTACCAACATGTCTCTAAGATGTTTATGAATGTCTATGAGAATGGGAAAATGTTTTAGAGGTGATTTACTATTTATTTGAGAATTTATTTTGTGCTTCTGGGAATAACTGTGTTGAGGAACACAGATTCTACATTGGCTTTGTTGCTGAGGTTTGATGAGTTTTTGATGGAAATAAATCCTGAAAAAATTCATGGAGCATTTTGTGAACATGTTGTAACCTCTGTAATTTTCTCAAAATTTATTGAAATTGTTTCAATGAGTTTTTCAAGCAAAACACAGAGCTTGGCAGTTTTGAGAAAGTTGCTGGAGCTGTTTTGTTTGGAATGATAAATTGTGTATTTCTCAATTCCAATGCCTTGGATCATTTTTAATGTGATTAAAAATGTGTTATATTGATTTTGTATGCTTTCCAAATTGAATTTCTTGAAATTGGGTTTTCAAATATTTTTCGGATGTCAAATGTGTCACATTAGCGTCTCGTTAGTGCATTTCGTTGTCTTGATTATTTTGGCCGTCACAAATTTTGTGACCAGTGCCGAAGTAATCTTGATAAAGTTTAGACTACCTAGAGATACTTAGGGTGATAATTTGATATTCTCAAATTATTTGGAAATCTAAATGAATAAGAGTATATTTATTGATTTCAAGTACATTTATACATGGTAAGCATGATACAATGAAAGTGTTTCATTGGTACATCAAAGTAGAAGTATATTACACTTGGTATTGTAAATTGGAACTGCACGGATTGAGAAATTAGCCGATTAGATAGCAATTCCACATGGATAAGTCGACTAATAAAGATACAAGTCGACTTGTCGTGCCGCATCAGACGATAAGTCGACTTGCATAATGGTACAAGTCGACTTGTTCGTCTGCACTGTTGCATAAGTCGACTTACACATGCATAAGTCGACTTACACACTAACATAAGTCGACTTACACATACACAAGTCGACTTACAACATGCAAGGTGGGATGATGGATGATTTTAGGTATAGACTCAATGTGATTGATGAAATACCTAAATCATTCCATATAGTCATGGTGACTATAATCCTACGGCTTGGAGGAGAAGAAGATGAGACACGAAAACCCTCACACATCATATGAAAACTAACACCTTCCATTAATATGGAGAGAACCGAGTTCTTATAGAGTTGGGTTGTTGGGTAAACCCAAGCTCACTCTATACGGATATGTTGAACCATGAAAATAAGATTTTCGGATTAATGGGTCGGTTTTCACTAAGTGTTGATTTGTTGAGTAAACTCAAGGTCAATGTGATGAGGCGAAATTGGGCAGTGTGCATCGAGATACGCACATCAAGAGTTGATAACCCAATGTGTGTGCATACATCACGAGTTGATAGACTAGTCGATAGTTGCATCTATGAAGCAAATGGTATGACCGATACACCGATAGATCTAAGGTGGCTTGTTGGGTAAACCCAAGGTCATTTTAGTAATGTCGATATCTATGATGCAATTGGTATGACCGATACCTACCGATTGACCTAAGGTGGCTTGTTGGGTAAACCCAAGGTCATTTTAGTAATGTCGGATATCGACCCACTAGGACATTTTGTCATAATGTTTCTTGGATTCGCATCTTGAGGGTTATGGATTCTTTGAAACTAGTGGGAGCCATATGCATGTCATTCAAGTCCTTATGATCATGCATGTAATTCTACTCTAACATTCTTTCTCTCTTTTCCTATAGGTTATGAAGATGACTTCGGTGTGAACTTGCGCTCGCTTATGGACTCCAACAAATTAATTGGACCTAACTTTCTCGATTGGCTGAGAAATCTGAGAATTGTTCTCAGGTCAGAGGAACTGGGATATGTCCTAGATGTTCCACTTCTTGATCCACCTGCTGCTGATGCTTCTGATGAGGATCAGAAAGCATATCGTAAGCATCTTAAAGACAGTGACATGGCTACCTGCATTATGCTCACATCTATGTCACCAGAGCTGCAGAAGCAGCATGAGTCTATGGATGCTAATACCATAGTGTTTCATCTTAGGGAACTGTTTGATGAGCAAGCTCGGTCTGAAAGGTTCGAAACCTCGAGGCTACTCTTCACTACTAAGATGACTCCAGGTTCATCTGCAGTGCAGTATGCACTGAAGATGAATGGGTATATTGAGAGGTTGGCCGTCTTAGGTTTTGTTATGGATTATGAATTAAGTGTTGACTTAATTGTAGTTGGATTGTCTGATAGTTATTCACAGTTTGTGTTGAACTATCGGATGAACCAAATATCCACGACAATCCCTGAGTTGATCAATCTGCTCAAGACAGCAGAGCAATCTATCAAGAAGGATAGCAAGCAAGTGCTTATGGTGGACTCTTCTTCTGGTTCCAAGAAAAAGAAGCTGAAGAAGAAAAGGTCTAAGAAACCGAAAGGAAGTCTAGCCAAGAAGAAAACTAAAGAGACTGCACCAAAAGGAACTTGTTTCCATTGTGGCAAGACTGGCCACTGGAAGCGAAGCTGTAAAGTCTATCTGGAAGAATTGAAGCAGAAGAAGGCATCAGATGTCTTCTTTAGGTATGTTTGTCATTGAGGTTAATACTGTTTCTGACCATAACATATGGGTATTAGATACCGGTTGTGGCTCACACATATGCAATGATATCTGTGGCCTCGGGGACGATGAGATGACTCATGAAGGAGAACTAGACTGCGTGTGGGAAATGGAGCAAGAGTTCTTTGCATTAGCCGTAGGCACTTACTTTTGTCACTCCCCACTAGGCTTGTAATTAAATTGGATGAATGTTATTTTGTACTGTATTAACAAAGAACATATTATCATTTCTTGTTTAAATAAATTTGGTTTCCATGTGACTTTTAGTAACAATGGTTGTTCTATTAGTTTGAATGGAATGCTTTATGGTACTGGTACATTATGCAATGGAATTTACATATTAGATATGTCACATCCAATTATGAATGTCAATGATACGAAAAGACATAAACGAGATAATTTAAAATCAACTTACTTATGGCATTGTCGCCTTGGCCATATAAATGAGAGACGCATAGCTAAGCTCCATAAGAGTGGTAGTTTAGGGTCATTTGATTATGAATCATATGACATATGCGAATCTTGTTTATTAGGCAAGATGACTAAGTTACCCTTTAAGGGAAAGGGTGAACGAGCGACTGGAGTATTAGACCTAATACATTCAGATGTATGTGGTCCGATGTCCATCCATGCCAGAAGTGGTTGTCTTTACTTCATTACCTTTATCGATGATTATTCTCGATATGGGTACTTGTATCTGATGAGATACAAATCTGAAGCATTTGAAAAATTCAAACAATTCAGAAATGAAGTAGAAAACTAACTTAGGAAAAGTATCAAGACATTACGATCAGATCGTGGTGGGGAATACTTAGACCAAGAGTTTTTGGATTATCTCGGAGATAATGGGATTTTATCTCAATGGACTCCTCCTTACACACCACAGCATAATGGTGTGACAGAAAGGAGAAATCGAACCTTGTTAGACATGGTACGATCAATGATGGGCTTTGCAAAGTTACCAAAATCCTTTTGGGGGTATGCATTTGAGACAGTTGTTTACTTGTTAAACAGAGTTCCATCAAAGACAGTTGATGTTACTCCATATGAGATGTGGACTAACAAAAGACCCTATCTTACTCATTTGAAAGTTTGGGGTTGTCCTGCTTATGTGAAGCGGACACAGTCAGATAAACTTGATGCAAAGTCTGACAAGTGTTTGTTCGTAGGATATCCTAAAGAAACAATGGGATATCAATTCTATCTTAAAATGGCGTAGTAAGGAGGAAGTTGCTAGCCGGAATTTTCTAGAAAACTCTGGTTTCTATCTTGATTTCAATCCATGATATCTTATTGATTTCTTATCCAAAATGGGTTGTTATTTCATAAATTTGAAACTGACTTTCTCCTCTTTCTTTTGGATTAAAAACGAAAAACATCCAATAAGAATCGTATCTTGCGAAAGCTTAACATTGGTGATGGGTTAGCCTAGGAAAATTTCAGCTTTTCTTTTGGTTACATGACCTGCTTTCTCCTTGGTTCTTCCATCTTTCCATCCCTTAAAACCACCTTCAAACCTATTGATTAACAAAAAAATTAATCACTTAATCATACCCAAAATACATGCAATTAATACCACCATAATGTAAGAAAAAGATGCACAACAATGCTATGCAAAATTCATGCAAAACCTAATCAGACCTAATTGACACACATTCATGCACATTCACATACGTTCATACATAATCATGCAATTATATGAAAATAAGACAAAACATAAGTTAAACATGTTAACAACAATCAATTTATCACAATTAACTGACAGATTATCCTAAGAAAAGTATGTACAAATGTCATCTATCATTTTGGTCAGATATAAAAGATAAAATTAATATTTACTCTATTTTAGTGCAATCATATTACTTCTCCACAATTTCTTAAACACTTTAGGGTTATGAACCTCATACTAATAACTCAACTTTGTCCATATGATACATTCAATAATCATTGATTGAGCTATTTTTAACTAGAATAAGTCATAAGTAGTATCAAACCATATCAATCCTTAAATGAAATAACTTTGGTCAGTTATATAATCACAATGAGAATTTTCGTAGACATAAGTAGTGTTTCAAATGAATTTCTTAAATGAGGTCAGTTCAGTAAACTTATTCTTTAATAAGCACTCATACATTTGTTTAAGCTTCTTTATATAGTCTATAAGATCGGCTACTTCTTTAATAAGGAAGAAGCATAATATGTGTTAGTACTTTGTTTGCTCTATTAATATTCGATTTTAATAAAACAATAGCTAAGAATAGGGACGAATCTAGAAAGTTTTTAAAATGGGGGCAAAATTTTATTTTTAGTAAGGACAAAATTTTATTTTTTAATAGGATCAAAACTTAAAATAATAAATTTTTTATATAAATTTTTTTGGAGGCAGTTGCCCCCACTTGCCCCCAATGTGGATCTGTCTATGGCTAAGAACAATTTGTGGATAATATGTAAATGCGATATGAATCTCATAATAATGATTTCATCGTAATTTTATTTGCAACGCATACACTTATTCCTTAGACTTTATTATATACATCAAAATATAAGATAAAGAAAGTCTTTTAATAATTATGTTACTAAACTATAACTAATCGATTGGTTGTATGGTATAAAGCAACAATTTCTTACTTGCAATAAATTAGTCATTTAAGTATTTTATACCATATCACCACATAATAATCATGCTATTACTAGGACAGTAGTTTATTGAGATAATTTTACAAGATTTTTAATTTAAATTTTCCTCTTTCATCTTAATTATCATTATAATTAAGAGAAATTGTTTAAATACATACTTGGATCTTTAATAAGACTTTAACTCTCTTTATATGTCCAATAGTTCTAATATATTACAGTACATTACTATCTTAAGCAATGTATATAATTATACCAAGTTCATTAAAGAACTCTTGGTCCAAATAATCATTTTACTAAATGAAAACTGCATTATGACTTTATTAACATTTTTTCTACAGGAACATTTTCAATCTCTAAAGAATATTGTTTTGAACATTTCCAATCTCTAAAGAATATTTTCTAAATAAAATATACCTTAACTAGAGTTTACTTCTAAAGTTAATATTTTATAATCTTGAACTCAAATATCAACTTATATATTAAATAATGGATATCTTCAATACTTCATAAATATCGGATCTCTCAAATACTAATATCTTTAGTATATTATTTATGTACTTTGACTTAGAATAGGAAACAAATTTTGTATATATTTTTATAGATTTAATTCTCATAATTAAGCTATTACCTTTTATATCCAATAAGAGTTGTTCTTATTGGCAATAAAAATAATAAAATTTTGAAAACTTTGTACTACTGCCAATAATTCGTTTTCATTTATGTGATATCCTTGTTGAGTATTTATCCATTTTTTGTTGGTTTTTATTTATTGATACTTATTCTCTATAATATGTTTTATTTTAAATAAAGGTTTTCTTTTGGAAAGATTAGTTTTTGTTATACCATACACCACGCTAAGTTGTGCGAGGTTTAAATGTGATTTGTGTGTAGAGAGAATGTAGCAAAAACTTCAGATGAGCTTAAGTGAATTAGCATTTGCTTTACAAGGTACCCTGGTTTACGATGGCCACATGTCACAAATGGAGGTAAGCTACTTGTCCTTCAATGAAGTTATCTCATATGTGGCTACCAAATGTCACAATTCTATTAGGCCATTTGTCACATAATCATCTATGTTAAATGCCAATCAATTTATAAGCTTAGTCATCCAAATTTTAATGTACCAATTTGTCTTGCCACTTGACATTTTCCTAGTCCAAATATACATTTTAATACATCGATTTTTTAATGGTACCAATTAATTTTAAGTTACTAATTATGGTCCATCAAACCAAAATTTGAGATCAAACTAAAATTCAAGACGTATACAATGCACAATCATATCAGAAATTTAACACCTATCACAAATACTTTCATGGACACGTAATATTTCTACTAGGGTATAATTTGAGGCCTATAGGATGATGTAAGTGGGTTGAAGGGGGATGGAGAAAGGGCGAGAGAAGTAAGGGTATTTTGTGAGCAAGGTTTAAAATTGAACATTATCATAAAAAGAAAACAAGTGAGACAAGTAAAAAAACAACAAAAATAGAAAGGGAAAGGGCGAAGGATAAGAATAGAGGAAGGAAGGTAGAAAAGAAAGGACATATAAGGCAAGAAGAAAAGGATGAATAAATTTAAAGAGTGATGAAGGTGAGTGAAACTTGGAACAAAAGGACAAAAGAAGGGCAAATGAGTACGAGGAACGTATGTAGGAGTTGGAAAAGAAATAAGGTGGAAGAGAAATAGTTTATGTACAAGAATATAAAGAGAAGAAATGAAGGGATGTCAAGATAGGAAAACAAAGTAGAGGAGAATGAGATGAAGAAGGCAATAACAATCATGCATTCATACAGCTAGTGTAAAGAGAAGCTATAGCTTCTCACCATATGCAGAATTCTATTAACTCTTGTTTTTTAATTTTAGGTAAAAATAGAAATATTATATTTCTAAAATTAATATTTATTGTTTAGTAAAATTTTAGTCAGTTTTTTTTTAATAAACCTACGAGGTGTTACAGAAGATGCCTCAATTTCGTGAGAAGGCTTTAAATTTATTTTTCTCGACTAATCTCCATTTCGTCTTTGGGCCAATGGCTTAAGAAGCAAAATCTTGGTAAAACAGATTTTTTCGTTTCAGGATTGAACTGAGGCATACAATTAAGAGATAAAAATGGTGAACTCTCATGATTGATAGTTGGAGTTGTGTCAATTTTTAGTTTTGTTAGTAATATGTTGTAATTGTATTGAAGCATCTCAATCAGCTGGAACAACTGGGCTTTCTTTGTTTTTGGATGAAAGTTCCATCGTTTCAACCGCACTCAGAGAAGCTATCACGAGTCATTATTTTGTATGCAGAAGCCGTAGCCAGACAAACATCATGATGAACCCGGTGCAACCTTTATTGTAACTATTCAAGTTTTGATAATTTACTTCATAAATGCATAAAACTATGAGTTGTATTTCGACCTCCGAGATGGGGGTTGGCGAAAAGTAGAACGTCCTTGCATGTTGATGTTGGATCTAAGCCTAAAAAATTAGTTGAAGAGTCAACATAAGCATTGGGATTTGGCAGAGAAGCGCGTGACGTCCGCTCGGGTACAAGTTGCCTTTTCTATTCCACGCCTCCTCTGTCCTCTCTCTCTTTCGACGCTTTGACTTTTCTCTTTTTAGCCTCTAGCTGGGCTCCATGTTTGATTCTAAGTTTTATACTCAATATACAACTTCATTAAGTGAACGAACATTTTGGTTGCTTTAATCAACTAGAAAAGTGATTCAACACTCTCATCTTTTTAATCAGAAATCTTAAATTTAAATTTTAGAAATGAAAAATGTTTGATCGATTTTATTTTTTTAACTAATCGATCTGACGGGGATTAATCTAAAGTGGATTTAATTTAAGCAGCCTTCTACAATTGAGATTTTCCTAAGATACTTTGTAGGCTAACAAAATTTTTTTTGATTGCCTTTTAAGACATTAAAAAGTTAAAATTTTAAACTATTTCATAAATTATTTTAAAATTAATTCATATTTTAAAATTTTGACCACAAAGCGCAAAACAAATTAGTCTTATCTGACATTAGGTAAGGTAAAAAAATAAAATAAAATATAAAATTATTCTAAAATAAGAATGTAATGTAAACGGATTGACCAGGTACAAACTAGCATTTCAACTGCTTGATAAGAAAAAGTGGCATCGTATATAATTGTTTAAGTTGTCAGACTTAGACAATTGGAACACTTTTTCTAGGCTCATCGATTTGTACAAAATCTTTGGTCCAACTGCAAATTGGACTTTCAATTACTTATTTCTCAACATGTTTTGCCCGCGTACGAGACGAATGTAATTGTAATTAATCGAATGTCCATCTCTTGAATCAAGTTTTCAACCCAAAACCCTCAGGCCAGCTTCTCTTTTTATCTTCGCCTTAGCTTCGAAGGTTTTGTTTATGTGAATCAATAACAATATCTAGGTGAAGAGATTTCACATCAGGCAGCTATAGATACAAACTTTTAAAATTGGAGAGCCAACCCATTTGCTGAAAAGTTGTCACTGTAGGTGTTGGGTTCACGGGAAGCTTTCTTTTACTTCACTTACAAGGGATGTTTTAATGCTTTTTGATTGAAATCTTTGGTGGGTTCATGTGTCTAGACTCTTTCTTTTCCATATATTCTAATCTTGTTATGAATTTGTGATCTTGGGATCTGGTTCTAGTTTTAAGTATCAATCCTCTTTCTTGCTCATAGTCCCTGCTTCATTTGATGACGGTTGCTTTTAGTTGGTGCGCAGGTGCCTGGGGATGTGTGCTTCAAGTTTCTTCGCTCGTGTAAGACTTTCTTGCTGTCACTATATGGGGTAGCAGTCGCTGTCCCAAGCATGGTTAGGTATTTGGGGTGGTTTTGTCGATTACAGTCAAGGGTTTTGGTTCCTGGTGGGGATTAGTTGCTTCTGTTGTCTAAACAGCTCAGCTGATTTCTCTTGTCTGTGGTGAACATTGTTTCTTCACTTTCAATTTGTAGGTGGGTTCTTGTTTCCGTTACTCGAGAGTTTTTTGCCGTAAAATTGGTTATTTTGTGCTGCTTTCACATTGAGCAAAGTAATCAAACTGGGGATTTTTTTTTTCTAGTTTGTGATTTACTGGTTCTTGGCTATTTAACAAGTTTCGTTTCTTTCGGGTGGGATATTGTGTCTGTGGATTTGCAAGATTCTTCTTTTGACTTCTGTTCTTGACAAGAGGAGTCAGCGTTATATGGGGGTTTTGGCTTGATTTCAGCTCAGACCAAGCTTCAGTTTTCGTAATTTTGGTTCTGGGGATTGTTCCATTTTCCAATGGCTCTCCTCAAGTGGATGTACTTTGCTTGCTTTCTATATTCTCTTTTGGCTCTTCAAACACATAGCCAATCTTGTGATGGGAATGATTTCCGTGCACTGAAGGAATTTGCCGGAAATCTTAAAGATGGATCCATTATAAAAGCTTGGTCCAACACGAACAACTGCTGTCAATGGGATGGTGTTGTCTGTGAGAACTACAACAATGGTTCAATCGGTGGAAGAAGGGTGACTATGCTGATTCTTCCCAAAAAGGGTCTGAAAGGGAACATTTCAAGCTCATTGGCCCAGTTGGATCACTTAAACTCAATTGATCTCTCGTCCAACTATCTTCAAGGTGAACTGCCAATGGAGCTGTCAAGGTTGAAGCAGTTGGAGGTTCTTGATTTGAGCCATAACATGCTATCAGGACCTGTCTCAGGAGTGCTTTCTGGTTTATTATCCATCAAGTCACTGAATATCTCTAACAATTTGTTCAATGAGGAATTGGTTGAGCTTGGTGAATTTCCAAATCTAGCTGTATTTAACATTAGTAACAATTCATTCACGGGCCAAGTCATTTGCAGCTTCTTCAATAAAATTCAGATTCTGGATTTATCAATGAACCGTCTTATGGGCAATCTCGGAGGCTTAAACAACTGCAACACGTCTCTCCAGCAGTTGCGTTTGAATTACAATAGACTTTCAGGTGCTCTACCAGACTCTTTGTACTCATTGTTGGCTTTGGAGGAACTCTCAATCTCCAACAACAACTTCTCTGGCCAGTTAAACAAGGAATTGAGCAAGCTTTATAGCCTTAAGATTCTTGATGTTAGTGACAACCAGTTCTCTGACCACATTCCAGATGTTTTTCGCAGCCTTACTCGATTGGAGCAATTTCTTGCGAATTCTAATCTGTTTTCCGGGCCATTACCTCCATCATTGTCATTCTGCTCGAAGCTTCAAATACTTGACCTCAGAAACAATTCTTTAACTGGTCAGATTAATCTAAACTTTACTGCAATGCTAAATCTCCGTACACTTGATCTTGCCAGTAACTCTTTTTCTGGACATCTCCCCAGTTCCATGTCTGACTGCCATAACTTGAAAATTTTGAGCCTTGCTAGGAATCGCTTAAGGGGTCAAATTCCTGACAGTTTTGTAAAGCTTACTGCCCTTTCATCTGTCCTATTGTTCAACAATAGTTTCGTGAATATATCAAGGGCACTATTTGTGTTTCAGCATAGCAAAAATCTGTCAACTCTTCTCCTTCCAAGGAACTTTATTGGTGAGGAAATCCCCTTGAATATAAGTGGGTTTCAGAATTTAGCTGTCTTTGGGCTTGCGAATTCTGGTCTTAGAGGCCAAATCCCAGATTGGTTGTGTAGTTGTACAAAGTTGCAAGTTGTTGATTTGTCGATGAATAAATTGGATGGCAGTATCCCTTCTTGTATTGGTCAGATGGAGCACTTGTTTTACTTGGACTTGTCAAATAACTCACTCAGCGGAGAGATGCCAAAAGGTTTGACTGAGCTAAAGAGCCTGAGATATGCAAACTACAGTTACTTGACGGCTTCAGCTGGTATTCCTCTCTATGTAAAAAGAAACCAGAGTGCTAAGGGTTTGCAGTACAAACAAGTCTCGAGTTTTCCACCTTCGATTCTTTTGAGTCACAACTGGATAAACGGGACAATTTTACCTGAAATTGGACTGTTGAAGCAGCTTCATGTCTTGGACTTGAGCAGGAACAACATAACTGGGATGATACCCGACTCAATTTCAGAAATGACAAATTTGGAAACTTTAGATTTATCATCCAACCAACTTTACGGGTCAATCCCACAATCATTTGAGAGACTCACTTTCCTGTCACAATTTAACGTGGCTTATAATCACTTGAAGGGACAGATTCCAACGGGAGGGCAGTTTTATAGCTTTTCCAGCTCAAGCTTTGAGGGTAATCCTGGACTTTGTGGGGGAGTGGTTTCCCGTTGTAATGCCAATGACGGCATGTTGAAGCCTCTTACTCCATCCAGTTCAAAAAGTAGGCTCGGTGTAAAAAAAATTTTAGTCATAATCCTCACATTAGCAGTTGCGCTGGCGATAGTCCTCGCAGTTCTTTGGCTTAAGATGCCTAGAAGGGATTTGGGGTATCCAATCGACAATATGGATGAGGAAACCAGCCCTCAACGCAGGCTGTCGGATGCCGTTCGGCCTTCGAAAGTGGTATTTTTTCAGAATTCAGATTACAAGGATCTCACTGTTGCAGACTTGTTGAAATCAACAAATAATTTCAATCAAGCCAATATCATCGGCTGTGGTGGATTTGGCCTGGTTTACAAAGCCCACCTTCCTAACGGCACAAAGACTGCAATTAAGAGGCTTTCAGGAGATTGTGGTCAGATGGAACGTGAATTTCAAGCTGAAGTGCAGGCACTTTCGAGGGCTCAACATAAAAACCTTGTCTCTCTTCAAGGGTATTGCTGGCTGGGTAGCGATAGGTTATTGATATACTCATACATGGAGAACGGAAGCTTGGATTATTGGTTGCATGAGTGTATCGATGGGGCATCAACTCTTAAGTGGGAGGTGAGACTCAAGATAGCTCAAGGTGCAGCTTCTGGGTTAGCTTACCTGCACAAAGTTTGTGTACCCCATATTGTTCACCGAGATGTGAAGTCAAGCAACATACTTTTGGATGAAAATTTCGAGGCTCATTTGGCTGATTTTGGTCTGTCAAGGCTTCTCCGACCTTATGACACGCACGTGACAACTGATTTGGTTGGAACTTTGGGTTATATTCCTCCTGAATATAGTCAAACATTGACGGCAACTTGCAGGGGTGATGTTTACAGTTTTGGTGTTGTTCTTCTTGAGCTTCTTACCGGTCGAAGACCTGTAGAAGTTTGCAAAGGGAAAAGCTGCAGAGACTTGGTCTCTTGGGTGTTTCAGATGAAGTCTGAGAAAAGGGAGACGGAGGTTGTTGATCCCTCCATTTGGGATAAAGATCGTGAAAAACAGTTGCTAGATGTGCTTGAAGTTGCGTGTAGATGCTTAGACCAGGATGCTAAGCGCAGGCCCTTGGTTGAAGAAGTTGCTTCATGGCTGGACAGTATCGGGGTTAAGGAAAGCATATGACTGAACCTTCTTTTTCAATTTTGTAGATCAATTTCAATATAGTTGGATAGAGGGTGGTATACTTTGTAAAGTGAATACTAGTCCATATGATGCTAAAACAAGTAAATTGACTAGTTTCCATGAAAGCATATACCAGAAAAAGCAAGAGCTTTTTGTGCATGGGTTCTTTTGGTCATCAAGGGTAATATAAGACGTTCTAGTTCTTGCTTATTTCCTCTGTGTTTCTGTATCATCTATAAGTGAAGAGATGCTTATTACGAACCTGGGCTTTATGTTGAAAAATCGGGTTGAGATTTCATTGCGATTGTAGCGGAATAATCACAAAATTTTTCGTGACTTTTGATTTTTCAAAAACTAAAATCTATTTAATTTTATAAAATAATCAATACAAATTATAATAAAGCAAAAATTTAATTTGTATCTTATTCTGAAACTTTATCTTTGTTTGTTGTATCCTTCGAACTGTTCGTAAAATTGATCCGTTTCAATCATTGTAGTTACACAAGTGTCTGGTCTTTAACGGTGTTTACAGAGCAGGTTGAGAAAATTCTTTAATTCTTACATAGAGGATTAAGCAAGAAATGTTAGCTTCATAGAGCTTAAGTTTATTTATAATAAGCTTTGGACGTTTTAATAATTTAATTGAAATTAAATTCTAATTTCAATTAAACTTTAATTAAAATTACAAATAATTTTAATTAAATGCCAATTATACCTATATAAGATTCAATATCTCATATTGATTTTATTTATTAAATATCTCATATTTAATCATAAAGTTTCTCAAATTTTACAATCAAGTCCAACTTGATTAAATTTAACTTTATTCTCTTGATCCATTCTACATGTGTGACTCGTCGATTCTCAAATATGTTAGTAATGATTATAAAATCTAATTTTAATTCATAATTAAAATTAGATAAGTTAAAACTCCTTTTAATTTATCTTTAATTCTCTAATTAAACAATTTATAATTATACATCAAGATCAAGATTGGTGTCTAGTAACTCATCATAACTATTTAAATATTTAGGAAGATCAAAATTATTTTGACTAACCTTTTCGTGCAGAGTTTTTCCGTATAATTCAATCCTTTCATCATATAATGTTCCAATTAGACATAAAACATGAAATTAATGTCTACTTTATTTTAAGTCTAATCATATTAGTTCTTTGTCATTAATTATCGATTCAATTAATGATATTTGTAAACTATTTACAAAGCATCATTTCATCTTGACCAAGGATTTCTTGAATCAATACTAATCGAGAATAACGAAACATTCTCCCTAATTACTTTAAGTTGATGAATCCTATCTTGATTATTCAACTATCTCCATATAGTTCATGCTACATCCAATGACTACCGATTAAACGACCTATGATTAAATAGATCATAATTAGTATCAAAATATAGCAATCTCCATACAAGATAACTTTGATGACATCAAGTCCAAGAATCACTTATACAATCATCACAATGAGAATTTCATCAATATACAAGTAATGTTTCAAATGAATTTCTCATATAGGGTCTGTTCAGTGAACTTGTTCTCTAGCAAATACCCACATGTTTGTTTAAGTATCTCTATAATTTAGCCTATGAAATCAACTATTTCTTTCATAAGGAAAAACAAAACGTGTGTTAGTCTTTTTCCGTTCTATTAATATCCAATCTTAATAGAACAATGACGAGGAATATTTAGGAATAATACATAAATGCATTATGAATCTCATAATTATAATCTTATTATAATTTCATTTGCAATGTACAATTATCTCATGGACTTTTTCATATATATCTAAACATGTACAAGATAAAAAAATGTCTTTAAATAATTTGTTACTAAACTATAACCAAAGCGATTGGCTGTCGGGTACAAACCAACAATCTCCCACTTACACTAAGTCAATCTTTTTAGTATCTAATACCATATCATCATAGAACGATTATTCTACTATTGGGGTAGTGGCTTAATGAGAGGATTCTATAAGATTCTCTATAGTGAGCATTTGATTAAATCTTACAACTCTCATCTTAATTATCATCATAATTAAGAAAATTTGCCTAAATATATTTTTGGATGTTTGATGAGACATTAGCTCCTTATGCATGCCCAATGGCTCTAATGTTATACGATACATTACTGTCTTGAACAATGCAAAGAAACTATATCAAGTTTATTAAAGAACTTGTTGATCCAATTAATCATCTTTACTAAACGAAAAATGCATTATGGCTTAATTAGCAACCAATTGCTACATTGGAACTTTTTCAGTCCTAAATGATATTGATCTAAGTAAATAAACCTTAATTAAGATTTACTTCTAAAGTTATATCCTTATCATCTTGAACTCAAATATCAACTTAGAGTAATGAATATCTGTAATACTTCATAAGTATCTAATATCTTAAATACTAAACATCTTTAGTACATTATCTATGCACTTAGACTTAGAATAAGTTAACAACGTCCAATCTATCTTTATAGATCTAATTCCCATAATTAAGTTGTTAACTTTTTATATCCAACAAGAGTTGTTATTGAAAAATTATGTTTTTAACAATTAAAAGTTAGAATTATTGTTCTCTGTGAGCAGTATGTCTCCACATACTCCCATTGAAGAGAACAACTATACTCTCACTAACCTTATTGCAGATATGATAAATTCACAATCATCTTCAAAACAAATTCTTTGAATTCATCATGAAAGTGAATCTTTTAATGTCTCGTCGCCTTTCAACTCTACATCAAATATATCATTAAAGGCATTAGTTCCAATTAGATGTATTGTCATGAGCTTTGAACCTTTCAAATTCCTTCTTACTCCCACTAATTATCTTGAGAACCATTCTCTTATAAGTATAAATTGAATCAAACAATTTGTTTAATGAATCTGTAAGATTATATCCAACCTTTTGGATATTTCGTAACACTTTATTACTCAATTTAGTTCTAAACTAAATGGATAATATATGCTTCAGCTAAGCATCACATCCTTAAATCATTAGCTTTTATTATTTCAAAGACTTAGCGCTTCATATCTAATATGAAAGCTTGCTAATTGATTTATTGGAACTATAGAAGATAAGTCATTATACTAGGTATTGCTATAAAAGAAATACTATTGCATCATACAATATCTCATATTATATTTTATTCCTTACATAAACCCATACATTTATGAATTTAGTTATGAAGGAATTCACTAAAGAATCTCATTCCCATAGAAATTTAAAACTCACTAAATTGATCTCATCGAAATGCTTTAGCATTCTCAATGCTTAATTTCTACTTAGATTCAAACAATTTGAATTTTCAAAATTTTAAATCATTATTTCATTTAATACATATGACTATATCAGATAGTCAATAGTAATATAATGAAATATAAATATTATCCTCTTTATGAATTATTATTCTATCCAATACATCACATATATAAGATTTAACAATTCAATACCATCATCATCATTTCACCAAAGGTCAATTTGGTTATTCTTTGACTTGACAAGTTTCATATGATTCATAATCAAAAGGATACACGTGTCCTTCTATATAACTTTATGATTCTCGTTTTGTTGATTTAACCAACATGACATAAAAAGGATTATCTTGGTTATCCAACTTTTTATTTTTGCCATTTATGTTAAACATAAGTCTCCTTTGATCCCATACATATACAAACTACTTGCATAAACTTAGATCAACTACTTTGACTTAACAATTTATTTCTAACCAAGCATTGAACATTAAATGTTGAACTAAATTCAGTATCAAATACTCATAAGAATGAATTAAAAATATATATGATCTCTATCATATCACATATAGGCAAGACAAGTTATGTAATCGTTTTCTTTTAATGACAACTATTATCATTATGTTGTTAAGCCTTTAATTGTAGTTCACACTTATGCTTATAGTAGGCTAAATTAATTGGAGCAATTCTAGCAAGGTACTATAACTTTCAGCTCTACTTTATGCAACCTCTTGCATCTTGTTATCATGGTGTTGACATACATCTTACATATTGTCATCAAAGTTTATGAGACATTAGTCAACTCAAAAAAAGTCAATACATTTTGTCATCCATAAGATTTTGACATATCTCTAAAACTTTAACACCAAATCCTCAACAATGATTATAACAAATTTGCATAATGGGCATACAATTTTCTTTTCTAACTTTTGAGAACACTTCTTAAACAAATCATATGTCCAAGAGCTTGGGTTCTCTAACTTAGCATCAAATATACTAAACAAGGTAAGTTTCACTCATAACAAAATAAATGTAAGAAAGGAAGTAACCAATTATATGTCATGACTACCAAATAAGATTAGGACTTTAATCATACGTTTGGTTACTCCCACTATTTTATTCGAAATAATAGTTCTCACTAATATTCGAAAAGATTACTCTAATTTCTCTAGTGAGCTAGGATCCCATTCAAATATAGTTGGCCTTGAGTTTGCTCAACAAATCAACTAGACTTAAATTAGGTAGATAACAATTTTATCAATCACATCTCATGTGACTCCTAGATCCATTAGGTGATAACTCATGCCAAAATATATCTTATAGATTGTTCTTAACGTTGCTTCTAAATTTATGTGATCATGAGTTTGTTCGTTCAAATCACACATATTTAGTTAAGTACAATGCACTATCATAAGATTAAATATGCTTGGGTTAAAGTGGCCTTGAGTTTGCTTAACAAGTCTACAATAAATAGAACTCTAGTTTATTCTTATAACAATGAAAGATATCAATCACGTTCTTAACGTGTACTTAATATTTTAACGAGAGATTTTAACTTCATTTATTTCACCAAACACAAATTGTATGTAAAATATCACCAATATAAAACATACAATTTATCATGCATATAATATATATATCAACCATATAAATAAAGTATGCAACTTATGCACTCATAATCAAATTATATGCATAAAATATCAAGCTTCGTTTGATTCTAGTTATCGATATTCATAATCTAAAATAACATTTCCAACCCTTGAAAAAATTAAATTAGATTAAAACTATTAATTCCTTAATAAATTAAAATTAAAATTTGATTTGATTTGAAAACAAAATTTCAATTCTAATTGAAAACTATTTCCAATTATCTTGACTCCTTTGTTAAAATTTAATTGAAAATAATTTTCAATAAATTGCACTTCTTACTTATTATAATTTAGAAAAACTTCTTTTCAAAATTATATAAGTAATACATTCTAATCCAATTAAAAACTATTTCTAATCTAATTAGAAATTGTTTTCCTTAATTAGAAAACTATTTTCTAAAATTAAAAGGAAATTACTTTCAAAATTAAATAAAACAATTTTAAATTTAATTAAGAAAGTTATTATAAATTATTTATTTAGAGATTTATTTCTTGACTAATTAGAAAACCTTTCTTTAATAAGTTAGAAAATTATTTTAAAATATTAAAGAAAACTCAATTTTCTTAATTAATAAATGAAAACACGTTTCAAAATTTAATCAAAAAGTTTATTTAAAATCAAAAACTTATTATTCATAAATAAAGAAACAGTTTCTAAATAAATTAAATAATAGTTCTCTAAACAAATAAAATTAAAAATTTAATTGATCTCAATCAAATAGAAATAAATAAATATAATTGAAAAATAACTTTCTCTATCTCCTCTTCCCTTTCGAAGCTCCAAGATTCTAACTAGCAAATAGTTTCTACTTTAAACCAAACCAAGAGAACTTGGTCCCATGTTTTATGTTATGTTACTCTAGCTCTTAAGATCTTCTGTTGTCCCCCTTCTCCCTTTGAAAGGAAGACTGTAACTACACCTCTTGTCTTAGTTTAAAAGGATGTAGTAACAAAATCAAATGTTAACTTATTTAAATTTTTTCGTAGGAAAAGGCTACCTTTCCTAGTTTGAAGTAGGTACGTTAAGAATTAGTGGAACAAGCTTGCCTTGTTGGTAGTGCTTATGAATGAAGACAATCTCTTATTGTCTAAGTTTGACTCCCCCAGTTAGGTATGAAAAATTTCTAGAAATGGGTCCATGGAACATTAATTCCAAACTAAACTTCATTAAAAAATAGAGACCAGGGATCTAACTTCATGATTTTAAGCTCAAACAACTCCCCATCTAGATCATCATTTATAAGGTATCATTAAACTATTGGAAAACATAAAGCCTCAGTTACATAGCTAGCTTTATAGGGAAGCTCTTATGCCTTGGATGAAGGAACTGTTGGGATGAAAATACTTAATTACACAAGAAAGTGTGTATTGATAGACATTAAGAAAAATATTCCAGATGAGATCCCTCCTATGAGATTGGATGAGCAAAATAACCTCTGTAATGATGTGGTAATTATAACCTACTCTTGGAGGCCTGAATCTACAAAGTAAATTGGCATATGAAAGCTAACAAGCAGGAAATTATACACAGGGAGCTTTGAAGAGTTGATACAAATGAACATTGAGAATTAGATTAGTAAGGTTGTTGCTCTTTAAACAATGATCCAACATGCTCTACTAACAAACTTATGAAGGAGATAGTAGATAGAACAAGTGGTGGTACCTCCAATTCTTATATTAAGAGGCCTAGTCATAATATTGGTTATTTGGAAATAGTAGGTTCTACTTAGTTGTTAGGTGGAAATACTGTGATTAAACCAAAATAGAATAATGAGATGAGTAATGGAGATTTTATAACTCCTAAGGTAAGCATAAAAATAGTTGAGGTAAGTGACCCCTCTATTGAAGAGAAGGAGGCTCTTTCCCTTATAATTGAATCTAAGTCCTAGGAGATCGTGTTGGATAACATATAATTTAAACAAGCTACAAGGAGAAAATTTAATAGAAGGAAGAAAATTTTCTCTTCTCCTCACTATGTCAATTGTTTAAAGGAATGTTGCTGAGTAAGTTTTAATCTTATAAAACCCTCAATATTGTCATAAGCGCACAGGTTGTAGCATAGTATTAAGGTGTCGATCCCTTAAGGAATTAGTGAACTAATCAATTGTCTAAGGCCTAAAAATGTAATTAAAATGAAAATAAAAAGTAAACAGAAAAGTAAGCAATTGAATATGGAGTGATTGAAATGAGAATTCTAAATTAATGCAAGAAATCAAATTTGAGTACCAATAATTGACAATTTTAAATTCAAACAAAAGATCAATAAATTATAAGAAAGGGGATCTATCCTATCATCAGTGATAACTTAGTCACTTTTCTGTTAATGTGGTGTCGGTCCTAGACTTTCGAAGGGTGGATTATTCTCTTTCAAATTGTAATCACTGAGCCCTAAATCATAAACCCTAATTAAGTTGAGTTACAGAACATGTAATCTCTCGATTAATAAAATAGCCCACAACCTAATTAGTTCTTAAGCATTCCAATAAACAACCCGGTCTTCACACGAGATCTCTTTCTATATAATTATCTATTTGATTATTTGCATGGTTTGTTAGATTGTTTAACTCTCATTAACCAACGTAATAATTTTACATTAGGTTTATTCTCTCAATTTATTACTGCAATATGCAATTATAAAAATTAATCACAATACCCAACATCATTAATAACAAAAGCAACTAGAATAATATTAAATCAAGTATAAATCCCTAAAAGAAGTTAGAAAATCCTTAACCTAAGATTCATCATCATCAATTCCATCTCATACATCAAATGAATGAAATAAAAGATGAAAAAAGAAAAGATAACTTGGAGGATTCGAGGTTGAAGTAGCTGAAACTCCACCTTCTTCTTTCTCTTTTTCTCTCTCTTTCTTCTTCCTTTTCCTTAGTTTTTCCCCCAAAGTGGAAAATATAGGCTCTCTTTTCTAATTCATTTGTCTGCTATGATATAGTCTTTTCTAATTACGGTAAAAACTAGTTTTACCTAAGATCAAAAGTTTGAAATATCCTGAAAAAATTAAGTTTGGGAGGTCGGTCCGCGTTTGTCCTCTCATAAGTCACTACTGTGGCCCCCTAGGCCACAATCGTGGCCAGTTGAAGGGTCTCTGCCACAATGTCAAGCATGATCGTGGCCCTGGGTCCTCGACTGAACTTCCTCCAAATCTTCTTTGTTCTTCGATGTCTGATCTCAAACATTAATAAACACATCAAAAGCATCTCAAATACACAAAATTAAAGCTAAATAGCATGCTCTATCCACATAACACTCAAAACACAAATATCTAACCATCTAACACAATTCTAAACCGAAACATGTATGAATCAATTAATTAACAACTAAAAACATACTAAAATGCCTATTAAAACATTATGCAACCTACTACTATCAAATGCCAGAGGCTCAATAGCCTCTCTAAGAAAAATGTACTACTTAAGTTTCTTCTTACTTAAAACCCTGTTTGGTTGGACTATTAGAGACAAACTTGGTTAAAACTAGATGTAAGAATCTATATATTTTTTTGTAATCATTGGTTGGTGAGAATCAATCATCAATGCAAATTTTAAGGGAGAATCTTAATAGACTTTGATCCCATTATAATTGATATCCTTCATTTCTCTTACACTGCTAAATTTATTCCCCTGTCAATATAGATAAAACTTTGTGTAGTCATTACTAGCAACAAGTGGAAAGAATTTCCAAACCAGGTGATGATGATGCATCTAGGCCCTAATTATTCTCCTAATTGTAGGACTTATAACATCTACTCTTGGTTAAACCAACCCCTAACTTCTCTTCTAGCAAGGCTTGTAGGGAGTGGATAACACAAGGACAATCCAACTCATTTGATTGATACCTTATAGTCTGGCATAAGATCTTAAGACCCCACTTCTTTTATTTTTTATGGTTGTCTACATTGAACAACATGGCCATGATTAATAGACTACACTTTCTAAATATGGACAAAAAATGTGTCCTATGTAGGAATGACTGTGAAACCAGAGACTAACTTTTTTCCAATGCCCTTTTGTGAAGAGCTTACGGAAAATAATTAAAAGAAATGTCATTGGATATGGGAAGGAATTTTCTTATTGACATATTGGAGAAATTAAAAGAGCTAAAGACTAACCCAAAAATAGATAGAGTTGTGTATATCATCTCACTTGCTTCGAGTATTGAGGAGATATGGGAGGAGAGGAATTTGAGAACCTTTAAAGGTAGAGCTCGTTCAAATCAAAAAGTGATGAATTCTCTAATCATAAAGATAAGAGAATTGATATTTATCTCAAAAGACCTTCCTAATTGTAGCGAGAATGTTACTAGAGCATGGAATCTGGTATAAGAACTATATGGTAAACAACCCTAAACATGCAGTACTGAATCAAAAGAGGAGAATGGATTAAGCATTTACCTGAAAAAAGATGAAGTCCTAAAGCTGCTTTGTGGAAGTTGTTCCACAGGAAGACTTGGAAGCATCGTATCATTGCTTGAGAAATGAAGTACACAACAGACATGGGAGTAGAAAGTAAAGAAAGCTATGGAGAAACCAAGACATCTAGATGATTCTTCTTTTTGAAAGTTCTGGAGAAATAAGATGTAGAAACTTGGGTGGGTTATTAAGATATTAAATGTATTCAATATGCATTCAATAGATGATCATCTTCTTGTATCGATTGGTTTGATTCATAGCTCAATACCTCAAAAACTAATTCGAAGTAAGGTTCTGGTTGGAATGCTCCTCCTTCATCTTAGTTGAAATTAAATATTGATGGATCAAGTCTTAGTAATCTATGTTCTTGTGGAATCGACTATATTTTTAGAGACTCTAATGGTAGTTTTAGATTTGCAAGTTCAAGATATGTTCAACATTGAACAAATTTATATTTTGAATTGATGTCTCTTAAATTAACACTTCAACATTGTCATTTAGAAGGAGTTCAAAAGGCATATATAGAATTAGATTATATGCTTCTGGTTTAAATGGTGACAAAAAATGACCTTTCCTTAGAGATATAAAGATCTTATTATAGCCATTTCTACATCTCTATAGATTTTTTAATTTAACTTCAAGCATGTCTATAGGGAAATCAATTCTGTTGCCAATGCTCTTGCGAGACTAGTGTTGGAGTTATGTAAATATAGTGCCCTAGAAAGCAAGTGTATTTACATGTAACTTTATCTTCTTCAGTTACAGTTTTGTAATGAAAATATTTATTATTAATAAAACAAAAGAGTTTGGTTTTATCTGTATGAGCATTATATATCTAGTCATAAGGTACCAAGATTCTTTTGTAAGTAATATACATATACATAGAGATGTATGGAAAACATGTATATTATTAGAATCTGAATTAATTGATTCACAGTTGAATAACCAAGTTGGTCGCTTGATTATGGTTTAGACTGTAGTGTTGCGATTTATCTCCATATAAGTAAAGGAGTTTACTTCAAGGGAATGATGAGTTTCATATCATGATAGTAGTTGACTATCGATAATGGCACTATTAAATGAATCTGGAATGAAGTATGTTTTCAAGAATAAAGTGGGCCGTTACTTTAATCTTAAAACATACAGCTTAAGCATTCGCTTATTATGAACCATAATCTTGATGAGTGGTGAACTCATATATGTTTCATTATAATTCTTGATATGATCGGAATGGATTTTTACAGAGTATTAATCCAAAGGTTCGCATGTTGGAATTATTAATTGAAACATGTATCAGGGAACATTCACTCAAATAAAGAGTTTATAGTGTTGTCATCTCTTCTAGATATTTTAAGGAGATTTGGTGATTAAACTGGCGCCAGTAGTTTGATGGACTAGCTACCCATCAAGTCTTAACACTGAGATGAGATCTTATGTGTTAATCACCATATAAAGTAAAATAAGAGATCTAGAAGAAAAAACCAACATAAGGGAAAAACGGTAATTTTTCCCTTTGTTGTGCGGATGGCTATAATAAGGTTCTAAATAGGGTTTGCAATTGGACATATTCTCATAATATTTAATAATTCAAGGGTTCAACTAATTGTCTTTAGTGGAATGACATTTAATTAATAAGCTAGAATTAATTCCAATGAGATTGAATTAATTCTGGGCTTATTGGAGCTTGAATTATCAAAGTCCAATAAGATTTCCCACTTGGCTTTAAGGAAGGTTATCAAGCTAAGTAAGAAATATAAATGGAGGTTAATTAGAAGCCCATAATTGAATCTTGGGCTTGGTCTAATTAAAGAAGCCCAAATGTACAATTAGTAATGGGCTTGGTTTTTGGTTTAATGTAATTAATTAGATTAATTATATTAAAACAATTTTTTTAAGAAGAAGATAGCAATTTCGGTTATTCCTAGGTTAAATGTGTAACCACACATTTGATATTAAAATGCTAAATAAAGATGGTCTTTATTACGGTTAATCATCATTAAATGAAGTTATGAACTTACCATTAAATGGTTTAATAGTTGTCTTTTAATGTTGGCTTGTAACCTATTTGCATTCATTAGATTAAAGATGAAAGATGTACATTAGATGGACCATCTTCCTTCTTTCTTCTTGGAAAAACCAAAATTGGGTATTGAATTTTAGGTTATGGTCTTTTCAAATAGCCATCATAAAGATAAATGAAGAAAATCTCATTTATTGGCTATTTTATGAGTGATTAATGAATTAAGTGATGCATTTGATGCCTCTCTCTCCTTTCATCCATGCATATACGAAATTGGTAGGCAAGAAAGAGTTCTGACATGTTCTTTACACCTTCTCTCCTTTCATGAAAGAGAGAATCGAAAATACCAATTGAAAGAGTTTCAATTTTGTTTCTTCTTCTTCAAAGAAAATCTCCTCCAAACATTTTCTTCTCCTTTCCCACCAAAGGATTTTGTTAACCTAATTGTCCTTGAAGAACAGGTGGTAAATCTAATTAGTTGAGGATACTGCAACAAGGAGAAAGTAGATTGCTAAAGGGAAAGAGTCAAAGGCAAAGGATTTGGATACACGAAGAAGGAGAGGATAGTGTAGCGAGGATTTAAAGCTGTAGCGAAGGAGTCGGTAATACTCCTGATCTTGTTTATATTTTATTATCCTTATATCATATCATGTATAGATTGACATGTTGATTTGGATTTGTTGCTTCCGCTGCAAGTAATGATTTCTTAAAAGTTTTGAAATCTACCGTTTTTCCAAACAAAGCATGTTTTCTTTTTCCGATCCAATAATTGGTATCAGAGCCAGTTTCTAATGCATGATTTCGGTTCCTATATATTGGATGCATGGGTTGGCAATCTTTTTGTGTATGCTGTATATTTTTATGTGATAGAAATATACATGGTGTATGTTTGCTCTTTTGGTTGTCCATAGAAGTTAAATTTACCTTGTAAGTTTTCTTCATTGCTTGTAACAAGGAGGGTGGTCTATTATCACCATGTTTCCTCATTGGTTTCTTTTTTCTATTTTCTTTGATTTTGTAATGTACAAATTGATGTAATGATGAAGATGGAGCAGCCATGGATTGAAGAAATGGAAAGGTAAAATTTTCGGTGTATCCTTTTTTGTATTGGCATAAGTTTTTATTGTAAAAACAAGTGCTGGATTTTTGTTTCAAAGAATCAAATTTCAGTTTTACTAAAATAATAAGTGCTGTTTTTTTATTTTCATAAAATGAGCTTCGGTTTTAATGAAAACTAGTGTTGGAATTTTTTGTCAAAACAAAGATTTGGTTTTCTAAAAATCTGGTGCCGGAATTTTATTTTTCAAAGTGACAAAATTCGATTTTCATATATGCCATTAAATTTTGTTTACCGAATGGGCCGGATCATGTTTGTGAAGAGTTCGAAGCGGAAGATCCAAGTCCAAGAAGAATACTTTGGGCCTAAAAGGCTTGTAATTATTTAATTTTTCTAGGATGGACAATCAAAAGTGGCTTTATTAGTGTAGAAAAATCCCAAGAGGTACATCACATGTACCAGGTGCGAAAAACAAAAATTTTTGTCGCCGGGACCTTCCCGAAGGCCAGGATCTATGTGTCGGTATGAAGATTCAAACCTGAATAGCCAATAGAGACTATCTCTAAAGGTATCCACGCAGAGATCAGAAAACCTAACCGGGACAAACCCTTTTGACCCGGGAATAGCTAGAACAAAGTAAAGGTCGCTAGACCTACCTACCGTCTCTGGAGAGCTTGAATCAATGGAGAAGAAAGCTTGATGAACGATGGTGTGAAGAGAAGAGCTTAGGATTTTCCAAAAATCCTTTCTTCTTACTCTTATTCCAAAACCCACGAACCATCCTCATCTAACTCTCCTTTTCATATGTCTTTTTAACACTTAAAAGACACATTCAAGGCTTATGGTGGAGAGAGTCCCACGTAAGCCACTTTATATATATATATATATATATATATATATATATATATATATAAAATTAAATGGATTAGCCTCCTCCTCCATCTTCCATGTGCATAGCATATATATATATATATTAATTAATTATTTAATTAATTAATCATATATATATATGTATATATATTGCTGAAGTGGTCCAGTCACACTGGGGTCGGTCCTACCGGCCTACCGGGTCCCGGTATGGGATAAACCCCCGAAAACCTTTTTCAGCAATATCGAATCTCATCGGGACATATCTCGATCTCATCGGGATCCATTTAATCCTAATGCTCTCCATAATTGGAACTCAGTCCAATACTATTTCACAGATTCTCTAAAACACTCTTATGCGTGTGACCCTTTAGGTTCCCGGTTATGTTGGCCACTTCGATTAACAATTAATCTGAGCAAGTCATGAGCGGCGTCTAGCAACACATCATGACCCCCAATTGACCGGAAAGTAATTGGTTTGATGAATTCATCACGAACCAGATCACGAACCCTTCCATAGACAATTACTGTGCAATTCGTCCTTTCATCATCCTATACCCCACTTGGTTATGAGTATGATCAAAGTGTCAACTCTTACTAGACTAAGTCTAGCCCAAGTGATATCAGTTCCTGTCTTAGGACTCATTACTTTATATGTCCATGAAGACACTCTTCATGACATATTTATGCTCTGGCCAGAGACTTAAAGTAATGATCCTGACAAGAGGCCAGGGTATCTCTTCTGCTATCACAGAAGTGATGAATCCTCTATTGGCTACTCAATTACCTTCGAATACCTCAAGCTGTACCCAAGCATCACCCTATGAGTAACCTCTGAAAGGCAATAAGGAATGGAGTCAAAGCACAGAATCAATATCCAAGATATCCTTGAGTACCTCAAGTCTAAGGATACTTGCACCATTGCTATGATGAGATTATCACTGACATTAGAATAGGACATCCATGTGATGATCTCATGGCAGAAAATCCAATGTACTTACCACCCTTAGTAAGCATCCACATGTCAACTCTAAATATCCCATATTTACAGTTTCTGAGATCCACTGCTTGATCCAATCAAGGAGTATAACATACGCTAGTCTGTCCGGATTAATGATGTCCAGTCTCATTAATCCTATGACTAGGGAGAATTTAGATACTGACATAATTGCACATGATAGGAATCTCAGGATTATGATCACATCATAATTTCCTTCATGCTATGTCATATATCATGGACTTCATTAATTTGATTAAAGATCAATATCAATTCATAAAGAACATCAAATAAATGAAACATGCCTTTCTTTATTTATTCATAAAGTCTGTACATGACTATGAACAAAAAGCGCTAAAGGGGATTGCCTTTATGGCACTACTCTAACAATCTCACTAAGATCTTGTACGCATAAGTCGACTTACACGGGTATACAAGTCGACTTATTAGTACCGAACTGGTATAAGTCGACTTACATCTTCATACAAGTCGACTTACACCTACAAATCTCCCACTTGACCTAAAGCCAATCGCCTTGGTATCTAATACCATAAGCGAGTACATGAGAATCAAAACTCTTCTGTGACAATGGCTTCGTCAACGGATCAGCAATGTTCTGCTCTGTGGGAATTCTCTCGATCGCGACATCACCTCTGGCAATGATCTCTCGAATCAGATGATATCTGCGGAGTACGTGTTTAGATCGTTGGTGAGACCTTGGTTCCTTTGCCTGAGCAATAGCCCCATTGTTGTCACAATACAACTGTATGGGCCCATCACAGCTAGGAACCACACCAAGTTCAGTAATGAACTTCTTGATCCAAACAGCTTCCTTTGCTGCCTCTGATGCAGCAATGTACTCTGCCTCGGTTGTCGAATCAGCAGTCGTCTCTTGTTTGGAACTCTTCCAACTAACTGCTCCGCCGTTCAGTGTGAAAACATAACCTGACTGAGATTTTGAATCATTCTTATCAGATTGAAAATTGGCATCCGTACGCCCGCTCATTTGGAGATTTCCATCTCCATATATCAAGAAAACATCCTTAGTCCTTCGCAAGTACTTGAGGATATTCTTGACAGCCAGCCAGTGACCCTCACCAGGATCCGATTGGTATCGCCGTGACACTCGTGAGCATACGATACATCGGGCCTCAGACATAACATAGTATACATGATCGATCCTATCGCAGACGACACGGATCGATCCATGCGCATCCTCTCATCTTGTGTCTTAGGAGACATAGATTTCGAGAGTGTTATCCCATGAGACATGGGAAGAAACCCTCTTGGATTGCTCCATGCTAAACCTCTTTAGCATCTTGTCTATGTACGATGATTGTGAAAGACCAAGCAACCTCTTCAATCTATCTCTATAAATCTTTATCCCGAGGATAAAAGTTGCTTCACCAAGGTCTTTCATCGCAAATTGTTTGGACAACCAAATTTTAACTGATTGCAACATAGAAACATCGTTTCCGAGTAATAATATGTCATCTACATATAACACAAGGAATACGATTGCAGTCCCATTAACCTTCTTGTACACACAGTGTTCATCCGGATTTTGTGAGAAACCAAACTCTTTGATTGACTCATCAAAATGGATGTTCCAACTCCTGGATGCTTGCTTCAATCCATAAATGGATTTCTGAAGCTTGCATACCTTTTCGCCATCGATGGAAGTGAAGCCCTCTGGTTGTGTCATGTACACTTCCTCGGCCAGATTTCCATTAAGGAAAGCTGTCTTCACATCCATTTGCCATATCTCATAATCATAATGAGCGGCAATGGCTAGGAGTATCCGAATGGATTTAAGCATTGCTACGGGGCTGAAGGTCTCGTCATAGTCAACTCCTTGTCTCTGACGAAATCCTTTGGCCACAAGCCTTGCTTTATAAGTAATCACATTACCATCCATATCGGTTTTCTTCTTAAAAACCCATTTGCACCCTATAGGTTTTATCCCTTCAGGTGCATCAACCAAAGTCCATACTTGGTTTTGGTACATGGAATCCATTTCAGCTTTCATGGCACAAAGCCATTTTTCAGCCTCTGAACTTTTCAGAACCTCTTCATAGGTAGCAGGCTCATCATCTTCTATGAGCAATACGTCATTCTGTTCACTTACGAGAAATCCATATCTTTCGGGAACAGTGCGTATCCTACTTGACCTACGAACTTCATGTGTAGTAGAAGGTTGAACTGTTACTTCATCTGAATGAGTGACAGTCTCAGGTTCAGGCAGTTGATCTGTGTCTGTTTGAACATCTTAAACTTCTTCAAGTTCAACTTTGCTCCCACTGTCTTCTTGCAGAAGAAACTCTTTCTCTAAGAAGACAACATGCTTTGAAACAAACACCTTTTGTTCCTCAGCAAGGTAGAATTGATATCCCATGGTCTCTTTAGGATATCCTACAAACAAACACTTGTCAGACTTTGCTTCAAGCTTATCTCGATCTGAATCCGCTTCACGAAGGTGACAACCCCAAACTTTCAAATGAGAAAGATAAGGTTTTCGTTAGTCCACATCTCATATGGAGTAACATCAAGCGCCTTAGAGGGAACTCTGTTTAGCAAGTAAACAGCTGTCTCTAGCGCATACCCCCAAAATGATTTTGGTAACTTTGCGAAACCCATCATTGATCGTACCATGTCCAACAAGGTTCGATTTCTCCTTTCAGCCACACCATTGTGCTGTGGTGTGTAAGGAGGAGTCCACTGAGATAAAATGCCATTATCTCTGAGATAATCCAGAAACTGTTGGTCTAAGTATTCTCCACCACGATCGGATCGTAATGCCTTGATACTTTTACCAAGTTGGTTTTCTACTTCATTTCTGAATTGTTTGAACTTTTCAAACGCTTCAGATTTGTATCTCATCAGATACAAGTACCCATATCGAGAATAATCATCGATAAAGGTAATGAAGTAACGACAACCACTTCTAGCATGGATGGACATCGGACCGCATACATCTGAATGTATTAGGTCTAATACTCCATCGCTTCGCTCACCCTTTCCTTGAAGGGTAACTTAGTCATCTTGCCAAATAAACAAGATTCGCATGTGTCATATGATTCATAATCAAATGACCCTAAACCGCCACTCTTATGGAGTTTAGCGATGCGTGTCTCATTTATATATGTTCGACAATGCCATAAGTAAGTTGACTTTAAATTATCTCTTTTATGCCATTTGGTGTCATTGACATTCATAATTGGATGAGACATATCTAATATGTAAATACCATTGCATAATGTACCAGTACCATAAAGCATTCCATTAGAATTAATAGAACAACCATTGCTATTAAAATTCAAATGGAAACCAGCTCTATTTAAACAAGAAACAGACAATATGTTCTTTGTCAAAACGGGTACAAAATAACAATCATCCAATTCAAGTACAAGCCCAGTGGGGAGAGACAAAACATAGGTTCCTACGGCTAATGCAGCAACTCTTGCTCCATTTCCAACACGCAGGTCTACTTCTCCCTTCATGAGCTGTCTACTGTCCCTTAGGCCCTGCATATCATTGTTAGCGATCTAGAAGGGGGGGGGGGGGGTTGAATAGATCTTAAAACTCTTTGATAATTTCTACAAGAAAATCAGAAGTTAAAACACACAAAAACAATTTTGATAAACTTAATTGAAAAGTGTAAAGAAGAAGATCAAACACAGTTTTTATAGAGGTTCGGTGCTAAGACCTATGTCCTCTACCTAAGCTCCCACTTAGGATTTTGCCAATCACTTTATTGCACACTTTGTAGTTGAGTGTGAACTTTTTACAATCCCGCTTGATTTCCAGCTCAAGCTACCTTTACACTCGATTTTTCTTCCGGCACAAATCCTACCAACACCGCTTGATTTTCGGCTCAAGCAACCTTTACACTCGATTTGTCTTACGGCACAAATCCTACCTCACGTGACCTTTTCACTCGTCACTTAAATTGTAATAAAACAATACAAAGAACAAATGCTCAAAACAATTTGTAACAATATAAGAGCAATAATGAGCAATTTGAAGCAATATGAGAGTATCTGAGCTTATGGCACTTCTCTATGTTCTTCATCAATCATCCACCCTTTATATAAGAAGAAATATAGCTGTTGGGAACTCATATAGCCGTTGCTTGATTGTTATAGCCGTTGCTTAATTCTCTCCCTTCCATTTTTGGCTAATTGGACCGTTGGAGTTGATCTGCTACATACATAAGTCGACTTGTCGAATTCATAAGTCGACTTGTTTCAACCATTTACGAAAAATTCATCTCCGCTCTCCAATAAGTCGACTTGTTATATATAAGTCGACTTGTTTATCTCGATAAGTCGACTTGTTTCCTATTAGTCGACTTGTTTAGCCATCTATGATAACATCCGACCAAATTCTCTACAAACCTCATGTTTTATGTCATTTTCACTTAGAGGACAACTCCCATCTGATTCTTCAATGATTTGTCACTAACTCATCTTGATTTGCACAATTCTTTTGTTGAATATCAACCAAAATACTGAACAATTTCTTAAACAATTCTATACATTTTATTATTATCAAAACATAAGTGGAATTAATTTGTCAACCACCATTGGTCCAACAATCTCCCCTTTTGATAATGACAAAATACTTAGAAATTGTTTAAGAAATGAAAACAAAGAAACATTGATCAAGGTTTTATACCTTGTCATTTTGGTTAGAAGTCTCCCTCAATCATATAAATCATAACCTTGAAAATCAATTAAAATTTTAACAAACTCCTCTTAATCAAGTAACAAAAGGAAATCCAATTTCATTTTTCTCCCCTTTTTTCATAATCAAAATAACTAATACAAATCAACAATCGATGAAATATCGCAATCACATTAAATAGAAACAAGTCATCAAACACAAATAGTCTCGAATCAAACACACTCCCCTCAATCAAATGACGGTGACTAAAAGATACCAATTATCAATTTTCAATATTACTCCCCTTTTGTCATAATTAAAACCAATATGAAAATGAAAAATAGCCATAAAACAGCAAACACAAATAAAGGCAATAGTCATAACATAACAATCCAACAATTAATACAAATATCGAAAGTCATAAGAAGCACCACACACTTGAAATAGCATAAGAATCCGTGTAGACATAATTCGACTTGTTTGCAGATTTGTCACCAATTAGTCAACAATTGGTTGATTTTCATTCCTTGCTTGTACCTACAACTGAAGCATCATTTCTTCTCATTGGTACCCAAGCCATCTTGGGTCCATTTTGGTTAGTCAGGTAAATCACATTAGAAGGTATATTCCCTTTTTCTACCCAAATTTTCTTGACCTTAATACATCTCCTAGTGCTTTTGCAAACAAGTTCTATGTGACCATCTTTCAAACATCTAGCACATTTAGCAACTTGTCCATCTTTAGTGAATTTAGAAATCAATGAACAATCTCTATTAAAAGGATCATATCCTAAACCATGTTTAGAAATAGTATATCTTTGTAAAGACAACAACTCTTCAAATTTTGCATTTCCACCACCAAATTTTCCAACCACATAAGAAAACTCCTTTCTAAGTCTTTCAAGCTCACAAATAAGATTTTCCTTTTCAATAAGACATGCAGAATGATCTTCCTTAGGACAATCTAAATCATCAATCGTCTCATGTAAAGCATTATTTTCAGCAATCAATTCACGTATTTTCTTTCTTAATTTTTTGTTAATCTCAATAGCTTCTTCAAAATCAGCTTGTAAAGAATCAAAAGAATCTTGTAGATCTTGGTCATTGAGAGTTACCTCATTTTCATCATCGCTTGATGAACTTTTTTCCATAAGCGCCAAATTGTTTTCTTCGTCACTTTGGTAGGCTTCCTCATCGTCACTCCAAGTGGCTACCAAGCTAGTCTTCTTTTTACCTTTGTCGTATTTGTCATTTTTCTGAAAGTTCAATGTTGATGACGAGCTTTTGCACTCTCTTGCGAGATGTCCCCTTTTTCCATATCTCCAACATTCTTCGTTACCTTTCTTTTCATCATAGCCTTTTGTTTTTCTTTCAGTGCCGAATCTCTTTCTTTCTACCTGTTTTCCGCCATTTAATTCTTTCCTTCGGTTTTTGAGAAGTCCTTTGAACTTCCTTAAATTTCTGGCGTACATAGCGATTTCCTCATCTTCTTCGTCTTCATCTAGTTCCTCATCACTTTCATCAAAAGTGGTGTTAGCTTTAAAAGCAATAGATTTTTGAGGCTTACCTCTACCTCCTCTGGATTTGAGAATTATCTCATAGTTGATGAGAGATCCTACTAAAGCATTGAATTCTAGATGGTTTAGATCCTTCGACTCCATGATTGCGGTGACTTGAGAGTCCCATTCCTTAGGTAATGAACGAAGAATCTTCTTTACCTTCTCACTATCCGTCATGTGCTTTCCCAGGTTGCCTAAGCCATTTATAATTTCTGCAAAACGGTCAAGCATTATAGAAATTGACTCACCTTCCTTCATTACGAACATCTCATAGTCGTGGAGAAGCATGTTGATCTTTGTCTCCCGTACTTGATTTGTCCCTTCATGAGTTACTCGAAGTCTCTCCCACATTTCCTTGGCAGTGGTGCAAGAATTTACCCGGTTTCTTTCCTCGACCGTTAATGCACAATATATCAGCTTCATAGCTTTGGCGTTGATGTACGCTTGCCTCCAATTGTTATCATCATACTCCAGCTCCGTTTTTAACTCACCATTTTCTTTTAACGGTGGTTGAGGACCGAAGATAATTATCTTCCAATATTCCACTCCTTCGCTTATGATGTGGTACTTCATAGGATTTTTCCAAGAAGAATAGTTAGTACCATTAAATAAAGGAGGGCGATAATTTGTGTTACCTTCTTCCGCTAGTTTATTGTGTGCCATCCCCGGATACTTCTGCTCGATACCAATTGTTAGCGATCTAGAAGGGGGTTGAATAGATCTTAAAACTCTTTGATAATTTCTACAAGAAAATCGAAGTTAAAACACACAAAACAATTTTGATAAACTTAATTGAAAAGTGTAAGGAAGAAGATCAAACACTGCTTTTATAGAGGTTCTGCTAAGACCACGTCCTCTACCTAAGCTCCCACTTAGGATTTTGCCAATCACTTTATTGCACACTTTGTAGTTGAGTGTGAACTTTTACAATCCCGCTTGATTTGGCTCAAGCTACCTTTACACTCGATTTGTCTTCCCAAGACAAATCCTACCAACACCGCTTGATTTTTGGCTCAAGCAACCTTTACACTCGATTTGTCTTACGGCACAAATCCTACCTCACGTGACCTTTTCACTCGTCACTTCAAAACAATACAAAGAACAAATGCTCAAAACAATTTGTAACAATATAAGAGCAATAATGAGCAATTTGAAGCAATATGAGAGTATCTGAGCTTATGGCACTTCTCTATGTTCTTCATCAATCATCCACCCTTTATATAAGAAGAAATATAGCTGTTGGGAACTCATATAGCCGTTGCTTGATTGTTATAGCCGTTGCTTAATTCTCTCCCTTCCATTTTTGGCTAATTGGACCGTTGGAGTTAATCTGCTACATACATAAGTCGACTTGTCGAATTCATAAGTCGACTTGTTTCAACCATTTACGAAAAATTCATCTCCGCTCTCCAATAAGTCGACTTGTTATATATAAGTCGACTTGTTTATCTCGATAAGTCGACTTGTTTCCTATAAGTCGACTTGTTTAGCCATCTATGATAACATCCGACCAAATTCTCTACAAACCTCATGTTTTATGTCATTTTCACTTAGAGGACAACTCCCATCTGATTCTTCAATGATTTGTCACTAACTCATCTTGATTTGCACAATTCTTTTGTTGAATATCAATCCAAAATACCTGAAACAATTTCTTAAACAATTCTATACATTTTATTATTATCAAAACATAAGTGAAATTAATTTGTCAACCACCATTGGTCCAACAATCATTACATATGTGTGAGTCACAACCAGTATCAAATACCCAAATGTTGTGATCAGAAACAGTATTAACCTCAATGACAAACATACCTGAAGTAGTTGAGGCATCTGATGTCTTCTTCTGCTTCAGTGACTCCAGATAAACTTTGCAATTGTGCCTCCAATGGCCATCTTTACCACAATGGAAGCAAGTTCCTTTCGGGGCAGCTTCTTTGGTCTTCTTCTTGATGGCGCTTCCCTTTGGTTTCTTGACCTTCTTCTTCTTTAGGTTCTTTTTCTTCTTTGAACCAGAAGAAGAAGCAGCCACCATTAGCACTTGCTTACCATCATTCTTGATAGATCGCTCAATGTTGTGAGCAGATTGATCAACTCGTATTGTTGTGGATATTTGGTTCATCCGATAGTTTAACACTAACCGTGAATAACTCTCGGACAATCCAACCGAATTAAGTCTATACTTAACTCATAATCCATTACAAAACCTAAGACGACCAATCTCTCAATATAGCCATTCATCTTGGGGCATCTTGCATGCCAGATGTCCTGGAGCCATCTTTAATGGTGAAGAGAAGTCTTGAGGTCTCGAACCTTTCGAATCGAGCTTGCTCATCAAACAGCTCCTAAGATGAAATACTATAGTGTGAGCATCCATGGACTCGTCTTCGCTTCGCAGCTCGTGACATCGAGGCAAGCATAATGCAAGTAGCCATGTCACTGTCCTTTAGATGCTTACGATATGCCTTCTGATCCTCATCAGAAGCATCGACAACAGGTACATCTGGAAGTGGAACATCTAGGATGTATCCCAGTTCCTCAAATCTGAGAACAATTCTCAGATTCCTTAGCCAGTCAAGAAAATTTGGTCCAGTTAACTTGTTGGAATCCATTAGCGAGCGTAAGTTCACACTGGAAGACATTTTCCACCGACCTAAACGGAAAGAGAGAAAGAATGTTAGAATAGGAAAAGATGCATAATCATAAGGACTTGAATGATATGCAAAAAGCTCCCACTAGTTTCATAGAATCCATAACCCTCATTACGAAGCCAAAGAAACAAGATGACATAATGTCCTAGTGGGTTGATATCCGATATTGCTAAGAATGACCTTGGGTTTACCCAACAAGCCACAACTTAGGTCAATCGGTAGGTATCGAACATACCAATTGCATCATCGATAACCGACATTAAGCATGACCTTGGGTTTACCCAACAAGCCACCTTATGTCTCGGGAGGTATCAGATATACCAATTACATCTTAGACACAACTATCGATCAGTGCTATCAACTTGTTGATGTGTGCACTTACATTGGGTTATCAACTCTTTGATGCGCATACATCTGATGTATGCTACCCAATTTCGCCTCTGTCCACGTTGACCTTGAGTTTACTCAACAAACCAACGCTTCTAGTGAAAACCAACCCATTAATCCGAAAATCACATTTTCATAGTTCGAACATATCCGTATAGAGCGAGCTTGGGTTTACCCAACAACCCAACCCTATAAGAACTCTGGTTCTTACCATATTAATGGAAGGCGTTAGTTTTCATATACCGAGGAGGGATTTCGAACTCTAGACTCCAAGCTGAAGGATTATAGTCGCCAGGACTATATGGAATGATTTAGGTTTCATCAATCACATTGAATCTTTCCTTATAATCATCCATCATCCCTCTTGAGCATGTCACAAGTTGACTTACAAAGAATGCAAGTCGCCTTATGCCCTCGCTTGCACGCACAAGTCGCCTTATATCATGATACAAGTCGACTTATGGCAAGATTTCAACAAGTCGACTTATGTCCTATATAAGTCGACTTATCCAACTAAAATTGCTATTATATCTAATCGCTAATTCCTCAATCCATGTAATCCCAATTCACAATACCATCATACCTAGGGTAATATCTGTTAATTTGATGTACCAATGAACACTTCATTGTTACATGATTGCCATATACAGTCAAACCATACAAGAAAAGCTTGAAAATGAGTCATTACTCATAAATATCCAAACAATTTAGGAAACACCAAATTATCACCCTAAGCATCTCTAGCTAGTCCATACATTATCAAATTACTTCGGCACAAGTCACAAAAAATTATGACGGCCAAAACAAGCAAGATAATGAAATACACTAACGAGACGCTAATGTGACCTATTTGGCATCCGAAAATTCTTGGAAAACCAACTTCAAGCAATTCAGTTTGGAAAGCATACTACATCAAGATAACTCATTTTCAATCACATTAAAAATGGTCCAAGGCATTGGAACTGAAAAATACACATTCAATTATGTCAAGCGAAACAGTCCCAGCAATGTTCACAAAACTGCCAAGTACTACACATTGCTCGAAATAATCATTGAAACAATTTCAATAAATTCTGATAAAATTATACAGGTTACTACATGTTCAGAAAATGCTTCATGAATTTTTTCAGGATTTATAGCCATCAAAAACTCAGTCAACCTAAGCAACAAAACTGATTCAAAATCTGTGTTCATCAACACAGCTATTCCCAACAGCATAGAATAAATTCGTGAATAAATAGCAAGTTACCTTGAAAACACTTTTTCATCCACATAGACATTCAAAAACATCTTAGGGACATGTTGGTGAAGGCAAATCCGAAAAACAAATTTTCTATAATTTATTATCGAATTTATACATATGCCTGTTCACAGAATGTGTCACAAAACAGCATCTAGAACCTTAGGGAATAAAATAGAAAAACTATATCAAATCAAATTGATAAATTCTCATCTTTCACATACATATTCTATAACATGTTATGAACAATTCTGGGCAGAAAAATTTCGAAAAACATATCCCTATATTAATTCGAAATTTGGACAGCATGCATGCATCAACGTCAAATTCAAATAGGAAGTCCGACCTAGCTAGGGTTTTAGCTTCATACACGACACAAGTGGTTCTGATACCACTGTAGGAAAATCCCGGGAGGTACATCACATGTATCAGGTGCGGAAAACAAAAATTTTTGTCACCGGGACCTTCCCGAAGGCCAGGATCTATGTGTCGGTATGAAGATTCAAACCTGAATAGCCAATAGAGACTATCTCTAAAGGTATCCACGCAGAGATCAGAAAACCTAACCGGGACAAACCCTTTTGACCCGGGAATAGCTAGAACAAAGTAAAGGCTGCTAGACCCTACCTCTGTCCTTGGAGAGCTTGAATCAATGGAGAAGAAAGCTTGATGAACGATGGTGTGAAGAGAAGAGCTTAGGATTTTCCAAAAATCCTTTCTTCTTACTCTTATTCCAAAACCCACGAACCATCCTCATCTAACTCTCCTTTTCATGTCTTTTTAACACTTAAAAGACACATTCAAGGCTTATGGTAGAGAGAGTCCCACGTAAGCCACTTTATATATATATATATATATATATATATATATATATATATATATATATAAAGTTAAATGGATTAGCCTCCTCCTCCATCTTCCACGTGCATAGCATATATATATATATATTAATTAATTATTTAATTAATTAATCATATATATATATGTATATATATTGCTGAAGTGGTCCAGTCACACTGGGGTCGGTCCTACCGGCCTACCGGGTCCCGGTATGGGATAAACCCCCGAAAACCTTTTTCAGCAATATCGATGTCGCGATCTCATCGGGACATATCTCGATCTCATCGGGATCTATTTAATCCTAATGCTCTCCATAATTGGAACTCAGTCCAATACTATTTCACAGATTCTCTGAAACACTCTTATGCGTGTGACCCTTTAGGTTCCCGGTTATGTTGGCCACTTAGATTAACAATTAATCTGAGCAAGTCATGAGCGGCGTCTAGCAACACATCATGACCCCCAATTGACCGGAAAGTAATTGGTTTGATGAATTCATCACGAACCAGATCACGAACCCTTCCATAGACAATTACTGTGCAATTCGTCCTTTCATCATCCTATACCCCACTTGGTTATGAGTATGATCAAAGTGTCAACTCTTCCTAGACTAAGTCTAGCCCAAGTGATATCAGTTCCTGTCTTAGGACTCATTACTTTATATGTCCATGAAGACACTCTTCATGACATATTTATGCTCTGGCCAGAGACTTAAAGTAATGATCCTGACAAGAGGCCATGGTATCTCTTCTGCTATCACAGAAGTGATGAATCCTTTATTGGCTACTCAATTACATTCGAATACCTCAAGATGTACCCAAGCACCACCCTATGAGTAACCTCTGAAAGGCAACAAGGAATGGAGTCAAAGCACAGAATCAATATCCAAGATATCCTTGAGTACCTCAAGTCTAAGGATACTTGCACCATTGCTATGATGAGATTATCACTGACATTAGAATAGGACATCCAAGTGATGATCTCATGGCAGGTCATCCAATGTACTTACCACCCTTAGTAAGCATCCACATGTCAACTCTAAATATCCCATATTTACAGTTTCTGAGATCCACTGCTTGATCCAATCAAGGAGTATAACATATGCTAGTCTGTCCGGATTAATGATGTCCAGTCTCATTAATCCTATGACTAAGGAGAATTTAGATACTGACATAATTGCACAAGGTAGGAATCTTAGGATTATGATCACATCATAATTTCCTTCATGCTATGTCATATATCATGGACTTCATTAATTTGATTAAAGATCAATATCAATTCATAAAGAACATCAAATAAATGAAACATGCCTTTATTTATTTATTCATAAAGTCTGTACATGACTATGAACAAAAAACGCTAAAGGGGATTGCCTTTAGGGCACTACTCTAACAATCTCATGATACTGTACACGTATAAGTCGACTTACACGGGTATACAAGTCGACTTATTAGTACCGAACTGGTATAAGTCGACTTACATCTTCATACAAGTCGACTTACACCTACAATTAGTTCATGTGATGAATGGAGAAATGAATGCTTATAATATGTGATATTATGTGATTGCATGTCATTTAGAAAATTGCCAACCCTAGGCTTTGCCATGCATTCATTATATATGAGATATATAATGAAACAATATAGGATAAATAATAAATTGCATCTAGACAAGATGGTATTTAAAACTTAAAGCCCAAAAAGATTGAGTGGGAGAGGATGCTCCTGTGAGAGTCCACGGTCTCCAAATGATGGCCCGTTTGCATGTGGTGAAGTGTTACTCCCCATCGGAGGGCATGGATCCTAGATCTTGCATGGTTTGGGTCTCCTTAAGGATAAGTCCACTTAATGATAGAAAATGTGACCTCCCACCGAGGCATGGTTTGTAGGTATCTTTAGTGAATGAATCAAATGGTTAAACACTCAACATTTTTTATCAATAAACTGCCTACCGTAGCTTTGTTGGTAAAAGTATGGACCAAATTAAGACGTTTCTTAAAAAATTGGGCATGAGATGCTTGGTAGTTTTTGAGTTGGAGGGTCCCAGTTTTTCTTTTAATGGATAAGATGGCCCATCGTCACTTAGTCTATTATAGATAAGAAAAATAACCGTTGTATAATGTTTTAATTTTTTAAGTTTTGTTAAATCTATCATCATGCATACATGCATCATGATTTTATACAAAGTTCCATAAATTGTTGACTAGTATGCTCATGTTTTAATAATTTATATTTTCAGACATAATCAACCACAAAATGAATCCACTTACCCTGCTCTTAACTAATAACAAATTGGAAAACGGAGACAATTTTAATGAATGGAGACGTAACCTTGACATTGTTCTTCAATATGAACGTAATTCATGGGTGTTAACTGAAAATGAGCCTACACCTCCAAGTGGAGATACAACTCCTTAGCAAGTCCAACAACATGAGCGTTGGCAGAATGCTGACAAGACTACTAAGTGTTATATTCTGGCTTCTGTCAGTAGCATGTTGCAAAAGCAAATTGCTTGTATAAAAACTGCTAGTGCAATGGTCCATCACCTACATGAGATGTTTGGTGTGAGGACTAGGTCTGCAAGAGTGAAAGCTATCCAAACCTTTCATAATCTCAGACAGAAACCTGGTGAACCGGTGCGGGATTACATGATAAAGGTAATCTTTGCGGTCACTGAGGTTGAGATGCTTGGGGCGGATATGGATGCGGACACGCAGATGATTATGATCATCAATAGCTTAAACTCTTCTTTTCAGCAGTTTAAGTTGGACTATGAGCTCAACAGCAAGGATTACACCTTGAGTGAGTTGATGAATACCCTCCAGAGCACGGAGGAGATAATGAATATTAAGGCTCATGGGCCAGAAGCTAATGTAGCTTCTTCTTCTAAGCCCAAGGAAAAGAAGAAGGGTCTAATGAAAAAGAAGGCCCAAACAGGGGTCAAGGCCAAATCCATGAAAAAGAAGGCCAAAGAGAACATCAAAGGAAAGTATTTCCACTGTGATGAGATGGGCCACTGGAAAAGAAACTGTCCATCTACCTAGAGTCCCTCAAAAGCAAACAAGGTATGGGCTTCGTAAGTTTTTTATAAACCAGAAATGTGGCAGATTTATTTACTTCTTGGATATTAGATTCAGGAGCCACTAACCATGTTTGTAATTCTTTGCAGGGGTTCTAGCAAAGGAAAAGATTACCTAAAGGCCAGTTTCAAGTCAAGATAGCAGATGGTTCCTATGTTTCAGCAGAATCAGTGGGAGTAGTTATCTTGAACTTTCCTAGTGGTCATAGGTTATATTTGGATCATGTTTATTACATGCCAATGATTGTAAGGAACATGATTTTTGCTTTTTGTCTAATAAAATCTGGTTATTCCTTATATTTTGAAAAGGTTGTTTCAATATATGAGAATACGAATTTTATTTGTGATGCGATAACTAAACAGGGATTGTTTTTTATAGAACCTATGAAAGGCTCAGTAAACACCACAGAATTGATAAAACCAAGACAATCCAAAATCTCTAGCATTAATTCAAAGTATCTATGGCACTTAAGAATGGGTCATATCAATCAGAAAAGACTTGACAGGCTGGTAAAGGATGGGATCCTTATGGACTTGGATAATGATCCATTACCCACCTGTGAATCTTATATTGAAGGAAAAATGACCAAAGCTTCATTTCCTTCTAAAGGAAACAGATCTGAATCCACATTGGACCTGGTACATACTGATGTGTGTGGGCCCATGAATGTACAAGCTAGAGGAGGTTATGAATATTTCATAATTTTTATAGATGATTACTCAAGACATGGCTATTTGTATTTGATGCATAAAAAGAGTGAATCTTTTGAAAAGTTCAAAGAATTCAAAGCTGAAGCTGAGAAGCAACTTGGCAAGCCATTAAAATAGCTTTGATCGGATCGAGGTGGTGAGTATTTATCCGAGAGTTCCAGAATATTTAATTGACAATGGAATTGTTTCAATTTGTCGACCTCGTACACCTCAATGAATGGTGTAGCAGTAGAGGAGAAATAGAAATCTATTGGAAATGGTAAGATCAATGATGTCCTACGCTAGCCTTCCAGAATCGTTCTGGGGATATGCCATACAAACGACAAGATATCTTCTTAACTTTGCTCCGTCCAAATCGGTGCCTAAAACACCTAGGGAGTTGTGGACTGGCCTAGTGCCTTCATTAAGGCATTTGAGGACTTGGGGCTGCCCAGCCCATGTTCTAAAGCCTGAATCCACAAAGATGGAACCAAGGTCAGAAGTATGTTTGTTTGTAGGATATCCTACGGGAACTCGAGGGTACTATTTTTACAGTCCTCATGATAAGAAGGTATTTGTGTCGACAAATGCAACCTTCTTAGAGGAAGAGTTTGTGAAAAATCACAAAGGAAGATGTGAAGTAGTACTAAAGGAGTTAGTTATTTCATCCAACCAAGAGTTGTTTTGGATATGACGAAACAAGATGTTGAAATGGATTCAAGAGTTGAATCAGAAGTGCAACCTGAACATCAAGGTGTGCCTAGACATAGTGGGAGGGTTGTGAGATAGCTAGATAGGTATCTGAGTTTAGGAGAAGGCTTAATTTCCATCTCGGACCAAGAAGAAATAGATCCCATTACGTATACACAGGTTATTAATGATGTTGATGCAGGAAAATGGCTCAAGGCGATGGAATCAGAAATAGATTCTATGTATACTAATGAAGTCTGGGTCCTTATAGATCTACCACCAGGTCTAAAAGCTATAGGGTGTAAATGGATCTACAAAAGGAAAAGGGGATCGGATGAAAAGGTAGAGACCTTTAAAGCTAGATTGGTAACTAAAGGTTATACTCAAAAGGAGGGTTTAGACTGACTTTTTCTCCGGTTGCCATGTTTAAGTCCATCAGGATTCTTTTGGCCATAGCAGCCTATTTCAATTATGAAATATGGCAAATAGATGTCAAGACCGCATTTCTTAATGGGGATCTTGAGGAGACCATTTATATGGCCCAACCAGAAGGATTCATTGAGCCAGGTAATGAGCATAAGGTTTGCAAGTTGCAAAGGTCCATTTATGGACTTAAGCAAGCATCTAGGTCTTGGAACATTAGGTTTGATAAGGCTATCAAAACCTATGGGTTCATACAAAACCTAGATAAGCCTTATGTTTATAAAAGAATAAAAGAAGGTAAGGTTACTTTCCTAATCCTGTATGTTGATGAAATTCTGCTTATTGGGAATGATGTGGGAATGTTATCTTCGGTTAAGGGATGACTGAATGAACAGTTTTCAATGAAGGATTTGGGAGAGGCTACCTATGTTCTAGTGATCAAACTTATAAGGGATCGAAAGAACAAGTAGATAGTTTTGTCTCAACTAACCTACATTGAGAATATGCTCAATAAGTTCACCATGCAAGATTCCAAGAGGGTTTTTACTCCTACTAGACATGGAATCAAACTTTCAAAGGAAAAAGCACCTAAAATCCAAGAGGAGGTTGAACGCATGCGTAACATTCCATATGCTTCAGCAGTTGGTAGTTTGATGTATGCAATGCTGTGCACTAGACCGGATATCTGTTACACAGTGGGACTGGTAAGCAAATTTCAGTCCAATCCAGGAATGAAACATTGGACTGCGGTTAAGTGTATACTTAACTATCTTCTTAGGAAGAAGAACTTAATGCTTGTTTACTCTGGAAGTAATCTTATTCCAACAGGATATACGGATTCTGATTTCCAATCAGATGTTGATTCAAAGAAATCAACTTCTGGTTCTATATTTACTTTAGAAGGTGGAGCCATAGTTTGGAGGAGTGTCAAGCAATCTTGTATTGCTGATTCGAATATGGAAGTTAGTATGTTGTCGTCAGTGAAGCAAAGGAAGCAATCTAGCTCCGTAAGTTCCTAAATAATTTGGAGGTAGTTCCAGAGGCAGAAAAGACCATTACACTTTATTGTGATAATAGTGGGGCAGTGGTTAATTCTAAAGAACCTCGGAACCACAAAGCTGCCAAACACATTGAGCGAAAGTATCATCTTATAAGGGAGATAATACAACGTGGAGAAGTGGATGTGGTAAAGATTCCCACCGAGCAAAACCTTGCTGATCCGTTCATAAAGACATTGACTCAAAAGAGCTTTGAGGGTCACCTAGAATGGATAAGAACGAGGGATATGTCAAACTTGCTTTAGGGCAAGTGGGAGATTGTTGGAGTTATGTAAATATAATTCCCTGGAAAGCAAGTGTATTTACATGTAGCTTTATCTTCTTGATTCATGCTTTGTAATGAAAATATTTATTATTAATAAAACAAAAGAGTTTGGTTTTATCTGTATGGGCATTATATATCTGGTCATAAGGTACCAAGATTCTTTTGTAAGTAATATACATATACATAGAGATGTATGGGAAACATGTATATTATTAGAATCTGAATTAATTGGTTCACAGTTGAATAATCAAGTTGGTCGCTTGATTATGATTTAGACTGTAGTGTTGCGATTTATCTCCATATAAGTAAAGGAGTTTACTTCAAGGGAATGGTGAGTTTCATATCATGATAGTAGTTGACTATCGATAATGACACTATTAAATGAATCTGGAATGAAGTATGTTTTCAAGAATAAAGTGGACTGTTACTTTAATCTTAAAACATTCAACTTAAGCATTCGCTTATTATGAACCATAATCTTAATGAGTGGTGAACTCATATATGTTTCATTATAATTCTTGATATGATCGGAATGGATTTTTACAGAGTATTAATCTAGTGTCTGCATGTTTGAATTATTCATTGAAACATGTATCAGGGAACATTCACTCAAATAAAGAGTTTATAGTGTTATCATCTCTTCTAAATATTTTAAGGAGATTTGGTGATTAAACTGGCACCAGTAGTTTGATGGACTAGCTACCCATCAAGTCTTAACACTGAGATGAGATCTTATGTGTTAATCACCATATAAAGTAAAATGAGTGATCTAGAAGGAAAAACCAACATAAGGGCAAAACGGTAATTTCACCATTTGTTGTGCGGATGGCTATAATAAGGTTCTAAATAGGGTTTGCAATTGGATATATTCTCATAATATTTAATAATTCAAGAGTTCAAATAATTGTCTTTAGTGGAATGACATTTAGTTAATAAGCTAGAATTAATTCCAATGAGATTGAATTAATTCTGGGCTTATTGGAGCTTGAATTATCAAAGTCCAATAAGATTCCCCACTTGGCTTTAAGGAAGGTTATCAAGCTAAGTAAGAAATATAAATGGAGGTTAATTAGAAGCCCATAATTGAATCTTGGGCTTGGTCTAATTAAAGAAGCCCAAATGTACATTTAGTAATGGTTTGGTTTTTGGTTTTTGGTTTAATGTAATTAATTAGATTAATTATATTAAAACAATTTTTTTAAGAAGAAGATAGAAATTTCGGTTATTCCTAGGTTAAATGTGTAACCACACATTTGACATTAAAATGCTAAATAAAGATGGTCTTTATTATGGTTAATCATTATTAAATGGAGTCATGAACTTACCATTAAATGGTTTAATAGTTGTCTTTTAATGTTGGCTTGTAACCTATTTGCATTCATTAGATTAAAGATGGAAGATGTACATTAGATGGACCATATTCCTTCTTTCTTCTTGGAAAAACCGAAATTGGGTATTGAATTTTAGGTTATGGTCTTTTCAAATAGCAATCATAAAGATAAATGAAGATAATCTCATTTATTGGCTATTTTATGAGTGATTAATGAAAGAAGTGATGCATTTGATGCCTCTCTCGCTTTCCATCCATGCATATATGAAATTGGTAGGCAAGAAAGAGTTCTGGCATGTTCTTTACACCTTCTCTCCTTTCATGAAAGAGAGAATCGAAAATACCAATTGAAAGAGTTTCAATTTTGCTTCTTCTTCTTCGAAGAAAATCTCCTACAAACATTTTCTTCTCCTTTCCCACCAAAGGATTTTGTTAACCTAATTATCCTTGAAGAACATGTGGTAAATATAATTGGTTGAGGATGCTACAACAAGGAGAAAGTAGATTGCTAAAGGAAAAGAGTCAAAGGCAAAGGATTTGGATACACGAAGAAGGAGAGGATAGCGTAGCGAGGATTTAAAGCTGTAGCGAAAGAGTCGGTAATACTCCTGATCTTGTTTATATTTTATTATCCTTAGACCATATCATGTATGGATTGGCATGTTGATTTGGATTTGTTGCTTCCGCTGCAAGTAATGATTTCTTAAAAGTTTTGAAATCTACCGTTTTTCTAAACAAAGCATGTTTTCTTTTTCCGATCCAACAACTAGTACGCTCAACAAGATTGTAAATGGAATTTAGCAATATTGATCACCTACCTCAACACATTAGGGGAGTTTTTTCTTTAGATAAACAACATTTTCCTTACATAAGATGATTTCTCTAGTTTTACAAAATAAATTAAGTTTAGATTTAAATACATGTTATTATTTTATCTGTTATCCTTTAATCTCTTAGACGCAATGGTTACTGCCTACGTCACTATAATTTTGCCTTTTGAGGTTAGGTTTATATCCCTCTCATACATGTAAAAAAGCTTTTATTGTTCAAAAAATGGATAACCATCCTCTCTAGGGTACCGTTCTTGGTTTAAAAAAGGGATGTATGGCTAGTTTGGTCTTTTTAAAGCATGTACAATTTTCCTATTTCATAAATATAATTTAATTTTTCAAAAAATGATAAAACTTGAGAGGGAGAGAATGTTGGTTACTTTTATTGATGGCCCAAATCATGCTTTATTAATAATAACCTTATATTAGGGAATTAACTCAAAGAAATTGACACTACTATTAACTCCCTTTGGTTGGTTTTAAGGGACTTCAATAGTGTGTTATGTAGCTCTAAGGTGAAGGCTACTCTTTAATAAGGAACTACTTGGGTGACTTTAAAGACTATGCAAGTTCCCTATATATAACTGATCTTAAGATGGAAAACAACTTCTTCACACAGAGTAATAAACAAATAGTACATTGGTTTTTAAGGGAAAAACTTGATAGAAATATGATTATTGTTCAATGGTTATTGTTGATTGCAAAACCAATTCACTAGTTTTACGCTCAAAATTGTAAGTATACGGGGTATAACTTGTAGTATAAAAAAAATATCGATCCCTCAGAGACTGTGTTTAGTCATTACTTAATTCAGGTTGTTTTGTTTGAGGATCATTTTTAATAAATATAAACTAAAAAATTAAACTAAATCAAACAACTAATAATGAACAAATGATAAAGCAAAAATGTAAAAACTTGGAATTCAAGATTTAACGATTAGAGATCAGTTTTTCCCTATCTTTTCTCCCTCCTACCTTATTAATTGAATTGTGCCTTCCCTAAGATGTCCTAATTATTAACTACCCTCTCTCAAGGTGTAATTAATTTTCCCTAGCCAAATTAAATGGAAATGTTTAAGCAATCTCTTAATCTATAGAATTAGCCCACCAATTCAACTAGTTATGAAGTTATCTTATAGGTAATAAACTAATTAGCCGAGATCTTTCTCTAACTAATCAATTAACTTGATGAATGTAGGTTTAAAGAGTGTCAATTCTCATTGTACAGCCCTACACAATTTACCCAACTCAGTTTCTGAATATATTGCAAGGTATAAGCTCAACATTCATCAAAAGTATCATTCATTTAAATCAACAAAGTATGAGTTCAATAAGTAGTTCAAAAGTAATCTCTACAAATAACTCGGCCGCTTATAATGTCATTAACATCCCCAACAACCATAAAATCCATAATAAAGATGATAGAAGAGAAAAACGAAATAAGAACTAGATGAAGAAATCTCCTCTTTTTCTTTGCCAAAATATGGAAAATTTGGAGTTGGTGTGCTCTTTGCCTAATTTGGAATGGAAATTTTGATTTTCTACCTCTCTCTAGGCTCTAAATCTATTTTTTTTAACTTGAGGAGGCAAGTTCTCATGACACCATCTTCAACCCTAGGGATTTGTGCCTTTATATAGTCACAAGAACCTAAAAATAATTGAAATCCGTGTGTCTTTTCGGGTTAGGGATCCCACAATTATGGGAATTAGCATGAATCCTGTGATTGTGGGTTCTTGTCTTACAACTTCTCCACTTCTTTTCTCCTCTATTTGTCCCTAGCTCAATCACAAAGGTGGCCACTCTCCATTCCTATATCAAAATGATCAATTCTTACCCTAAATCAACATCAAACATAAAAGAACAACCATGAAAAGAATAACCATGAAGATCAAACTAAACAAAAACATACAAAATAAGTACTAAAACCCGACAATAATAACCTATTATGCAAGAAACACATGCCAAATACTTAGAAAAACCCACATTAATACGCAACTATCCGCTATCATAATTCCCTTCAAGCAAAACTAACTTGATAGAACCTTTATTTTTGATCACTCACTAGTAATAGTATAGAATTAGAGTATTAAAAAAAAAGAGTTTCCCATTCATATTCGACAATTACGTTGCACATGATGCATGTTTTGAAGAGGCACTAGTAAAGGGGCTTAAAGTAGTAGGCAAAAAATGTATATTTTCTTAAGAAAACTGCAACAGTTGAAGGAACAAAATACTAAAAGATTGGGAACACTATATATAAGTTTACTATAGCCAGAGATAAGTTGATTAGTATCCAAGCCTTGCTTTACTCACACCATACTGATTGGAAGCTTCACAAAAAAAGAAAAGGAAGCTTTGATTAATTAAAACTAGTGACTATCTATCAACCAATCCATCCTAAGGCAAAGTTCTAGAATTTATTAGCTTACCAAAGAAGGCAAGAACTCATATTTTTCAATAAATTAGTACTCTACATGAATTTTAATAGAATCACATCTTTTAGGAGGGACAATGGATCTTATGTATACTCCTAATATGAATTAAAATGGGAGATTCATGATTATTTCACCATTAGTTATGGTTTTATTCCTAAATGCTCTTCTTTGGTGATTTGATAAGCTCCATCACTAAGGAATAAAATAGTCTTCAACAAAAAGAATTTGTGACTAAGACCTTTGATGCAAATAATGTTGAGAGTGTTGTTTTTGCTCTCAATCCCAATAATGCTCTATGTCCAGATGGAATGCATTTTTCTTCCAAAAGTCTTAGCCAATGTTCACAAACTTGATCATATAAGATATGCTAGGGTTCTTCACTAACAATAAGATGCTTAACGAATTAAATAAAACCTTTGTTTTCTAAATTCCCAAAGTGCAATCCCTATAAACCTTGAAAGAATTTAAGCCTTTTTATATTATAACATTTGAAAATATAATTTCATTACTAAGATGATTGTAGATAAACTCAATACTATGCTAGCAAACTATATTGATCTATTCTGGGGAATATTCATTAAAGAAAGAATAATTGTAGATAACATCCTAATATTGTAAGAACTTCTCAAAACTATAGAAAGAAGCAAGATAGAAAATATTGTGCTATCAAAATTTACTTTCATAAAGCTTTTGATACAATGGATTGGAAATTTATTCTCAATGTAATAAAACCTTTTATTTTAGAGACTTATTTGTGTAATCGAATAAAGAATGTATTTCCACATTCTCCTATAGTATCCTAGTAAATAGAGAACCTACCAAACTCATCCAAAGTACTAGAGGGATGAGACAAGGGGATCCTCTATTCCCTTATCTATTCATAAATAGAATGGAGGTTGTAATAGCTTATTCTTAGAAATTTAACTTTTAGATTGAATCATCATATGAGAATTCATGAAATGCATTTCATTTACATACATCGCATTTGCATATATGCATGAATCATGATCTAGGGACATTGTAAAAATAGTACATGCATTCATTGATATATCCCAAGGTATGAAAGATCTTAAATGATTATGACATGTTTGTGTATTGATTATGTTTTAAATTTTGTTTGACGAATTATAATTAGTGAATTAGGAATTTATTTTTCTAATTGAGTGATTGATAAAGTGATATGTGCGTTTAGTCTAAGAAAAATGTTAAAAGGGCAAGATAAAATGATACATGGGATTTTAGGTTGAATGAGCCTATAAGATGGTGACATGTGGCATCAATAATAGAGTGACAATTGCCTTGAATAAAAGAGAGAAAAATGAAGGTATAGTTGAGTGACATATGGTCTAGAGATTAAATGACAAATGGGTTAATAAGGGAGTGATATTGTGAGTGTAGGAGAAAAACATATAGCTTGGCTCTTAGCTTGACACTTGGCATGACACATGTCTATCTTCTTCACCACACACCTTACCCACGTCTCTCACACTTTCAAGACCACGTTCTTTCATGTTTTGGTCTTATGTTTTCTTCTTCTTTCCTCCCACCTATGACACTTTTACACAATCCCTAAAAACCCTTAAAGTTTTACTAAAATTTAGTAACCCTTACCTTGTAAATTGAAACCCTTTAATCCCATCTTGTTTTTAATGCACGTTTGATGCATGGGAGACTTGCTTAACTTATTGATTAAGGAAATCTTGAGACAAAAAGGTAAATATTTGACTAACTTATTGAGTTATATGTGAGCAAAACATCCATAAAGATTGGTTAGGGATGAATTGAGATGAATTACATGTAAGGTTGATGATGAGATGTGCTTAAAATGTGATGAATGAATTGGTTTTGTTTTGATGTATGAAAACCCTAGGTTATAAACTATTTTGAGAATGAATTAGGCTGAGATTAGAGGTATGTTGAAGATGAATTTATGCTAAAGAAAGATGCTAATGTAATGTTCTTGGAATGGAAAAGAACTAGGGTGTAACATGTAAGATAGTAAATGAAAACATTTGTTTAATTGATGATGCCTAAGAGATAAATTATTTATGAATTGTCAATTGAATGGTTTTGGCTTGGAGTTTGAGATGAAATGATGAGAAATTGAAGTATCCTTAAAGTATAAGTGAGGTACAGATGAAGAACTATCATTATGGAGTTAGAGTTTGGAAGAAAATTTGAAGAAAAAGGAAGGTGGGTCTCAAATCACAAATTCCATGATCGTGCGAATTGTATGGTTCCTTTCCACGATAGTGGAAATGCTTGGCAAAAAGGAAAGTTTGTGTTCTGTGTTCTAGTTGAGTCATATATGGATAAAATAATATACATTAATACTTTTAGACTTAATTAGGGTTTAAAATGAGCTTAGTTTGATGTTGAATCAATTGATTAAGTGTTTGATGAGTTTAGGTTCTTAAATGATGTTATAATTAAAGAAATGTTTGTTTGATATCAATGCATATGAATTTAGAAATTATGAGATGTTAACAGCATAAGGATGTTTTTTGAACACAAACTATGATTAATGAGTGAGTAAGATTTGTGTATAAGGTTACATACTTGGGATAGTCAATTGAGCATGCATTGAATATAACATATATACATGTGTAATATTGAGCACTTATTTGATTAAATAAGTTAGTAATGTCTAAATATGTGTGTATTCTATGATATAGAAGCACAAATTGACCGATAACATCTAGACATTGCCAGATCAATAAGGAAATAGCTAATTTGGAGTAAACTATGAGTAACCTAGATGTGTGATCTCAATTAGATATGTATTTTTGTTTGAATTGTTTTCATTTAATCCTTATATCTATACATATTGAAATGATTTTGCTATGATTGTGATATTGATGATTACAGACATTTGATTGTCCGAGTAGTTATTGGGGACTATATTGGGAGTGTTAACTATGTGTATATGAATGTGGGAAATAAATGTTCAACTGAATATTGAATGCTAGACTTGGGTTTGATGAATGTGATAAATGATAGTGTACACTAGATGAAAGTGATTGCTAGAATATTATGTGAAATGATGCATGTCATGACATTGATATTTATGATTAGATAAAGTAGATATAACCGGAGTGACCAAAGTGAAAAAGGAGCTTAAAGCTAAAAAATGTGTGTATAAAGCCATAGACTAAACGGTTAATAAGCTTGGTATCTATAATGGGTACGGGAAATCATTTAAAATGAGACCGGTATCTGCAATAGATACGGGACAGTTAAATAGATGCTCGATCACAACAAAATTAAAAAAAAAATGGAGTCACATATACATTTGCATATATATGTGAGGAATTTACTAAATTGTGTTGAAATAGTAATACAAAATATTTGTGTTCCCAATGTGTTTTATTAAGATGTGAGATACATATATTGTGATTTGGTAGTCAATTAAATGATGTGATAATTGGGATTTGATTTTAAATAATGTGATGTGTTTGAGAACTTGGATAATATGTGTTTGCGATATTTTCTCCTGACTTGAGTGAACACATCGATGATGGTTTAATCACTGAGTTCACAAACTCATCAAAATTGCATTGTTGATTTTCAAATACCGAAACAACCTAGCTTCTAAGAAAATCTGATAGTAACCTAGCATTGTCGATTTTGGAACCAAGAATAGCTCAAAGGTTTGGTCAGCTGACACTGAAGCGTCTAGATATAATGTTTTGGTCTAGTACCTAATTTTATGATATACATATGGTATAGAGTTGTGAGCTTTGATATGCCATGTATTGTATAAATAGGAGTTATTAGTATAATAACACAATGAATATTTATGTTTATGAATCAAATGCAAGGAATGTAATGACAATGTATGCTTATGTTCATGAATGAAATGAGAGAACTTAGTTTTTTTTGAAATGTTTATGTTCTATATGATGCCATGATAATGGATGTGACTGCTCTAACATGACATTTCTGTAGGGTTTGTGCTCGAATGTTCTCTAGAATGTCAGGTATGTGCTTCATAAAAGTGGGATGTTACAATTTTGGTATCAGGGTCTGGTTTGGCATCTCCATAAACATATAAGAGTCATTTGATATGATGTCTAGCCAGAAATTCGTATAGTGATAACAATTGTTGTCTATTATAGGTCGTCCGCCATAGGGACCAAGTTGTCAAATCATCTGACCTTGAGTCAATATGACCCAATAAAAAGTCTCCTATGCCCCAGTTTGAGCCAATACCCCCGAGAGTACTTGATAGGGGAGAAAGGAAGTATGACAAGCTTAGGAAATAGGGAGTGCAGAGAGTTAGTTAGAAAGGACAGAAAGAATATTGGACCAGATGGATTATGAACTGGATGAGAGGTTTGATTAAGTCGTTTTATTACTATAAGGTTCAACTTACCAGTGGTGGAAGACCGTTCTCGGTAGTTCTGTCTGACCATGTAGATTGACTTGGGAAGACTTTTTAAGGGTCTTCAAGGACAACTACATGCCAAAGATCTACCTAGATCAAAAGATGAGGGAGTTCATCGATTTAAAATAGGGGAATCTCACAGTAGCTAAGTATGAAGTGCGGTTCAATAAATTGATGGGGTATGCTACAACGTTGATCCCAACTGAGGAGGACAAATGTAGACGGTTCGAAGATGGGTTGAATATGGAAATCAAAATGAGGATGACAATTACCAATTTGAGCAGCTTTATTGAGTTGAGAGCTACTTCTATCAGAATTGAACAGCTATTTAAAGATGGACAATCAGAGTATAGGTAGGAGTTTAGAATGAAGACGCCTGGAAAATTTATATTTTAATTTGGCAGAAGATTCAGTAAAAGTTAGAGTACACTATCATAATCACAGTCGAGATTGAGACAGTCAGAGTTTAGGTTGAGAAACAGCTTTGGTTATTCTGGTAGAGGTCAGGTGTTTGGAAGACAGACTTATAACTGGCCACCACCCCAGATGCCTAGCTGTGAACATTGTGGGAAGAAATATGCTGGTGAATGTTGGAAGCTATCAGGAGCTTGCCTATATTGTGGCTACTTTGACCATCATATCAAAGATTGTCTGTTGGACTCCGCTTGCTCCTGAAGCCCAACTCTTTCGAAATCATGAAACTCAAGCTTGCTATGATACCACAACTGTTGGACCCTGTTCCCGGAGCCTAACATTCGGAGACACAAGCCTTGAGCTTATTTTCTTGAAGGGTCATTTGCTGTCATTCCACAATGGTGGTGAGCGCACACTAATCAAATCACCAAAATCATAAGTTGTCTTCTTAAAAAAATGTATCTTTAAGTCTCTAATTTTCTTTGAAGCAAGAATCACCTCAATCGGAGTTCTACAACTCAAGATATGCTTAAAAAGGCTAAGTGTGCTCATGCCCCAAACATGCCCTCCTAACCTACCTCTCACTTACTTTCATGAAAACTCTCTCAAATCAACTCCAAATGGTACCAATTTTTATGGAGAGAAATATATATGTTTTAGGAATCCATTGGTCTAATAATCAATTCAATTGGAGGTCGGATGATGGAGTTATGTCCAAAATAGTAAACCATGTTTACATCCGAAATCAATTTAAACCTCTCTTGGCGAGATCGCCATAACTATTAATCTAGATGTCTTAATGAGTTCATCTTTGAACCATTAGAAATAATACATCTATACCTACAACTTTCATGAAGATCACAAAATGAGATTCGGCCTCTAAAAGTGTCAAACATCTCCATTTCCTCAAGTTGACCAGTGAGTGTCCGCTAAATGGACATGAATCGAGTTTAGAGTCCCAAATTGTAACATCTCGTCACCGATGGGAAGGTTATATTAGTAAATTGGGACGGGTTAGGATTTTATTGCATATTTTAGAGGAATGAGTCAATTGGCATATGCACATATAAGTACATGCATTCATGACATTTTCCCGGCATTTAATTGTGATACTGATGGGAATTGTGACTTTTGGTAAAATTAGATTTGATTATGATTTATTGGGAATTATGGAACGTTTGGGTCTGAATAGTTGAATTAGAAATGTTTTAGAGATTTCCGTCAGTTGATAATGACCCTTAGAAATTTTTCTAGAAAATTAGGAGAAAATGTCCGGACCGAAAATTTTTCGAGTGACGGACCGATCAATTTTATAAGACTGAAATGACTGTCTAATGGCTATGGAAATTTAGAATTTTGATTTTAGATATTAATTCGTCCAGCCATTGAAATTTGGAGATGAATTGGATTGGGAACGAAACTGAAAAGAGAAAGAGATTTACTTGTATTATGAGGAAATTGTCATGTGGCAATGTTTTAGGGATGAAGGCTTTTAGAGTATAAATGCCCTAAGTTTTCAAATCCCCTCATTTTTGATAGAAACCTTGTTTCTTCACCTAGGGCATGATTCTTCTCCCCTTTGATCGATTCTCCTTCTTCCTCCTTGTGTGATTTTGTTGTCCAAGTGTTGCTTGCTTTTCCTTGTACAAAGCTTAACTCTAAAACCCTTGAGTGATGAAGAATCGTGAAAGGAGAAGAGGGAACCATAGGTGTTTGTATCGTGGAGATTTTCGGAAGATTTGAAGATTCGAGGCTCAATTTGGTAAGTGATTGGCTTTAATGTTGTTATTAGTGAGTTAAATGCATTCATGGGTTTGATTGTGAATGGTTGGGGTAGTTATGGGTGAGTTATGGAGGTTTTTAGTGAGAGAAATGGGAAAAATTCATCGGAGAAGGCGATCGGAGCTTCGCACGTCGCGACGTGAGCTGGGGGCCTCGACTCGACGAGTAAACAGTTACTCACCGCGGCGAGCTCGGCTGGACGTCGCGGCGAGCGTGCAGTTTTACGCCGTGGCGAGTCCATTGCTTATGCGTCGCGACGAGCCTAAATGAAAGTGTTCGCCGCGGCGAGCGACCCTTTTTACGCAGCGGCGAGCGTTCCTAGGTCGTGATGAGGGCAAATTTTTGAATTGATTTGGTTTGGTTTTTGTGGCATAACTAATGGTGTAGACCTCCAATTGAGGTGATTATTGATTCGTTATGATCTAAAAAAAGAGGTCTATAATTGAGGTAAAGAAAGAAAGTTTGAAATCAAATGAGCGAGATCTTGAATATTGAAAGAAAGTGGATATGGTTTCCTATTGCCATTTAAGGATTGTTTCATGATAATTGGGGTATATTTGTGAGATCTTTGAATTTAAGAAAATGTTGTAGAGAGTTTAGAAACTGAGCATAAAAGGTGAATTTGATCTAGAGAATAGTGATATTGATTTTGAGGTAATATCCTAGTGGATATGACGTGATAAATTGACTGGATATTAGAATTGAAATTTGGGAGTTCCGTAATATGTTATTGAATTGAAACGAGTCTTTATTGATCAATTGAGTGGAAAGTTAGATTTGACAAAAGAAAGTGGAAATTTGGAAATAGCACTGGGAAGCTCATGAATAGGCATCGTACATCTTTTATTTAAGGCATGTGCATCATTGAATTATTTTTGACTGTGCATTAGTAATTGGGTAATTCTTTGATTGTTTTAGAGGCACCGATGGAACAATTCCACGGATATTGTTGGGACTTCCAGGCTGTAGCTCGGAAGTATAGGTGAGTAACCTAGTTGGTTCCTCAATCTTGATGTGTTTAATATTATGCACTGATGCCATGTGGAGATAATGGATGGATATGTGTGTTTGATTTTGATTGATTTCAGACCATGGGTGTCCGAAATAATGAGAACTTTATATTGAAGTGCTATTGTGTGTAAATGATCATGAATGCATCAATGAAAGAAATTGTAAATGTTTATGATTGAAATACCGGACCGAAGGTCCGAAAGAATGGGAAATGGGACACTGAAATGTAGACTGATTGTAAATGGAAATTGGGACATATGCATTCATGCATAAAGGCATGCTCAGATAATGATAGTTGTGACCTGAGTCACTACTGATACTGAAAAGAGCCTTGAGCTCGAACACTATTACTGAACCGAGCCTCGAGTTCAAGGGGAGTTAGTGCATTCCCAGAGGGCTCTCCTACTCCTTAGACGCGTCTGATTGTTGATCACTGTTTATGCGCTCGGTCACAACACTGTAATAAACTGGAAAAGAGTCACATGTGCATTGCATACAAATATGATAACTGATTTATGAAATCGCATGAGTTCTGTAAATTTTTATATGATAGTACTGAATGTGTAATTGAATGAAACTGTGAATTGCTTGCGATATGCATAAGTTGAGTGAACCATCGATGATGGTTTCTCACTGAGTTTGCAAACTCACCCAACATTGCAATTATTTTTCAAGGATCGACGAGTACCCCGTTAGTGAAACGGGAGTATGATTACTACAAGAGAGTCAGAGTTTGAAGTCGGGATCAGTTCACTTCTGCATTTGTGTCATTCTGAATTATGTGTAAATTTGTATTTCCGCAAGATTAGTACTGTTATTGCCGAGGGCCCCAATTGATTAATGCTGTATTGTAATTTGATTACTGAAATAGTGTTTTGATTGAAAATATTTTCATATCGTGGGCCCAAATTGTTTACTGATTTACGCGCACTCGATTTTTTTCTAAAAGAAAAATGTATTACCGAGTATTTAAACTGTTTTGACTGCTCTAGCGTACCACCCTCGTGAGGCACGTGCTCGGATATCATCATCGATATCGGGTTCGGGTCTTGCGGGAGTGGGATGCTATATTTGTGGTATCAGAGCCCAGAAGTACAATCTTACATGGGCATTCTGAAAAATGTGTCAAGTTACATGCATGTAAGTCATGTCACGGCAGACAGTGACAACTGATCCCCAGTCTAGTATATGAGTCACATGCATGAGTATGTCTCGGTCGTTTAAGCGGTTAGAATAGAGAGGAAAATGATAATGTGTTAGAATGCTATAAAAGGAAGTTGTGGATGTCGTGAAATAAGAAAAAGTGTATGGTTCGATTAGATAAAGGAAGATAAAGTGTATTGGTATTAGTGGATGTAAGTGTTACATTGAGGTATATCCTTAAATGTGGGATAGAAATGAAGTTATAGTTGTGGATTGATAGAGGAAAATAGAAATATGATAGAAATGGAAAGAGTTCAAGTGAAAGTGGATGAAAATAAAGTGTTCTATGATATAGAGAAGTTACAATTGGGATTGATTATCATGACGAGAGTTATGAATAATGATTTATGACTGTGAATCAATTAGTGAGAAATCAAGAGTGATTATATATCTATGATATTGATTTGAGTGTGAAAATACATGGGTATGATGCAATAATGAAAAGATTGAAAGGTAAGACAATGATACTGATAAATGAAAAAGTTGTTCGGGTTTAGTTGCTTTGCCTAAGTAAATGCATTCCTGATTATGGGAAGCAATTAATGAGTTAGTGGATAATTGCTAGTCCTATTCTTATAGATTACTATAAGAATCCAATATGAGTTAGAATAAGAAGTGAAAGTGCTTATAATGATCAATTGGGAAAGAAGTGAAACTGTTAAGGATGTTAGCATAGGTAATGAGCTTGAGGATATAAAAGAAGGACATGAGTATAGCAAAGTCCCCATGATCGAGATCTGGTACCAAAAAGAGAAAGGTTATCTAGAATTAAATAGGATTAAAGTGTTCTTAGTAATATAAACTACTGATGGGTAAAATGATGTGAATACATTTTCAGATAAGATGTGATGATTATAGCGATGTATACCAAGATATTAGAGTAAATGAAATTGTTTAAGTGCCCTACAGAGTCCCATTATAAGGGATGTTCTGATCTTGTAAGGCATGGCATGAACTGCTCTCATTGGGATATTATGTATAGTTGACATTGATCTTCTCGAGGTATTAAGAATAACTGATATTTAGTGATGAAAAATAGTTGATTGATAAAGTTTTATGAACAGTATTAATGATTGATAAGGTTTAGTTGATCTGATGATTTGATTTGAGAGGAATCATTGAAGAGATAATTCGGAAATGAAGTAAAAGTTAATTTTGGAGTCCTAATTCTAGCAGAGAATCAAGCGTAAGTGGTAGAAAATGCTACTGAAAAAGTGTACATTATGTTGATGAGATGAACCCGATTATGTAAGAGAATTACTGAACATTAAGGAAATATTAATTGCGAATATGAGGAGAAAATAGGTTCGTGTATATTTTGTGTAATTATGTTCTGAAAGTACGAGATGGATATGATGAATGTTTATTCAACTCAGGGAGTGATCAATCGCAAATAAATTGGGTTATGTGGAGAAAATTAGTGTAAAGGAACAGACGAAAAAATACATCATTGTGGAATTGAGAGATTTCTCATTGGGAAAAATCAGATTCATAAAGAGTTATAAAAATCAATTATGGGTATAAGGAATTTTAGATTGTAATTGCTAGAGACGATAATGCCCCTGATAGTATTATACTACTAAAAAGTAAAGTGTCTTAATTGTATTTAGAATGGATAGTGACTATGATCATCGATGATCGATTAAATGCATTTGAAGAAGATAAATTGGCATAGTTGAGGAATTTGTTTATCATGCAAGTTTCATAAGAGTAAATCTTAGTTGATCAAATAAATAGTGGATGAATTGGTATACGAATATGGCACTTTGGGAGACTCAATGATGATAGAGGTGTTGATAAAATGCGAAATGACAAGGAATATATGTATACGAGATTTGGAGTTAATTAGAACTAACTGAATGCTGGATACGTCCAGAAATTGTCAAAGATTTTCTAGCTTTAGCTTTGACAAAAATGTTTGAGGAAAAACATGTGAATAGTATGACTGATAATTATAAAAGAGACTTTTGGAGATTTTTCAATATATACTAAAGTGTCCCAGTAAAGGTTATGATGCGATCTATTGAAATTGTGTAAAATGATTTTATGTACCTAGGGATATATATAACTTCGTGGGCTATATTGTGATTGATGATTTGAAATTTGTTGTACTGAGTGTTGCTTTAAAAGCTTGGAGACATTAATTGTACAGAAACATTTATGGATATATCCATGGATATTCAAATCAATAATGATCGAGATATTTCGAGAAATTGAAAACAATTGAAAAGGATTAAGCGATTGAATATTTCAAATTAGGCTAGTGATGTAATCAAATGGATTGAACAAAGAATTCAATAGCAAAAATTGGGCGATAAGGTTATTAAATCTAGTGTATTACTATTGAGTGTTAATAGTCGAGCTAGCAAGAGGCAAAAAGAAAGTATTATTAGCTATTGGAATTCCAAAGTAGGTGTGCATCAAGAAGGATTGACAAAACCCGAATTGAGGATTTAGAAATTGTGAACCTTATTGAGGAATTGAAACTGACTCCATTTGTTGAGTATAGTGATATGTATAGTTCGATTTAGAAATTTGGGTATTACCCACTAAAGAAACTGTTAGAGAAATTGCGAGGAACGAGCAGAGCCTGATGTTTTAGTAAGAGTACATCGAAAGAGTAATTGATGGTTTAGAATGAAAAGTCGAATGATTAGATGTGTGAATAACCAACAGCCTTGACTGTTGGAGACAAATGTAAAATTGATATGTTTGGAATTCATAGGGACATGAGATTGATTTATAGTCTAGATTGATTGTGAGTATAGCAATTGTTTATTGGTGACACCATTTGAACAGTGTATTATGTTGATGAGTAAAATGAATCTGTAATAGGGATTAAGAAATCCAAGTAAAGGGGTAAGGATTTGAGTTGTTTATTATCGAGGTTATTATAATATTATGAGATTAGTGTTTTAACACTAAAGAGATGTAATCTGATAAGTGATAAATGAAATGCTTCGAAGTGTATCGCCGCAGTCAAGATACACTTAGATGGAGATAAAAGTTTATATAGTGGCCTCTAGGTGACTGGCTGTTTGTTGGGCTCAGGCCCCGGATCCCCGATTCCCGAGGGCGGCCCTTCAGGCTGCGTCGGCGATGGGCGCCCAAAACCGTCGGACCCGATCCCAACATTTATACATATACATATAACCATTCGATTCACACATACATATACTCATACATTCCAGCACTTACACATGTATCTAAATATGAATTAAACTCATGCCATTAGTATTCAAAATCATACGAAATATATAACAAAGTGCCAATCCAAGATACATGAAATATGCTCCATGAGAGTATGCTCGGAGGGACAACCAAAATACAAACTTAATAAAAATCTCCTAATTAGCTCGAAGTTTCTGATGCCTCGCAAGATCAACAGTCGACTTGTTCTGCACCTGAGGAGGGAAAAAATAATGGGTTGAGCTACACAGCTCAGTGGCTAATATCATCATAGCCATCGGCAACTAGCATAAATCCCAGCATATGGATGTATATATATTATATCTATACAAACATTAATTCAAACATTCACTTGCTACTCAAACAATTTATGCATTCAATATAATTAATTCAATCCATAATTATGTCACAAAATATGCTTCACACAACGAACAATTCACATATGCAATGCACAACACAATGGCTCGAGGGTTCCATGGAAACAAAAGGGAGAAACCGAAGTTTAACCCTGAACGAAATGAGTCCATTCGGAGCTCATAGGCCACAAGCGGGCAGCCGGAGAAGGCTCTTGTCTCACGGTAATGCGTGATTTAACGAAATGGTTCCACTCTCGCCCAAACAAAAGCACATAATCATGCTCATAATCATTTTGTCATATGGTATTCTTTCCTTTAGTCAAAATGCCGTGACCGAAGTCGAGACATAACATGCTCAAAATCAAAATGTCATGCTATCCATTTCCATGATTCTTTCAAAATATAAGATATCAAAATCATTCAATTCATCACATTTAAACATGCATCATCTATAACATATATTCATACATAGGCAAGAATTTGCCTAATCACACAATAACTATAATTATATTACCCACCTAAGATAGCTCGAGTAGTCGACTCACTGGTGTCCTTCCTCTTGCGATGAAATCGGGTCAACTTGGTTTCCTAAAACAACCAAGTTTCCATCCAATCAATATCCACATAAAATAATCAAAGCTTGGAAAGCCAAAATAAAGCATTAAAAGTCTCCACCCGACTCCCATCTAAATTCTCAAAACCTTCGAAACAATTTCCGAACTTCCCTTCTTCATACACTCGTAGCCCTTGATCTCTAGTTTATAATGAATCCAAAATCACCTCAATTGGACATCTACATCAAAAGATATGCCCAAAATACTAAAAATTTCATTTTTGGACAAAAGGGGGGTTTGCCATGACGTTCGGCGTTCGCCATGGCGAACGAATCATGCTCGTCATGGCAGTACACGCCATGACGTCTGCTCTTCATGGCGAACTAAAGTCGACGTCATGACGTCTCCTTCCAAGACGTCGCGACGTCCACGGTGATTTCACACATCGCGACGAATAAAATATTTAGACGTCGCGACGTGGCTCTCCTTCCTCGCACGCCGCGACGTGTTCATATACATGTTGCGACGTCCGGGTCGAGAAACCGACCCCGAACTCCAATTTTCCAGCTTTTCTCACTTTAATCCTTTCCCAAACACAAATGCAACACAAACAAATTATAGATCAAGACTTATACTACATTTCTAACCCATTCTAAGCTTCAAATCCATCACAAACACATCAACCCAAGAAAATCCCTACATTTACACCCAAAAACCCTAAATCATCGTTTTCACTCAATCCAAACTATCTTAAGGTTTAATCCATCCAGAAAAAAGATAGAAAGGAGTTAAACTTACCGGGTATTGCTCCAAAATTGTCGAAATCTCCAAAGATCGCAGCTCTCTCTCTTCCTCTTCTCTTCTCCTTCACGACGACGTGCTCTTCCTCTTTCTCTTCTCTATTTCCTTCTTTTTCTTCTTTCTTTTCTTTTCTAATTTCTTCTTAAACCTAACCTAAAGAAAATACAAAGACCAACTTACCCCTCTTTACAAGCCTAAACCCATTCAAACCTAAGCAATCTTCCTAAAATGCCTTTACACACTTTTACCCTATAATCCCCATGTAAAACCACATTATAACGAATTAAGCTCAAATAAACCAAATTTATGCACTAATACTCCCAATTTAATCAAACTAAGGCATAAAACCACAATTATCACAATTCATGCTGAATAATATCATAAAAAAAATTTCGGGGTCTAACATTTCTCCCCCTTTTAAAAGAAAATTTCATCCTCGAAATTTACCTGAATCATCGAAGAGATGCGGATACTTCTCCCGCATGGCTTCCAATGGCTCCCAAGTAGCCTCCTCTACCGAATGGTTCCTCCGTAGGACCTTAATTAACTGAACCGTCTTGTTCCTAAGGACCTTGTCCTTGGTATCCAAAATCTCCACCGGTTGCTCCTCATAACTCAGATCATCCCGCAACTGAACCTCACTAGTCTGAATAATGTGAGAAGGATCTGATCTATACCTTCTCAACATGGACACATGGAAGACATCATGAATCTGCGATAACTCCGGAGGTAACGCCAATCTGTAGGCGAGTGGTCCAATCCTCTCAAGGATCTCATAAGGACCCACATACCTCGGACTCAACTTACCCTGCTTAACAAATCTCATCACTCCTTTCCAAGGAGATGTCTTAAGGAACACTTTCTCACCGACCTCATACTCCATCTCCTTTCGGTGAGCATCAACATAACTCTTCATCCTATCTGTCTTTGCCTTTAAGCCGCTAACCAAATTAACTTTATCGACCGTCGTCTGAATCAATTCCAGTCCTTCCAATTACCTCTCTCCTTCTTCATCCCAATAGATCGGAGTCCTACATCTCCGCCCATACAGTGCCTCATGTGGAGCCATCTGAATGCTCGAATGTTACGAATTGTTGTAAGCGAATTCGACCAACGATAAATGCTCATCCCAAGCCCCTCGAAAATCCATCACACAAGCCCAAAACATCCCCTCAAGAGTCCGAATAGTCCTCTCAGATTGACCATCTGTCTGAGGGTGAAAAGCCGTACTAAAATTTAGCTTTGTCCCCAAAGCTTCCTGCAAACTGCCCCAAAACCTCGAAGTAAACTGAGGATCCCTATCAGACACGATCGAATCCGAAATCCCATGCAATCTCACTATCTCATCAATGTACTTCTTTGCCAACACATGCAAAGAATCAGTCTGCTTGATCTCCAAAAAGTGGGCTGACTTGGTCAACCTATCCACAATCACCCAAATGGCATCATGCCTCCTGCTGGTCCTAGGCAAACCCATCAAAAAGTCCATAGTCACTCGCTGCCACTTTCACTCCGGAATAGGAAACGGTCTCAACTTGCCTGAAGGTGTCTGGTGTTCAGCTTTGACTTGCTGACACACTAGACACTTGCTAACGAACTCTGCTATATCCCTTTTCATGCCTTTCCACCAGAAATGCTCTCTCAGATCTCGATACATCCTGATGCTACCTGGATGTATGGCATAAAGCGCATTGTGTGCCTCATCCATAATCTCAGCCTTAACCTCCTGCACACTAGGAATACACAACCTGTTTCCCATTGTCATAAGCCCATCATCCTGCACATTTATCTCAGAAACCTTACCCTTCTGAATTTCATCCCTGAGTCTACTCAAATCTGCATCTTGAGCCTGCAATTTCCTAACCTTTTCCCTGAGAATCGACCTCACTCTGAAATTAGCTAGAAGGCACTCCGACTCCTCCTGCTTCAAGCTTATCTTAAGCTTGTCCATCTCTTCCAATAAAGGAAGATAAACTGATCGCGCATGAGCAATCGACGACTTCTTGCTCAAGGCATCCGCCACAACATTGGCCTTGCCCGGATGATACTCAATCAGCAAATCATAGTCTTTGAGTAGTTCGATCCACCTTCTCTGCCTCAAATTCAGTTCCTTTCTGGCTCAAAAAATACTTCAGACTCTTGTGGTCAGTAAAGATCTGAGTCTGAACTCCATACAAATAATGCCTCCAAATCTTCAAGGCAAAGATCACCGCTGCTAACTCCAAATCATGTGTCGAATAATTCAGCTCATAAGGCTTCAACTGCCTCGAAACATAAGCAATCACCCGATCTCCCTGCATTAAAACACATCCAAGACCCTTCCTCAAAGCATCACTATAGACCGAATAGCCCTCATCACCCGATGGTAAAATCAAAATCGGGGCACTCGTCAATCTGCGCTTGAGCTCTTCGAAGCTCCTCTGACAATCCTCACTCCAAACAAACTTCTGGTTCTTCCTCAACAACTTAGTCATCGGGGCAGCTATCATGGAGAATCCCTCCACGAATCTCCTATAATAGCCTGCCAAACCCAAAAAGTTCCTCACTTCTGCTACATTCTTCGGGCCTTCCCAACTCACTACAGCTTCTATCTTCCTTGGATCCACATGAACTCCTTGCTCCGAGATCACATGTCCAAGAAATGCAACTTCCCTCAGCCAAAATTTGCATTTATCGAATTTGGCATACAACTCATGTTTCCTCAAAGTCTCTAGAGAAATCCTCAAATGTTCCTCATGCTCCGGATCATTCTTGGAATACACCAATATATCATCAATGAAGACAATGATAAATTGGTCCAAGAATGGCTTGAAAACTCGATTCATCAAATCCATAAACGCTGCCGGAGCATTCGTTAATCCAAAAGGCATCACCAAGAATTCAAAATGCCCATACCGAGTCCTGAAGGCAGACTTCGACACATCCGACTCCTTAATCCTCAACTGGTGGTATCCCGATCTCAAGTCAATCTTAGAGAAGACTCTCGCTCCTTGCAATTGATCAAACAGATCATCAATGCGAGGAAGCGGATACCTGTTCTTCACAGTTATCTGATTCAACTTCCGGTAATCTACACACATCCTCAATGATCCATCTTTCTTCATAACAAAAAGAACCGGAGCTCCCCAAGGAGAAGAACTCGGTCGAATATATCCCTTCCCCAACAACTCCTTAAGCTCTTTCAATTTCGTCGGAGCCATTCGGTAAGGCAGAATTGAAATCAACACTGTACCTGACAAAAGCTCGATCGAAAACTCAATCTCCCGAGCTGGTGGTAGTCCTGGCAATTCCTCAGGAAAAACGTCCGAGAATTCCCTGACTACTGGAATATCCTCCAACTTCCCTCTATCAGTCCTGGTGTCAACCACATAAGCCAAAAACGCCTCACAACCCTTACTCATCATCTTCTCTGCTGTCAATGCTGAAACAATTTTGGGCGGACTCGCTTTCCTGTCCCCAGTAAACACTACTCTTCTACCGTCATCCAATTCAAACTCTACTGTCTTCTGTTTACAATCCAAACGGGCATTGTACTTCTCCAACGTATCCATACCCAGTATCACATCTAATCCTCGCATCTTCAGTGGCATCAGATCTACCACTAGAAGTCCTCCACCAATACTAAGCTCACATCCTCTAAACACCTGACTAATCACAATGTGCTGACCAATCGGAGTACTCACCATCAGCGGAGTATCCAACGGACTCGCAACCCCATCACACATAGGTCTACTCGACGAAAAAAACGAGTGAGTAGAACTCGGATCAATCAAGGCAATCACATCTTCCGAAAAGAGTCGAATCATACCAGTCACAACATCAGGAGCGGTCTCTGCGTCCTCCCGAGTCATAGAAAACACCCTAATCGGTGCTCGCCCCTCTCGGTCTCCCGGAATGCTCACCCTCTTGGTGACGCTCAACTCCCACTTCGCCGCAGCCCTCCGTCCCATGGTCTCGCCCTCCTGAGCCAGATCCGCCTCTCTCTTGACGTGGAGGCCGAGGACACTCTCGCCCGTGTCCCTTTCATCCAAAGTTGAAACAAGCTCTCATCAATCAGAACATTCTCCACTATAGAAATTACCGCAGGTGCTCACACTTAGGGACGGATGACTGTCCCAACCCCTCCCATCGCCGCCCACCGTGGAAGCTTGGTGAGAAACAGAGAAGTCCTCATCGGTCCTTGGCCGACCGCACCACCGCTCCTCTCCTCTCGATCGAATCGAAAGCTCCTAGCACTCCTATCCGCATAGGAGTACTAGTGCTACCTCCCTCCCGGACTGCTCTCGCCCTTTCTCTTCTTGTTCACAAGACTTGATATTTTCTATGTTTTCCACCTCAAAGTCGCTTCAACCAGTCACTGGAAGTCACCAAAATTTCAGACAATCACCTTCTCCGGATAGCCAAATGTAGTCCCGACTCAAACCGACGACATCCGGCAGCCTCACTCAAAGATCAAGTCTCAAGCATACCGATAACTGTGTGAACCAAGACTCATACTCGCCACCGTCATCTCTCTAGGTGAGACTCAAACTCCTCTCTTCGCTAGACATATACCGACAGATACTTCTTCTTAAACGCAGCTAAGAAGTTCGCCAAGATAACCTACCGCCTCATCCGATCGCAAGACGGCCTCCCACCAATGCAGAGCATCACTCAAGCAAGCTCGCAGCATACACCACTCGCTCATCCTCCTCGCAATCCATCTGATCCATCACCCGTTCTGTCCTCCGCAACCATGTCTCAGCTTCCTTAGGATCCGCTGTCCCAAAGAAGTCAATCGCCCATACTTCTCATTGTCGAACTGCTTTTCCTCTTAATCGGGCCGGAGAGGTATATGCGATCCACCCATAGCCTTAACAAACGTCTGGGTAAAGGCCTGAAACATCCTCGGATCAAACTGAGGCACTTGCCTTGGCGAAATCGGCGATTCCTGAGACTGCGACATGGGCTCACTGCCTAGTCCAACAGAAGCCTTAGCATTCCTTGGGGCTACGGACTCGTCAGTCCTCTCCCCTCTAGTCGGAGAGTCAGGTGCAGCAGATCCTTGCATAACTCCTCGTGTTCTTCTACGAGGTGGCATCGTACTCCTTCAAATAGAAACACTAAGGATTAGCTATATGGCAATCTACAAGTATGCATGATATGCATGTCACTTAATCAATGCAACAAGTAATCATATTTCACACAATCCTATTATGCATTCTAAGTCAAGGACACCTAAACCTAGGTGCTCTGATACCAAACATGTTGGGCCCGGGCTCCGGATCCCCGATTTCGAAGGGCGGCCCCTCGGGCTGCACCGGCGACGGGCGCCCTAAAATCGTCGGATCCGATCCCAACATTTATACATATACATATAACCATTCTATTCACACATACATATACTCATACATTCCAGCACTTACACATGTATCTAAATATGAATTAAACTCATGCCATTAGTATTCAAAATCATACGAAATACATAACAAAGTGCCAATCCAAGATACATGAAATATGCTCCATGAGAGTATGCTCGAGAGGACAACCAAAATACTTAACTTAATACAAATCTCCTAATTAGCTCAAAGTTTCGATGCCTCGAAGATCAATAAATGACTTGTTCGCAGCACTGAGGAGGGAACAAAATAATGGGTTGAGCTACACAGCTCAGTGGCTAATATAATCATAGCCATCGGCAACTAGCACAAATCCCAGCATATGGATGTATATATATTATATCTATACAAACATTAATTCAAGCATTCACTTGCTACTCAAACAATTTATGCATTCAATATAATTAATTCAATCCATAATTATGTCACAAAATATGCTTCACACAATGAACAATTCACATATGCAATGCACATCACAATGGCTCGAGGGTTCCATGGAAACAAAAGGGAGAAACCAAGTTTAACCTCGAATCTAAATGAGTCCATTCGGAGCTCATAGGCCACAAGCGGGCAGCCGAGAGAAGGCTCTTGTCTACGTGCACGTGACGAACGAAATGGTTCCACTCTCGCCCAAACAAAAGCACATAATCATGTTCATAATCATTTTGTCATATGGTATTCTTTCCTTTAGTCAAAATGCCGTGACCGAAGTCGAGGCATAACATGCTCAAAATCAAAATGTCATGCTATCCATTTCCATGATTCTTTCAAAATATAAGATATCAAAATCATTCAATTCATCACATTTAAACATGCATCATCTATAACATATATTCATACATAGGCAAGAATTTGCCTAATCACACAATAACTATAAGTATATTACCCACCTAAGATCGCTCGAGTAGTCGACTCACTGGTGTCCTTCCTCTTGCGATGAAATCGGGTCAGCTTGGTTTCCTAAAACAACCAAGTTTCCATCCAATCAATATCCACATAAAATAATCAAAGCTTGGAAAGCCAAAATAAAGCATTAAAAGTCTCCACCCGACTCCAATCTAAATTCTTGAAACCTTCGAAACAATTTCCGAACTTCCCTTCTTCATACACTCGTAGCCCTTGATCTCTAGTTCACAATGAATCCAAAATCACCTCAATTGGAAATCTACACCAAAAGATATGCCCAAAATACTAAAAATTTCATTTTCGGACAAAAGGGGGGTTCATGACGTTCGAGCGCCGCCGCAATGAACGAATCATGCTGCGGCAAGGCAGTACACGCCATGACGTCGCTTCTTCGCGGCAAACCAAAAGCCGCACGTCGCGACGTCCACGATGATTTCACACGTCGCGGCGAATAAAATATTTACACGTCGTGACGGGTTTCTTCTCGCACGCCACAAGCGTGTTCATATATTATCGTCATGACGTCCGGTCGAGAAACCGACCCTAACTCCAATTTTCCAGCTTTTCTCACTTTAATCCTTTCCTAAACACAAATGCAACACAAACAAATTATAGATCAAGACTTATACTGCATTTCTAACCCATTCTAAGCTTCAAATCTATCACAAACACATCAACCCAAGAAAATCCCTACATTTACACCCAAAAACCCTAAATCATCGTTTTCACTCAATCCAAACTATCTTAAGGTTTAATCCATCCAGAAACAAGATAGAAAGGAGTTAAACTTACCGGGTATTGCTCCAAAACTGTCGAAATCTCCAAAGATCGCAGCTCTCTCTCTTCCTCTTCTCTTCTCCTTCACGACGGCGTGCTCTTCCTCTTTCTCTTCTCTATTTCCTTCTTTTTCTTCTTTCTTTTCTTTTCTAATTTCTTCTTAAACCTAACCTAAAGAAAATACAAAGACCAACTTACCCCTCTTTACAAGCCTAATTCAAACCTAAGCAATCTTCCTAAAATGCCCTTACACACTTTTACCCTATAATCCCCATATAAAACCACATCATAACCAATTAAGCTCAAATAAATCAAATTTATGCACTAATACTCCCAATTTAATCAAACTAAGGCATAAAACTACAATTATCACAATTCATGCTTAATAATATCATAAAAAAAATTTTCGGGGTCTAACACTGTTAGTAGAACTATGTTTTGGGAAGTTTGTATAAATCATGGAAAATGACTCAGATTTACAAAGTGTTACTTGGACAGGATTAGGAAATATTGTTATGATCCGATATATGTGTTATTGATATCAAAAGTGAAGAATTGTGAGAAATCTTAAGGAAATAGTTAAGACAGTGTCAAAGAGGTGATTGATCGTATTGATTGCAGTTAATTGGTAGAATTGGATAGATAGTGAAAGAAGTGGAAAAACAGAATGGAAATGAACAAAATAAATTTTCCCCCGTCTTTCTGATCAATCATATGTGAAATTGCGAGGATGAAATTTTTGTTAGGAGGGGAGAATTGTAACATCCCTTCACCGATGGGAAGGTTATATTGGTAAATTAGGACAGGTTAGGATTTTACCGCATATTATTGACTGAGCATTCATTTGGCCTCTGATTTTAGAGGAATGAGTCAATTGGCACATGCACATATAGGTACATGCATTCATGACATTTTCTCGGCATTTAATTGTGATACTGATGGGAATTGTGACTTTTGATAAAATTAGATTTGATTATGATTTATTGGGAATTATGGAACGTTTGGGTCTGAATAGTTGAATTAGAAATGTTTTAGAGATTTTCGTCAGTTGATAATGACCCTTAGAAATTTTTCTAGAAAATTGGGAGAAAATGTCTGGACCGAAAATTTTCGAGTGATGTAATCGATCGATTTTATAGTCTTGAAATGACTGCCTAATGGCTATGGAAATTTAGAATTTTGATTTTAGATATTAATTGTCGAGCCATTGAAATTTGCGATGAATTGGACGGGAGCTAAACTGAAAAGAGAAAGAGATTTAGTTGTATTATGAGGAAATTGTCATGTGGCAAGGTTTTAGGGATGAAGGCTTTTAGAGTGTAAATGCCCTAAGTTTTCAAATCCCCTCATTTTTGACAGAGACCTTGTTTCTTCACCTAGGGCATGATTCTTCTGCCCTTTGATCGATTCTCCTTCTTCCTCCTTGTGTGATTTTGTTGTCCAAGTGTTGCTTGCTTTTCCTTGTGCAAAGCATAACTCTAAAACCCTTGAGTGATGAAGAATCATGAAAGGAGAAGAGGGAGCCGTAGGTGTTTGTATCGTGGAGATTTTCGAAAGATTTGAAGATTCGAGGCTCGATTTGGTAAGTGATTGGCTTTAATGTTGTTATTAGTGTGTTAAATGCATTAATGGGTTTGATTGTGAATGGTTGGGGTAGTTATGGGTGAGTTATGGAGGTTTTTAGTGAGAGAAATGGGAAAAATTCATCGCAGAAGACGATCGAGCTTCAGACGTCGCGACAAAGGCTGGGGCCTCGACGCCGACGAGTAAAAAAGCTATCGCCGTGGCGAGGTCGGCCGGACGTCACTAGTGAGCGTGCGCTTACAATCGTATAGTCCATTGCTTATGCGTCGAGGTGAGCCTAAATGAAGGTGTTTGCATGCATGAAGCGATTTTTACGCCATGATTTAGCATTCCTAGGTCGCGGCGAGGGTAAATTTCTGAATTGATTTGGTTTGGTTTTTGTGGCATAACTAATGGTGTAGACCTCCAATTGAGGTGATTATTGATTCGTTATGATCTAGAAAAAGAGGTCTATAATTGAGGTAAAGAAAGAAAGTTTGAAATCAAATGAGCGAGATCTTGAATATTGAAAAAAAGTGGATATGGTTTCCTATTGCCACTTAAGGATTGTTTCATGATAATTGGGGTATATTTGTGAGATCTCTGAATTTAAGAAAATGCTGTGGAGAGTTTAGAAACTGAGCATAAAAGGTGAATTTGATCTAGAGAATAGTGATATTGATTTTGAGGTAATATCCTAGTGGATATGACGTGATAAATTGACTGGATATTAGAATTGAAATTTGGGAGTTCCGTAATATGTTATTGAATTGAAACGAGTCTTTATTGATCAATTGAGTGGAAAGTTAGATTTGACAAAAGAAAGTGGAAATTGGGAAATAGCACCGGGAAGGTCATGAATAGGCATCGTACATCTTTTATTTAAGGCATGTGCATCATTGAATTATTTTTGACTGTGCATTAGTAATTGGGTAATTCTTTGATTGTTTTAGAGGCACCGATGGAACAATTCCACGAATATTGCTGGGACTTCTGTGTCAGTAGCTCTAAGTAAAGTGAGTAACCTAGTTGGTTCCTTAATCTTGATGTGTTTAATATTATGCACTGATGCCATGTGGAGATAATGGATGGATATGTGTGTTTGATTTTGATTGATTTCGGACCATGGGTGTCCGAAATAATGAGAACTTTATATTGAAGTGCTATTGTGTGTAAATGATCATGAATGCATCAATGAAAGAAATTGTAAATGTTTATGACTGAAATACCAGACCGAAGGTCCGAAGGAATGGGAAATGGGACACTGAAATGTATACTGATTGTAAATGGAAATTGGGACATATGCATTCATGCATAAAGGCATGTTCAAATAATGATAGTTGTGACCTGAGTCGCTACTGATACTGAAAAGAGCCTCGAGCTCAACATCAGCATCGAACCGAGCCTCGAGCTCGAGGGGAGTTAGTGCATTCTGCAGGGCTCTCCTACCCCTGAAGCGCCTCGATTATTGATCACCGCTTATGCGCCATCATAACACTGTAATAAACTGGAAAAGAGTCACATATGGATTGCATACAAATGTGATAACTGATTTATGAAACCGCATAAGTTTTGTAAATTATTATATGATAATACTAAATGTGTAATTGAATCAAACTGTGAATTGCTTGCGATATGCATGAGTTGAGTGAACCATCGATGATGGTTTCTCATTGAGTTCGCAAACTCACCCAACATTGCAATTATTTTTCAGGGATCGACGAGTACCCCGTTAGTGAAACGGGAGTATCATTACTGCAAGAGAGTCAGATTTTGAAGTCGAGATCAGTTCACGTCTGCATTTGTATCATTCTGAATTATGTGTAAATTTGTATTTCCGCAAGATTAGTACTGTTATTGCCGAGGGCCACAATTGATTAATGCTGTATTGTAATTTGATTACTAAAATTATAGCGCCCCCTCACCGTAGGGTACACATTGGGATGCCCGACGTGTATCCCACGATAAAGGTGCACTAATAGAATAGTTCTACTAATATCCACATGGCATCGCAGTAGTTAAATCACAATATAACAGAAATCAGTAAATTAAAATCCAAAATGATAATCATTTTATACAATCATCCAATGATAGAATAGACCACCATCGCCTCCTAACAAAACCAAAAGGAAACCGACATAAACATCTATCCTAGTTATCCTCAAAACGCTAACCCAAATTGACCAACCTGTGTGCCATCGTCTCTTGCCAGCAGCTCTCACGGTAGGAAAAGAATATCTTCGGAGCTAGAAGTCTACTCTATCAGTCCTGAAAAATATGATGCAATTTTGGGTAAGTTTGCGAACTCAGTGAGAAACCATCATCGATGGTTCACTCAATTATGCATTACGCGATCGCAGACAAAGACAATTCAAGAATACCAATTAATAAAGATTATATACAATTTATAGTAGTCTATACCAGTTTACAGTATCAAATATCATTTTACAATACTATACAACAATTTACAGTGATAGACAATTTACAGTATACAATTCACGGTGATAACCACTTACAAGAGATGTAACACTTTACAATATCACATCACGACCATACCAATCATGTCATCACGTAATCACCAATGTCACAATTCAATACCAAATGTATGTAATGCATATGAGACTCTTTTCCAGCTTATTCAAGGTCGTGCCCAATTGCTCACCAAGATTCAATGAAGGACGCGTCAGGATAAATCCCCTGCCATGCCCCACAAGACAAAGGTTTGAGCTCAAGCTCTTTTCAAGGATTTTAGCAACTGGGACACATTCCATTATCTAATCATGCATTTATGCATGCAAATGCAAAGGCTCAAGAATTCAAAGGTTCAAGAATTCAAGATTCAAGAGTTCAAGAGTTGGCTAAAAGCTTTCAAGAATTCAAGATTCAAGAGTTCAAGAGTTGGCTAAAAGCCCAAGATATTAGCTTCTCAAGATCACCAAGAATCCAATCCACTACAAGAATCGATGCTAATCGGTCACATATGTTCCAAGAATAATACAAAGGCACTCTCATACATTTCAAAGTGGTCTAGTCCAATACAAAGGAGAGCATACGGCTTGATCATGTATATTTCAATAGTCATACAATTTCATGGGATGTAACAATTCCGCTCAAAGACAAAGAAAAGCATACAATTCAATCACATTCATTTCAAGAATCATACAAGAATTCATACAGAGAACACTTAGACAATCAAGAATTTGAGGAACCAACTAGGTTACTTCACCACATTTCCGAAGCCTTCGCTCGAAGTCCCAAAGAAAGTCCGTGGAACGACAATCCAACGACGCCTATATAAGCTTAAATATATCCATTACTAATCGCCTAATTGATCAATACAAGAATGCATATGTCTCGATGAAATGATGTACAATGCATGTTCACGATTTAGGTGCTAAATCCCAATTTCGATACCTTTAGCCCAATTCCATTTTCTCACTCAATTTCTTGACAAACCGATCCAAATCCTATGATTCAATCCAATCTCCTATATTCATACTTCCTATAACAATTTCCTATCCATCGGGTCAAAACCACTATTGCAATCTCCAATTAAAACTTCGATAGTCTCAATTTGACACTTATGTCACACTACGAATCACAATTGACCTTAATCTCTATAATTCAATACCATTTAAATCAAATCTAGTTCCTATAATTATTCTCGTTGTAGACCTCTTTTCTTATTTCATAACAAACTGAATTACCTCAATTGGAGGTCTACACCAAAAGATATGCCCAATAAATCATAATTTAAGCCAATGAAATAGTTCCTCACGACGACCTTGCGGCCTTCGCCATGACGAAGAGGGCACGCCACCATGACGTGAAGCACGCCGCCAAGCGTCGTCTCCTTCTTGACTCGCCATGACGTTAGCTATAGGTTCGTCGCGACGTGGTTTTTCCTTGCTCGTCATGACTTCTTGCTGCATACGTCGCACCAATACATTTAACTTAATTCAATTTTATTCGTCATGACGAAGCCCTAAAGCTTCGATGTTTGTCGCGACGCGCGTAAGACCGTGTCGCCTTCTCCAATCGATTTCCGCCATTAATACACATACCAACCTCCATTAAACACTCTATCTACTCAAACAAACCCCATAAATGCCATAAATACTCAAATGACCAAGAATAACAACATTAAAGCCAACAAAACTTACCAATCGATTTATAAATCCCAAATCTCAAAATCGTCAGAACCCTAACTTCCTCAAATCACCGATTAACACTCTCCAAATCTCTCAATCCTTCATCAATCACAATAAATCAGTTGGCTAAGCACAATAGAAGGGAAAACCAAAGGAGAAATAGCAAGACTCACCAATGGGGAGGGATCGTCAATCAAGGGAAGGAGAAGAGAAACGATGAAATGCTTGAACCTTTTCCCCAAAATCTCAACCCTAGCTATTTATAGACACAGGTCTCCATATCGCCTAAATTTCAGTCTCAAAATTTCAATGGCTCAACATATTTATTTCCTATCACCAAATTCTAATTTTTCCATCGCCATCGAATGCTTCTTTCAAGATTATCAATAATCTATTACCACCCAAAAATTTCCTATTCCGCATTTTCTCTCGAATTTCATTTAAATTTTCCTATAGCCTCTATAAATTACCAATCACTCATAAAGCAGATTAAATCACCAATTACACTCAATTACTCTAATTTCTCAATCGGCCCCCATAATCCAATGGGCTTCAAATAATTCTAATTTACAATTAAATCTGGGAAAATCATGAATGCATGTACCTATGAATATATGCATATGCGGTAGACCAGTTCCTCTATGATTAGAGGCCAGTAGCATGCTCAGTCAGTGTATGCAGTGAAATCCTATCAGTCCGTCCCAAAATTACCATTATACCCTTAATGACAGTAACGGGATGTTACAAAAATAGTGTTTTGATTGAAAATATTTTTGTATTTTGGGCCCAAATTGTTTACCGATTTACGCGCACTCGATTGTTTTCCAAAAGAAAAATGCATTACCGAGTATTTAAACTGTTTTGACTGCTCTAGCGTACTACCCTCGTGAGGCACGGGCTCGGATATCACCATTGATATCGGGTTCGGGTCTTGCTGGAGTGGGATGCTACACAAATGACCCGAGAAAGTCTGTTAAACAGGCATCCATGTCTGTTTAACGGACATAGACTGGCCAAGGGGTGTTTTTACACCCGAGAACGTCCGTTTAATGGACCTTATGTCCATTTAACGGACATTGGGGAAAGTCCCCAATGCCTCTCCAATGCTTCTAACTTCCATCCTAACACCATATACACTTATAATCTTCACAAATTCACTTATTGAAATGCCTAAACACTTCATAACAATCCAAACATCAAATTCATTTCACAAACTTCTCAAATATCAACTCATTTGGATCATTAAAACCCCAATTTCCTATCAATTCCCATAGCTGTCACAACCACAAATCATAAACAACATCCTAACTTGTAAAACTCATATCTCTCCATTCCCACATCCAAAAATCACAAACTTCATATCGTTGGAAAGCTAGAAAGTTCTTCTCCAACTTTCAAGAAGAAGCTTTTTACTAATTCTACCTAGAAAAGTCTAGAATTCCCCTTGCATTCAGAACACAATCCTACCCTTTTGAAAATGTGAAAATAGCAATGTAAAAATTTGAAAAACCATAAACATCCATAATGCATTTGTATCTCATTTGCATCAAAATAAGTGTTTTACAATGCTTTAGTGGGCATTTCAAGCCACTTTACAACATAATTCAAAATACAACTTAACAAAAGCAACAATTTCTCAAAATGCATCTAAAGCATTGTTTTACAAATTCAACTTCCAAAAGTGTGATATGGAGTAATGCCTTGGCGCTCATCTCGATCACTCGCTAACTTGCTCATCACCTGTGGTGGGGAAAGGTGAGGGGGGTGATCTTAATGCTTGTGGGTAACATGTTTATATTCGGTAATAAGCAAAAACTATTAAAACGTTCATGATCATAGCAATTTCTCACAATTATCCGTAAAACATATATTTCTCAACTTTGTTAAACCAAAATCACAATTCTCATAATTCAAGCATTTTTCAAACTTCTCAATACATGTAAGCACACAAACACAACACAAATGGCTTGGCAAGTCCATAAACATGACGAACTATACAATTCTATAAAATGGCCTTGCGTAGTCGTAAACTTGAGGGAGTCCTTAAAGGAGCTCCGTGCCACTAGCGGGCAGGCGGGAGAAGCCTTGACTTGGTCAACGTGCACATGACAATTCTTGGATGGACTAAACCAAACCCACATAAAATGTAATTTCATGCACTGAAAATATTTTGCCCAAATGGCACATTCTTGAAAACTTGCTTTCATGCACTTGATTTATTTCACAACTCAACAACCAAAATCTAATGCCAATCATAAAAGCCATTTTCACTCATTCAAAGGCAACAATTACAATATTTGCAAAACAATTGCAATTCATTCCCAAAATTCACACATAATAACTTATGGAAAATTTTCAATCATTTAAAGAACAATAAAAGCTCATTTATGAGGTAGTTGGAAAAGTCATTAATTCCATTGAGTTGAAGAACATTTATGACTTATTAACACAAGTATAAAAATGTCACCCACCTTAGTTTCCTTGAATCTTTCTCAAAAGGGCCTCTCCTCTTGCTCCATTTGCCTCCCTTGATATTCTTCAACAATAACACAAAATCCCAAATCAATAGGATTCAAAAATTGAAAAACCTAAAGAACCTAAAGCATGAAATTGATTTTAGAGTCTCTAAACCCATTCATTTCCTAAGCTCTTTGAACCAAAAACTCTTCAAAAATCCTAAACATTGAAAATCACTTACCTTGAATCTTCACCCAACCAAAGGGTTTCTTAGCTCAAATGAAAGCTTGAACCTTCCTCTAGCTTTTTCCTTCTTGAATTAACCCCAAACACCCACTTGAACTCCAAGAAAATGGAAAACCCTAACTTTTCTTCTTCCTTCTCTCCACCTATGACTCGCTCCCTCTTCTCTCCTTTAAAATTTCATTTCCCTCTCTTCTAATTGAAAGACCACTCATTTCTCTTGCCTTTTATACCATTAATGATGCTAAAATGTCCATATTGCCCTTACTTATTAGCCTATGAACTTAAATACTTAAGTGATCTTCCCATACTACCCCTTAGGCAACTTAACACTTTATCTTTAATTCACTTCACCCAAGTCACATACTCTCGTTAATGCTAACATGCTAATTAATCCCAACACACATAAATCTTGCAAGACCCCAAAAATCATCTAATCATGCTTAATCAAATAAATAAAAAAAATTCAGGGGCCAACATTTCTCCCCCCCTTAAGGAATTTCGTCCTTGAAATTCTTACCTGAGTCATTGAAGAGATGCGGATACTTTTCCTTCATGGCTTCCAAGGGCTCCCATGTAGCCTCTTCAACTAAATGATTTCTCCACAGGACTTTGACTAGTTGAACTGTCTTGTTCCTTAGGACCTTCTCCTTAGTGTCCAAGATCTCCACTGGAGTCTCCTCATAACTCAAATTATCACTCAACTGAACCTCAGTGGTCTGAATGATGTGGGAAGGATCCGATCTATACCTCCTCAACATGGACATATGAAAAACATCATATATCTGTGACAATTCTGGTGGCAATGCCAACCTATAGGCTAGTGGTCCGATCCTCTCTAAAATCTCATAGGGGCCCACATATCTTAGACTTAACTTGCCCTTCTTACCAAACGTCATAACTCCTTTCCAAAGAGACATCTTAAGAAACACCTTGTCACCGACCTCATACTCCGTCTCCTTCCGGTGCGCATCAGTGTAGCTCTTCATTCTATCCTGAGCTGTCTTAAGTTGTTGCTTAATCAAATTAACCTTGTCCACTGTCATCTGAAGTAACTCTGACCCTATGAGTTTCTTTTCTCCTTCTTCATCCCAACATATCGGAGTTCTACATTTCCTCCCATACAGTGCTTTATAAGGAGCCATCTGAATGCTCGAATAGTACGAATTATTATAAACAAATTCGACCAATGGCAAATGTTCATCCCAAGCTCCTTTGAAGTCCATCACACATGCCCTGAGCATTCCCTCAAGGTTCTGAATGGTCCTCTCTGATTGACCGTCTGTCTGAGGATGAAATGCCATGCTAAAATTCAACTTGGATCTAAGAGCCTCTTGTAAACTTCCCCAGAATCTCGAAGTAAATCGAGGATCCCTATCTGAAACGATGGAATCTGGAATCCCATACAATCTAACTATCTCGTCAATGTACTTCTTTACTAACACATTCAAAGAATTATTCTGTTTAATTGCTAAAAAAATGTGCTAACTTCGTCAACCGATCAACAATGACCCATATGGCATTATGATTCCTACTAGTCTTGGGCAAACTCATCAGAAAATCTATAGTTACCCGTTGCCACTTCCGCTCAGGAATGGATAATTGCCTTAACTTCCCAGAAGGTGCCTGGTATTTAGCCTTGACTTGCTGACACACTAAACACTTGCTCACATACTCTGCTACATCACTCTTCATGCCTTTCCACCAGAAATGTTCTCTCAAATCCCTGTACATCCTGGTGCTACCTGGGTGTCATTGTGTGCCTCATCCAAAATCTCATCTTTCACCTCCTCGACATTCGGGATACAAAGTCTGTTTCTGAAAACCATAAATCCATCATCCCTCACTATCACTTCAGATTTCTTACCATTCTGAATTTCTTCTCGAAGCTTACTCAATTCTACATCCTGCGCTTGTAACTCCTTAACTTTCTCCCTGAGTATCGGCCTCACTCTGAAATTTGTAATCACATAATCTGGTTCCTCATGCTTCAAACTTATTCTAAGCTTCGCCATTTCTTCCAATAACGGTAAATATACGGTTTGAACATAGGCAATGGAGGATTTTCTACTCAAGGCATCCGCTACTACATTTGCCTTTCCTGGATGGTACTCAATCATTAAATCATAATCCTTGAGCAACTCTATCCATCTTCTCTATCTCAAATTCAGCTCTTTCTGACTTAATAAATATTTGAGACTCTTGTGATCCGTAAAAATCTTCGTCTGCTCCCCATACAAATAATGTCTCCAAATCTTCAGAGCAAAAATCACTGCTTCCAATTCTAGATCATAGGTTGGGTAATTCAGTTCATAAGGATTTAGTTGCCGCGAGGCATAAGCTATTACCTTGTCTCCTTGCATCAATACACAACCCAAACCCTTTCTTGCATCATCTTTGTATCTTGATAACCTCCTCTCCTGTGGGCAAAGTCAGAATTGGAGCGCTTGTCAGTCTGTGCTTAAGCTCCTCAAAGCTTTTCTGACATTCATCACTCCAGATAAACTTCTGGTTTTTCCTCAATAACTTAGTCATAGGAGTAGCTATCATCGATAATCCTTCAACAAATCTCATATAATACCTTGCTAGACCTAGAAAACTTCTTACCTCCGCCACTGTCGTTGGTGCATGCCAATTCACTACTGCTTCAATTTTCCTTGGATCAACATGTACCCCATCTTCAGAAATCACATGTCCAAGGAAAATCACTTCATGAAGCCAGAATTCACATTTGATGAATTTGGCATAAAGTTCTCTCTCCCTTAATCTTTGCAATATTATCCTGAGATGTTCCTCATGTTCTCCCTCACTCTTGGAATAAACTAAAATGTCATCGATAAACACTATGAAAAACTGATCCAGATACTCCTTGAAGACCCTATTCATAAGATCCATAAATGCAACCGGAGCATTGGTTAGTCCAAAGGGCATGACCAGAAACTCATAATGCCCGTAACGTGTCCTGAAGGCTTTCTTGCTTACATCAAACTCCTTGATTTTGAGCTGATGATAGCCTTACCAGAGATCAATCTTGGAAAAGACCCTTGCTCCCTACAACTGGTCAAACAAATCATCAATCCGAGGTAGAGGGTACTTGTTCTTAACAGTCACCTTGTTGAGTCTTCGATAATCGATACACATACGCCATGTCCCATCCTTCTTCCTGAAAAACAGAACCGGTGCTCCCCATGGTGATGAACTTGGCCGTATGTACCCCTTCTCTAATAGTTCCTCTAACTGTTCCTTAAGCTCCCTCAGTTCAGCTGGAGCCATTCTATATGGTGGTATAGAAATGGGTACGGTTCTGGGAATCAAGTCAATAGCAAACTCGATTTCCCTCACCGGTGGCAAATCCGGTAACTCCTCTGGGAAAACATCTGGAAATTCCTTCACTACTGGAAAATCCTCTAACCTTGCTTCATTTACCTCAGTATCCACAACATATATCAAGAAGGCTTCACACTCCTTTCCCATCATTCAGTCAGCTAGCAATGCCAAAATAATTCTTGGCGATGACATTCTCCTGTCTCCTCTAAAAATGACCTTTCTCACCATTTCCCAGATCAAATTCTACTACCTTGAGGCTACAGTCTAACTTTGCATGATACTTTTCCATGGCATCTATACCTAGTATCACATCTAGACCCTTCAGTTCTAGAGGCAACAAGTCTACCACCAATCTGGCACCCTCAATAACTAATTCACAGTCTCTATACACTCGACTGATTATCACATTCCTCCCTAGAGGTGTACTAACAAGCAAATGACTACTCAAAGGCATCAAATTCGCAACATGTAAAGTCATACTTGTAGAAACAAAAGAATACGTCGAACCATAATCAATTAATACAAATATTGCAGAATTGAATAACTGAACCATACCCGTGACAACCTCAGGAACAGCTGCAACTTCCTCTCTGGTCATGACAAATAACCTGGCTTGCACCTGACCCTGGCCTTTTGGCCTCCCTGGAGGATTAACCTTCCTTGAAACTCCAAAACTGCCCATCTCTGTGACTGGCCTGGGTCCCACTGTTTCTACTCTTCTTGGGGATTACGACTGCGACCCCTCTTGCCTTACTACCTGGGGACAATCCCTGATCATGTGCCCCTTTCTCATCGCATCGAAAGCAAACTCCAAATAGCTTGAAACACTCTCCTTTATGAAGTTTTCCACAATGCTCACATTGGGGGTTCGTATATCTGCTTTTTCCCGTCGTTCCTGTGCCTCCCACACTTGAGGCTTGCACTGAAACTGCTCTAGATTGCTTGCCTTTAGTAGGACCACTGCTTCCCAGCTCACTCTGTGTATGGAATCTCTTTATACCCCTCTCTGCCATTGGAGCACTCATCCCCCTCTTGGAAGACTGCTCACGATTCTTCCTCTTCTTGTTCACTTCAAACTTGATATTCTCCAGTTTTTCAGCCTGTAGTGCGGCGTCTACCAACTGCTGGTAGTCACAGAAATTGTGGATCAACACCTTCTCTTTGATCCCAAGGTGAAGTCCCCCCTCAAATTTGTGGCACTTGTCCTCTTCATTTGCCACAATATTGTCCGCATACTGAGACAACTGGGTGAACTTCAGCTCATACTCGCTCGCACTCAGTTCCCTCTGTGTGAGATTCAAAAATTCTCTGGCCTTCTCTTGGATATAGACCCTTGAGAAGTACTTCCTCTGAAAATCTTCCAGAAAGTCCCTCCATGAAAGCACTGGAGGCATAGCCTGACTGTGAGGCACTGATTCCCACCAGTGGAGTGCATCCCCTTGCAGCAAGTTGATTGCGTAGTCCAGCTTCTCTTCGTCAGTACACTTCATCTGAATCAAGACCCTCTCGGTCCTCTTCAACCATGCTTTTGCCTCCTCAAGGTTAGTAGTCCCATTGAAGTCAACGGCCCCATACTTACGGAGCTTATCATACTATCCACTCCGATCCACTAGAGCTAGCATTGGCACTCGTGAACCTTGGCCCATAGCATAGGTGAAATCCTGGGCAAAGGCTTGAAAGAATTGCAGATCCATTTGAGGCATCGGAGGAGGCGGTGGAGGCTCCTCATGTTGCACACTAGGTGCCTCAGAATTTGGAGCAGAATGTGTCCCCGCATCTTGTGGGACATACGATTCATCCGTGCTCCCTTGGCGAGAGCCAGATCGAGTCAGAGCTTCTCGAGTCTTTTTTCGAGGCGACATTTCACTCCAATTTAAAACCATTAAAAATCTTTAGTTCGTGCAAAACAGTTTCAAATCATGCAAAAAAATTCAAAACAATGCAAGTTGTTCATTTAAAACAATGCATGTGGTTCATGTAAAAATATGTATGTTCACCTCATACTAGAAAACTACCCACTTAGTCACCTAGGAGATCACTAAACCCAGTCACTCTGATACCACAACTGTTGGACCCCGCTTGCTCCTGGAGCCCAACTCTTAAAAAATCATAAAACTTGAGCTTTCTCTGATAACACAACTGTTGGACCTCGTTCCCGAAACCCAACATTCGGAGACACAAACCTTGAGCTTATTTTCCTGAAGGGTCATTTGCTGTCATTCCAAAATGGTGGTGAGTGCACACTAATCAAATCACCAAAATCATAAGTTGACTTCTTCAAATAAATTGTAGCTTTAAGTCTATAATTTGCTTTGAAGAAAGAATCACCTCAATCGGAGTTCTACAACTCAAGATATGCTTAAAAAGGCTAAGTGTGCTCATGCCCCAAACATGCCCTCCTAACCTACCTCTCACTTACTTTCATGAAAACTCTCTCAAATCAACTCCAAATGGTACCAATTTTTTTGGAGAGAAAGATATATGTCTTATGAATCCATTGGTCAAAGAATAATTTCAATTGGAGGTCGAATGAGGGAGGTATGCCCAAAAGAGTCAACAATGTTTACACCCGAAATCAATTTAAACCTCTCTTGGCGCGATTACCATAAATTTTAATCTAGATGTCTTAATGAGTTTGTTGTTTGACCATTAGAAAGAATACATATATATCTACAACTTTTATGGAGACCACAAAACAAGATTCGGCCTCTATAAGTGTGAAAAATCTCCATTTCCTCAAACTGACCCGTGAGTGTTCGTTAAACAGACATCCATGTCCGTTTAACGGACATGAATCGAGTTTAGAGTCCCAAATGACACGAGAAAGTCCGTTAAACGAACATCCATGTCCATTTAACGGACATAGACTGGCTAAGGGGTGTTTTCACAACCGAGAATGTCTAGACATTGGGGTTCCCTAAAGTCCCCAATGCCTCTCCAATGCTTCCAACTTCCATCCTAACACCATATACACTTATAATCTTCACAAATTCACTTATTCGAATGCCTAAACACTTCATAACAATCCAAACAACAAATTCATTTCAAAAACTTCTCAAATCTGAACTCATTTGGTTCATCAAAACATTAATTTGCTATCAATCCCCATAGCTGTCACAACCACAAATCATAAATAACATCCTAACTTGTAACACTCATATCTCTCCATTTTGACATCCAAAAATCACAAACTTCATATCGTTAGAAAGATAGAAAGTTCTTCTCCAACTTTCAAGAAGAAGCTTTTTACCAATTCTACCCAGAAAAGTCCATAATTCCCCTTGCATTCAGAACACAATCCTACCCTTTTGAAAATGTGAAAATAACAATGTAAAAATTTGAAAAGCCATAAACATCCATAATGCATTTGTATCTCATTTGCATCAAAATAAGTGTTTTACAATGCTTTAGTGGGAATTTCAAGCCACTTTACAACATAATTCAAAATACAACTTAACAAAAGCAACAATTTCTCAAAATGCATCTAAAGCATTGTTTTACAAATTCAACTTCCAAAAGAACAAAAGAACAAAAGTGCGTTATGGAGTAATGCCTTGGCGCTCATCTCGATCACTCGCTAACTTGCTCATCACCTGTGGTGGGGAAAGGTGAAGGGGGGTGAGCTTAACGCTCGTGGGTAATATGTTTATATTCGATAATAAGCAAAAACTATTAAAACGTTCATGATCATAGCAATTTCTCACAATTATCCGTAAAACATATATTTCTCAACTTTGTTAAACCAAAATCACAATTCTCATAATTCAAGCATTTTTCAAACTTTTCAATACATGTAAGCATACAAACACAACACAAATGGCTTGGCAAGTCCATAAACATGATGAACTACACAATTCCATAAAATGGCCTTGCGTAATCGTAAACTTGAGGGAGTCCTTAAAGGAGCTCCGTGCCACTAGCGGGCAGGCGGGAGAAGCCTTGATTTGGTCAATGTGCACATGACAATTCTTGGATGGACTAAACCAAACCCACATAACATGTAATTTCATGCACTGAAAATATTTTGCCCAAATGGCACATTCTTGAAAAATTGCTTTCATGCACTTGATATATTTCACAACTCAACAACCAAAATCTCATGCCAATCATAAAAGCCATTTTCACTCATTCAAAGGCAACAATTACAATATTTGCAAAACAATTGCAATTCATTCCCAAAATTCACACATAACAACTTATGGCAAATTTTCAATCATTTAAAGAACAATAAAAGCTCATTTATGAGGTTGTTGGAAAAGTCATTAATTCCATTGAGTTGAAGAACATTTATGACTTATTAACACAAGTATAAAAATGTCACCCACTTTAGTTTCCTTACTTGAATCTTTCTCAAAAGGGCCTCTCCTCTTGCTCCATTTGCCTCCCTTGATCTTCTTCAACAATAACACAAAATCCCAAATCAATATGATTCAAAAATTGGAAAACCTAATGTTGGACCCCGAATTTTTTTTATTAAGCATGATTAAATTTATTTTGAGGTCTTGTTAGATTAATTATGTTGGAGTAATTATCATGTTAATGTTAGGAGGAATTATGAATTTATGGAATTAAAGTATAAATGTAGTAAGAATGCATGAGGGGTAAATTTGGTAGATCACCTAAACCCTTAAGTTTTAAGGCATAAGTGGAAGGGCATAAGGGTCTTTTGTATGCATTAGTGGATAAATTAGAAGAAGAAGAAATGGTTGGCTTGTGAGGAAGAGAAGAAGCACCGTGAAAGAGAGGAAGAAGAAGGGAAAAGAGGGGAAAGCTAGAGCCTTGAGATTTTTGAAGAATTTGAAGCTTCTCCAGGTAAGTATAAGCATGAATTTGATGATTGAACCTTATTTAGTGATAATTAGGAGTGAAAATTGGGGTTGAATGTGTGTAGGGTGAATGGCATACGAAAGTCTTATGATCTTCTAGGGTTAATGATTCTTTTGTGTTTATGATTGGTTTTGGGTTGGAATGAGTTTAAAATTGAAGTAGGAACGATGGTTTAGAGTTGAGATGAAGATTAATTGAAAGATGGGAGGTTTATGGTTGATCAATGTGGGAAAAACAGGTTTCGGATGATTTTTGGGTCTCGCACGTCGCGGCGCGGGCCAGCTTCCTCGTCGCGGCGAGCTCCAATGTGTTCGCCTCGGCGAGCCTCTATTTTTGCCGCGGTGAGCCTCTGTTTTCGTCGCGGCAAAATCCTGTTTTCCTTATTTTTCAAGTTTTATGAATTCCCTTTAATTGTTGTTTGAATGAGAACTTGGTTTGTTATAGGAAACCAAGCAGACCTGATCTGATCGCAAGAGGAAGGACAACTTTGAACTTGGATTATCAAACGGAATTAGGTGGGGGATGTATTTATAGTTATTGTGTGATTAGGCAAATTCTTGCCTGTGTGTGAATATATGTTGTACGTTATGCATTGTGAGATGCATGAAATTTTTATTGAATATGTGGTAAATTGTTTGAGAATGAGTTATTATAAGATTTGAATGATTTTGATTTCGTATACCTTGAAAGAAGCATGAGATTTGATATAAATAAAATATGATTTTGATCATGTTATGCCTCGACTTCGGTCATGGCATTCTGTATAAATGAAAAGTATGAAAACATATCATCTGATAAAATGATTCTGAGCATGATTATGTGCTTTTGTTTGGGCGAGAGTGGAACCATTTTGTTCGTCACGTGCACGTTGACAAGAGCCTTCTCCCGGCTGCCCGCTTGTGGCATATGAGCTCCGAAATGGACTCATTCTGTTCAGGGTGTAAACTTTGGTTTCTCCCTTTTGTTTCCATGGAATCCTTGAGCCGTGTGATGTGCATTGCATAATTGAACTGTTCATTATGAAGCATACTAAGTGTTCTACGTTGTGAAATGTTTTGTGAGTTGAATTAAATGTGATGGATGTGTAAATTGCTTGAATATAGTGTGAGTGCTAGAATTTCTGCATGTATATATATACATACATATGCTTGAAATTGTGCTAGTTACCGATGGCTATAAATATATTAGCCACTGAGCTATGTAGTTCAACCCATTATTTTTTCCTCCTCAGGTGCGACTCAAGACGACAGTTGATCCTTGCAAGGCATAAAAAAAACTCCGCAATAATTAGAGATCTTTGCACTAAGTTAGTGACTATTTTGGATAGCTTATTAAGCATATCAACATTGAGCATCCTTATGTATTTTGTTTTGTGCTTTGTTATGTATTGTGTCATGTTAGCAAGGTTTGTTCCATCTCTTGGAAATTGTAATGACATAAAGAATTGAAGTTCATTTTGTATATGAGTGTATTTAATTTTTAGTTAGAATGAATGTGCATGTGTTAGTATGGAATGTGCAAATGTTGGGAGCCGGGTTTCAGAAATTGGGAGCTCGCCGCGGCGAGCCAGTCATTCGCCGCGATGCTTCCCTTGGGAGTTCGTCGCGGCATGGATGCTGGTCTTTCACCGTGGCGTGTCCTATGAGAGCTCGCCGTGGCGAAGCCAAGGTTTGGCCGCGACGAACCCTCTCCTGCGAGGCGTCCGCCACGACGAGCATTTTGTCGCCGCGACGAACTTGCCTTTTTCCCACTGCTGATCCTGTAAATTTGATTGTTTTGAACTCTTTCCCCCACGCGATTCTTACTTGACGACCCCGAACGGTCCTCTCGGGAAAGGAAATGTGACCTGGGCCCAGCACCTAAAGAACCCAAAGCATGAAATTGATCTTAGAGTCTCTAAACCCATTCATTTCTTAAGCTCTTTGAACCAAAAACTCTTCAAAAATCCCAAACATTGAAAATTACTTACCTTGAATCTTCACCCAACCAAAGGGTTTCTTGACTCAAATGAAAGATTGAACCTTCCTCTAGCTTTTTTCTTCTTGAATTAACCCCAAACACCGACTTGAACTCCAAGAAAATAGAAAACCCTAACTTTTCTTCTTCCTTCTCTCCACCTACGACTCTCTCCCTCTTCTCTCCTTTCAATTTTCATTTCCCTCTCTTCTAATTGAAAGACCACTCATTTCTCTTGCCTTTTATACCATTAATGATGCTAAAACGTCCATATTGCCCTTACTTATTAGCTTATGAAGTTAATGCTTAAGTGATCTTCCCATACTACCCCTTAGGCAACTTAACACTTTATCTTTAATTCACTTCACCCAAGTCATATACTCTCATTAATGCTAACATGCTAATTAATCCCAACACACATAAATCTTGCAAGACCCCAAAAATCATCTAATCATGCTTAATCAAATAAATAAAAAAATTCAGGGGCCAACATTGTCCTACTATTATTAGAGCATAATCGGGAGTGAGAGAAGGATCAATAACTAAAATGACTCTTCAGTAGAGTAGAGCTGGTGGTACAGGACAAAGAGGCAGAGGCAAAGGTAGAGAAAGCTTTGTAGGTCTTAGTTCGAAAAATGAGGTGTGAAGCAATCAATGATCTATGCCATCACCAGACATGAGGCTCATGACTCCCTAAATGTTATTGCAAGTGTGTTACATGTTTTTCAATTTAAGGTATTTGAATTGCTAGATCCAGGATCTATGCATTCATTTATCACACCATATCTGACATCCATACTACATTATAAGGGAGAAATATTAAAATGCGGCCTAGTGGTGATTACTCTAGCAAATAGTACTATAGTAATTAGGGAAGTATGTAAAGAGTGTATGATTCGAATTAATCAGGCAGAGTTGAAAACTGACCTGATAGTCTTGCAATTGAGAGAGATAGATATTATCCTAGGCATGGATTGGCTTACCGCAAATAGGGTTGTGATGAATTGCCATACCAAGGAAGTGATTATTGAATCCCCTACTTAGCCAAGGGTGGCATTTCGAGGAGTTATTCAACCAGTACTAGTAGATTAATTTCCTTGATGAGTGCTTCTAGACTGATTCGGAGTGGATATGAGGCTTACCTAGCCTATGTAACTGATATCTGGACTGAGCAGACGATCCAGGATATTCCTGTTGTTAAGGATTTCCTGGATGCATTTTCTAGTGAATTATCGGTTTACCCCCAAAAAGAGAGGTGGAATTTACTTAGTTCAAGGTACTGCTTATATATCAATTCCTCCATATAGGATGACACTTATAATAAGATTACTTTTGGAGTTACATAAATATAGTGCCCTGAAAAGCAAGTGTATTTACATGTAACTTTATCTTCTTCAGTTACAGTTTTGTAGTGAAAATATTTATTATTAATAAAACAAAAGAGTTTGGTTTTATTTGTGTAAGCATTATATATCTAGTCATAAGGTGTCGAGATTCTTGTGTAAGTAATATACATATACATAGAGATGTATGGGAAACGTGTATATTATAAAAATCTAAATTAATGGATTCATAGTTGAATAATCAAGTTGGTCGCTTGATTATGGTTTAGACTGTAGTGTTGCAATTTATCTCCATATAAGTAAAGGAGTTACTGAAAGGGAATGACGAGTTTCATATCATGATAGTAGTCGACTATCGATAATGGCACTATTAAATGAATCTGGAATCAAATATGTTTTTAAGAATAAAGTGGGCCGTTACTTTAATCTTAAAACATACAACTTAAGCCTTCGTTTATTATAGACCACAATCTTTAAGAGTGGTGAACTCGTATATATTTCATTATAATTCTTGATATGATCAAAATAGATTTTTATAGAGTATTAATCCGGTATCTGCATGTTGGAATTATTAATTGAAACATATATTACGGAGCATTCACTCAAATAAAGAGTTTATAGTGATATCATCACTTCTAGATGTTTTAAGGAGATTTGGTGATTAAACTGGTGCCAGTAGTTTGATGGACTACCTACCCATCAAGTCTTAACACCAAGATGAGATCTTGTCTGTTAATCACCATATAAAGTAAAACGAGAGATCTAGAAGAAAAAACTAACCTAAGGGCAAAAAAATAATTTTGCCCTTTATTGTGCGGATGATTATAATAAGATTCTAAATAGGGTTTGCAATTGGACAAAAAATATGTGTTCTTATAATATTTAATAATTCAAGAGTTCAACTAATTGTCTTTAGTGGAATGACATTTAGTTAACAAGCTAGAATTAATTCTAATGAGATTAAATTAATTCAAGGCTTATTGGAGCTTGAATTTGTTGGATAGGAAAAAGAAAACATGCTTTGTTTGGAAAAACGGTATATTTTAAAACTTTTAAGAAATCATTACTTGCAGCGGAAGCAACAAATCCAAATCAACATGCCAATCCATACATGATATGATATAAGGATAATAAAATATAAACAAGATCAGGAGTATTACCGACTCCTTCACTACAACTTTAAATCCTCGCTGCGCTATCCTCTCCTTCTTCGTGTATTCAAATCCTTTGCCTTTGACTCTTTTCCTTTAGCAATCTAATTTCTCCTTGTTGTAGAATCCTCAACCAATTAGATTTACCACTTGTTCTTCAAGGAAAATTAGGTTAACAAAATCCTTTGGTGGGAAAGGAGAAGAAATGTTTGGAGGAGATTTTCTTAGAAGAAGAAGAAGCAAAATTGAAACTCTTTCAATTGGTATTTTCGATTCTCTATTTCATGAAAGGAGAGAAGGTGTAAAGAACATATCAGAACTCTTTCTTGCCTATCAATTTCGTATATGCTTGGACGGAAGGAGAGAGAGGTATCAAATGCATAGCCAATAAATGAGATTATCTTCATTTATCTTTATGATGGCTATTTGAAAAGACCATAACCTAAAATTCAATACCCAATTTCAGTTTTGCCAAGAAGAAAGAAGGAAGATGGTCTATCTAATGTACATCTTTCATCTTTAATCTAATGAATGTGTGGTTACACATTTAACCAAGGAATAACCAAAATTTCTATCTTCTTCTTAAAAAAATTGTTTTAATATAATTAATCTAATTAATTACATTAAACCAAAAACCAAAAACCAAGCCCATTACTAAATGTACATTTGGGCTTCTTTAATTAGACCAAGCCCATAGATTCAATTATGGGCTTCTAATTAACCTCCATTTATATTTCTTACTTAGCTTGATAACCTTCCTTAAAGCCAAGTGGGGAATCTTATTGGACTTTGATAATTCAAGCTCGATAAGCGAGAATTAATTCAATCTCATTGAATTAATTCTAGCTTATGAACTAAATGTCATTCCACTAAAGACAATTAGTTGAACTCTTGAATTATTAAATATTATGAGAATATGTCCAATTGCAAACCCTATTTAGAACCTTATTATAGCCATCCGCACAACAAAGGATAAAATTACCGTTTTGCCCTTATGTTGGTTTTTCCTTTTAGATCTCTCATTTTACTTTATATGGTGATTAACACATAAGATCTCATCTCAGTGTTAACACTTGATGGGTAGCTAGTCCATCAAACTACTGGCGCCAGTTTAATCACCAAATCTCCTTAAAATATCTAAAAGAGATGATAATACTATAAACTCTTCATTTGAGTGAATGTTCCATGATACATGTTTCAATTAATAACTCCAACATGCAGACACTGGATTAATACTTTGTAAAAATCCATTCCGATCATATCAAGAATTATAATGAAACATATATGAGTTCACCATTCATCAAGATTATGGTTCATAATAAGCGAATGCTTAAGTTGTATGTTTTAAGATTAAAGTAACGACTCACTTTATTCTTGAAAACATACTTGATTCCAGATTCATTTAATAGTGCCATTATCGATAGTCAACTACTATCATGATATGAAACTCATCATTCCCTTGAAATAAACTCCTCTACTTATATGGAGATAAATCGCAACACTACAATCTAAACCATAATCAAGCGACCAACTTGATTATTCAACTGTGAATCAATTAATATAGATTCTAATAATATAAATGTTTCCCATACATCTCTATGTATATGTATATTAATTACAAAAGAATCTTGGTACCTTATGACCAGATGTATAATGCTCATACAGATAAAACCAAACTCTTTTGTTTTATTAATAATAAATATTTTCATTACAAAAGCATGGCGAAGAAGAAAAGTTACATGTAAATACACTTGCTTTCCAGGGAACTATATTTACATAACTGCAACAATCTCCCACTTGCCTTAAAGCAAGTTTGACATATCCCTCATTCCCATCCCTTCTAGGTGACCCTCAAAGCTCTTTTGAGTCAATGTCTTTGTGAACGGATCACGCAAGGTTTTGCTCAGTGGGAATCTTTACCACATCCACTTCTCCACGTTGTATTATCTTCCTTATAAGATGATAATTTCGCTCAATGTGTTTGGCAGCTTTGTGGTTCCGAGGTTCTTTAGAATTAGCCACTGCCCCACTATTATCACAATAAAGTGTAATGGCCTTTTTTGCCTCTGGAACTACCTCCAAATCATTTAGGAACTTTCGGAGCCAGAATGCTTCCTTTGCTGCTTCAAAAGCAGCAACATACTCAGCCTCCATTGTCAAATCAGCAATACAAGATTGCTTGACACTCCTCCAAACTATGGCTCCACCTCCTAAAGTAAATATAGAACCAGAAGTTGATTTCCTTGAGTCAACATCTGATTGGAAATTAGAATCCGTATATCCTGTTGGAATAAGATTACTTCTAGAGTAAACAAGCATTAAGTTCTTCGTCCTATGAAGATACTTAAGTATACACTTAACCGCAGACCAATGTTCCATTTCTGGATTGGACTGAAATCTGCTTACCAGTCTCACTGCGTAACAGATATCTGGTCTAGTGCATAGCATTGCATACATCAAACTACCAACTGATGAAGCATATGGATTGTTACACATGCGTTCAACCTCCTCTTGGATTTTAGGTGCTTGTTCCTTTGAAAGTTTGATTCCATGTCTAGTAGGAGTAAAACCTCTCTTGGAATCTTGCTTGGCGAACTTATTGAGCATATTTTCAATGTAGGTTAGTTGAGACAAAACTATCTGCTTGTTCTTTCGATCCCTTATAAGTTCGATCCTTAGAACATAGGTAGTCTCTCCCAAATCCTTCATTGAAAACTGTTCATTCAGTCATCCCTTAACCGCAAATAACATTCCCACATCATTCCCAATGAGCAGAATGTCATCAACATATAGGATTAGGAAAGTAACCTTACTGTTGGACCCCGCCCCCGAGGCCCAACATTCGGACCCATAAAGCATAGCGGACCCAAAACCGACCATAGAAAGACCTCATAAATAGGGAAAACCTCCTATAGAAAATTTGGATTGGCTAATTAATAAAATTGTTCCCTCCGTTCTAACGGTTTCAACGCAACTGGAATCGCTCAATTCGGGTTAGAAATGAAGGAGTTATGGTTAAAACACTATCTCAAAGAAAATAGTCAAAATTGGACACTACCGACTTCGGGTAAGAGTTTGAAAATCTTAGGGGCTTAATTGCTGATCGGTCTCTTCATAACAATTGTAGATTTATGTCTCTAGTTTCATTTAAAACAAGAATCACTTCAATCCGAGCTCTCTAGCTCTAGATATTTTAAAATTAATGAAGTATATTCAGAAAGAATCAGCCGACCTCCACAATTTGTTTTAAATCACCTTTTTCAATTTAAAATAAATAATGATAAATCAGGTGTATAAAGATAGAAAATTTTCTTAGAAATCCATCGGTTCGAAAATCAGCTTAATCGGAGGTCGGTGCAAAAAGTTATGGTCAAAAGAAGGGGGAGGGGTCGGTCGGCCAGAAACCGACCCCAATTGCTCGCAAGAGCCCGGCATGGTGCTCGCCCGCATGGGCGGGCGTGCGGGCGAGCGCGGCTCGCCCGCATAGGGGCGATGCGCGGGTGCTTGGGCGACCTGCCCTACAGCCCGACCTATCTGACTTCTAACCATCATAACTTTTAACTCCGAGCTCCAAATTAGACACGGTCGGAAGCGTTGGAAATCTAAGAGAAAAATCTAAATTTTTCAAGAAGGACTCACCAGCAAACTCGGGCTCTAAGGAAATCAAACGTTCTCACTAACACAGGTCGGCTAACTCTCTACAAACAGTACCAGAACTTCCGACCTCCATAACTTTTGACCCAGAACTCCAAATTTAGTAAACTTAGTGTCTATGGAAAGGTAAAAGAATTATCTACAAACTTAATGAAGACCACCGACCTATATTCCCACTCTATGAGGGTCAAAAGTGGACTCAAAGCTCCACCTGATAATCTGTCACTTTGACAGCACCAGTAATAAATTCCAACGACCACACCTACCAACTTAATACATCTTAAATAGCTCATAAAACCTCCTAGGAATGCTCTACTACCCGGTTAACACTCTCAACAAGTCTCAGTACTCCGATTCTACCTATACCAACCCGAAATCTCAAAGAAACACAACAAACTCAAAATTTCCCGCATGAACATTTTAGCCCAGATTCTGCAGCACTATACTCTTCATCAACACATAGACCATAACAACATACCAGCGACCTTTCCCAAAGCCAAAATCCAACAAAACTCATATAACAATAATACTCAAAAATCATACACATACATTTCCAAGGCCATCAACGGATCACAAATCAACCAATTCACATGAAGAAAGTACTAGAGCTCTCATTCTCATTCCAAGCCAAAATGAAGGTTCATGCATAGCTTTGGTTACATATTGTCATATTCATCAAGATCAAGTACAAAATACAAAAGATGGGATGCTCAATGATCAATATGCCTACAAAGCTATTCCAAAAGCTAGTTACTAACTTAATACAAAATAGCTAAACTTCTTGGAGTGATGCCCAAAGTTCTTTGCAAGGTTCAGCTCTCAACTTGACTGTGCACCTGAGGAGGGAGAATGGGGTGAGCTAACACGGCTCAGTGGCTAATACGCCTATAGCCATCGGTAATGAGCCATGCAACACATATATTCATACATATAGTCATGCATATATCAAACAATCCTAAAACATTCACAAAACATCATTTTAGGCATAACAAACATTACATTACATAAAGCCTAACATGACAACTTTATCAATTATAACACTTATGATGCATCATACACAACAAAGTTTGAATGAAAAATGCACAATCACATGGCTAGAGAGTTTCCGAACACAACGAATAAACCGAAGTTTATCGCGAGTCCGATTTCTCAGATCTCGTGGCCCACAAGACGTAGCGGAGAAGGCTAGGTCAACGTGCACGTGACTATCACAACGGGGTTCTCTCTTGCCCACACACACAAATAATCTATGCTCAAATAGTTTCGTTCATACTTTCAAGTATGCACAATTCCATACTTTACATTTCTTTCAAAGGCAAGATGCCACATTTAACATACATATCCGAATATTCATCGGAAATTAACTTTTCACACAAATATAAAGTAAAGCACATAATCATACAAGGTCACCCATTACATAATGACTATAAACGCATTACCCACCTAAAATGTCGGAAATCTGAGTTCACAAATGTCCTTCCTCTCTCTCTTGAGTGAGGTTTCCTTGGTTCCCTTCAATAAAACACATCTCCAATCAATTTCTAAATTCATAGGAAAGGTTATAATATTCATAAATTAAAGGAAAACTAATATTAACCTTAACCTAACCTACCCATGGCTCATTTAAGCTAGAATAACCAAAACCCTAGCTTAGGAATCACAAAACCACTCATCTCTTCTTTCTTTCTTCATTCCTACACAAACCCTAACCTTCATTTCATCCCATTTCTTGAATCTAACTCAAAGGAAGATAGATACTTACCTTAAGCTCTTGATTTTCTTCCCTTTTCCACTTTTCTTCTTCTTTCTCCTTCTCCTTGGGCTTAGCCGAATCCTCTTTCTTCTCCTTCTCTTTTCACGTTTTCCTTCTTCTCCTTTGGTGTTCTACGACAATCTCCTCTCCTCTTCCTTTTTATTCATTTAACTCATTTATTTCCTTTACATCTCCTCCCAAAACTACATAGTTTTGCTATTGGGCTCTCCTCCTCCTCTTCTTAAGCCTACTCTACTCTAAACCACTTAACCTTCTTCCATTCATTCCTAAAAGCCCATACTTTCCAATATTAGGCCCAAGCCTTCAATTAAATTTCTAACTTCTAATCTCAAGCCCAACATAATAATATTTATATGGACACATAATTAAATCAATTAAGGTAAAATAAAAATAATTTAACGAATAAATCCATAAATAAATAATTAATTAATTCAAATAAAATAAAAATTTTCGGGGCCCAACACTTACCTTCTTGTATTCTTTTATAAACACAAGGCTCATCTAGGTTTTGTATGAACCCATAGGTTTTGATAGCCTTATCTAACCTAATGTTCCAAGACCTAGATGCTTGCTTAAGTCCATAAATGGACCTTTGCAACTTGCAAACCTTATGCTCATTACTTGGCTTAATGAATCCTTCTAGTTCGGCCATATAAATGGTCTCCTCAAGATCCCCATCAAGAAATGCGGTCTTGACATCCATTTGTCATATTTCATAATCGAAATAGGTTTCTATGGACAAAAGAATCCTGATGGACTTAAGCATGGCAATCGGAGAAAAAGTCTCCTCATAGTCTATACCCTCCTTTTGAGTATAGCCTTTAGCTACCAATCTAGCTTTAAAGGTCTCTACCTTTCCATCCGATCCCCTTTTCCTTTTGTAGATCCATTTACACCCTATGGCTTTTAGACCTGGTGGTAGATCTACAAGGACCCAGATTTCATTAATATACATAGAATCTATTTTCGATTCTATTGCCTTGAGCCATTTTCTTACATCAACATCATTAATAGCCTGTGTATACGTAATGAGATCTATTTCTTCTTGGTCTGAGATGGCAATTAAGCCTGCTTTTAAACCCAGATACCTATCTGATTGTCTCACAACCCTTCCACTATGTCTAGGCACACCTTGATGTTCAGGTTGCACTTCTGATTCAACTCTTGAATCCATTTCGATATCTTGTTCTGTCATATCCAAAACAACTCTTGGTTTGGATGAAATAGCTAACTCCTTTAGTACTACTTCACTTTTTCCTTTGTGATTTTTCACAAACTCTTCCTCTAAGAAGGTTGCATTTGTCGACACAAATACCTTCTTATCATGAGGACTGTAAAAATAGTACTCTCGAGTTCCCGTAGGATATCCTACAAACAAACATACTTCTGACCTTGGTTCCATCTTTGTGGATTCAGGCTTTAGAACATAGGCTGGGCAGCCCCAAGTCCTCAAATGCCTTAATGAAGGCACTCGGCTAGTCCACAACTCCCTAGGTGTTTTAGGCACCGATTTGGACGGAGCAAAGTTAAGAAGATATGTTACCGTTTGTATGGCATATCCCCAGAACGATTCTGGAAGGCTAGCGTAGGACATCAATGATCTTACCATTTCTAATAGAGTTCTATTTCTCCTCTCTGCCACACCATTTTGTTGAGGTGTACGAGGAGCTAACAAATTAGAAACAATTCCATTGTCAATTAAATATTACTGGAACTCTCCAGATAAAGACTCACCACTTCGATCTGATCGAAACAGTTTTAATGGCTTGCCAAGTTGCTTCTCAGCTTCAGCTTTGAATTCTTTGAACTTTTCAAAAGATTCACTCTTTTTATGCATCAAATACAAATAGCCATGTCTTGAGTAATCATCTATAAAAATTATGAAATATTCATAACCTCCTCTAGCTTGTACATTCATGGGCCCACACACATCAGGGAACATTCCCTCAAATAAAGAGTTTATAGTGTTATCATCTCTTCTAGATGTTTTAAAGAGATTTGGTGATTAAACTGGCGCCAGTAGTTTGATGGACTAGCTACCCATCAAGTCTTAACACTGAGATGAGATCTTATGTATTAATCACCATATAAAGTAAAATGAGAGATCTAGAAGGAAAAACCAACATAAGGGCAAAACGGTAATTTTACCCTTTGTTGTGCGGATGGCTATAATAAGGTTCTAAATAGGGTTTGCAATTGGACATATTCTCATAATATTTAATAATTCAAGAGTTCAACTAATTGTCTTTAGTGGAATGACATTTAGTTAATAAGCTAAAATTAATTCCAATGAGATTGAATTAATTTTGGGCTTATTGGAGCTTGAATTATCAAAGTCCAATGAGATTCCCCACTTGGTTTTAAGGAAGGTTATCAAGCTAAGTAAGAAATATAAATGGAGGTTAATTAGAAGCCCATAATTGAATCTATGGGCTTGGTCTAATTAAAGAAGCCCAAATGTACATTTAGTAATGGGTTTGGTTTTTGGTTTTTGGTTTAATGTAATTAATTAGATTAATTATATTAAAACAATTTTTTTTAAGAAAAAGATAGCAATTTCGGTTATTCCTAGGTTAAATGTGTAATTATACATTTGTCATTAAAATGCTAAATAAAGATGATCTTTATTATGGTTAATCATCATTAAATGGAGTTATGAACTTACCATTAAATGGTTTAATGGTTGTCTTTTAATGTTGGCTTGCAACCTATTTGCATTCATTAGATTAAAGATGAAAGATGTACATTAGATGGACCATCTTCCTTCTTTCTTCTTGGCAAAACTGAAATTGGGTATTGAATTTTAGGTTATGGTCTTTTCAAATAGCCATCATAAAGATAAATGAAGATAATCTAATTTATTGGCTATTTTATGAGTGATTAATGAAAGAAGTGATGCATTTGATGCCTCTCTCTCCTTCCATCCATGCATATACGAAATTGGTAGGCAAGAAAGAGTTCTGGCATGTTCTTTACACCTTCTCTCCTTTCATGAAAGAGAGAATCGAAAATACTAATTGAAAGAGTTTCAAATTTGCTTATTCTTCTTCTAAGAAAATCTCCTCCAAACATTTCTTCTCCTTTCCCACCAAAGGATTTTGTTAACCTAATTTTCCTTGAAGAACAGGTAGTAAATCTAATTGGTTGAGGATACTACAACAAGGAGAAAGTAGATTGCTAAAGGAAAAGAGTCAAAGGCAAAGGATTTGGATACACGAAGAAGGAGAGGATAACGCAGCGAGGATTTAAAGCTGTAGTGAAGGAGTCAGTAATACTCCTGATCTTGATTATATTTTATTATCCTTATACCATATCATGTATGGATTGGCATGTTGATTTGAATTTGTTGCTTCCGCTGCAAGTAATGATTTCTTAAAAGTTTTGAAATCTACCGTTTTTGCAAACAAAGCATGTTTTCTTTTTTTGATCCAACAATTGGTATCAGAGCCCGTTTCTAATGCATGATTTCGGTTCCTATATATTGGATGCATGGGTTGGCAATCTTTTTGTGTATGTTGCATATTTTTATGTGATAGAAATATACATGGTGTATGTTTGCTCTTTTGGTTGTCCATAGAAGTTAAATTTACCTTGTAAGATTTCTTCATTGGTTGTAACAAGGAGGGTGGTCTATCATCACCATGTTTCCTCCTTGGTTTCTTTTTTCTATTTTCTTTGATTTTGTAATGTGCAAATTGATGTAATGATGAAGATGGAGCAGCCATGGATTGAAGAAATGGAAAGGTAAAATTTTCGGTGTATCCTTTTGTGTATTGACATAAGTTTTGTGAAAACATAGTTGCTGGAATTTTGTTTCAATGGATCACTTTTCGGTTTTTATTGTAAAAACTAGTGCTGGAATTTTTTGTCAAAACAAAGATTTGGTTTTCTAAAAATCTGGTGCTGGAATTTTATTTTTCAAAATGACAAAATTTGATTTTCACATATGTCATTACATTTTGTTTACCGAATGGGCCGGATCATGTTTGTGAAGAGTTCGAAGCGGAAGATCCAAGTCCAAGAAGAATACTTTGGGCCTAAAAGGCTTGTAATTATTTAATTTTTCTAGGATGGACAATCAAAAGTGGCTTTATTAGTTCATGTGATGAATGGAGAAATGAATGCTCATAATATGTGATATTATGCGATTGCATGTTATTTAGAAAATTGCCAACCCTAGGCTTTGCCATGCATTCATTATGTATGAGATATATAATGAAACAATATAGGATGGATAATAAATTGCATCTAGACATGATGGTATTTAAAACTTAAAGCCCAAAAAGATTGTGTGGGAGAGGATGCTCCTGTGAGAGTCCATGGTCTCCAAATGATGGCCCATTTGCATGTGGTGAAGTGTTACTCCCCATCGGAGGGCATGGATCCTAGATCTTGCATGGTTTGGGTCTCCTTAAGGATAAGTCCACTTAATGATAGCAAATGTGACCTCCCACCGAGGCATGGTTTGTAGGTATCTTTAGTGAATGAATCAAATGGTTAAACACTCAACATTTTTTATCAATAAACTGCCCACCGTAGCTCTGTTGGTAAAAGTATGGACCAAATTAAGATGCTTCTTAAAAAAATTAGGCATGAGATGCTTGGTAGTTTTTGAGTGGGAGGGTCCCAGTTTTTCTTTTAATGGATAAGATGGCCCACCATCACTTAGTCTCATATAGATAAGAAAATAACCGTCAGATAATGTTTTAATTTTTAAGTTTTGTTAAATCTATCATCATGCATACATGGATCATGATTTTATACAAATTTCCATAAATTGTTGACTAGTATGCTCATGTTTTAATAATTTATATTTTCAGACATAATCAACCACAAAATGAATCCACTCACCCTGCTCTTGACTAATAACAAATTGGAAAACGGAGACAATTTTAATGAATGGAGACATAACCTTGACATTGTTCTTCAATATGAACGTATTTCATGGGTGTTAACTAAAAATGAGCCTACACCTCCAAGTGGAGATTCAACTCCTGAGCAAGTCCAACAACATAAGCGTTGGCAGAATGCTGACAAGATTACTAAGTGTTATATTCTGGCTTTTGTCAGCGGCATGTTGCAAAAGCAAATTGCTTGTATGAAAACTGGTAGTGCAATGGTCCATCACCTACATGAGATGTTTGGTGTGAGGACTAGGTCTGCAAGAGTGAAAGCTATCCAAACCTTTCATAATCTCAGACAGAAACCTGGTGAGCCGTTGCGAGATTACATGATGAAGGTAATCTCTGCAGTCACTGAGGTTGAGATGCTTGGGGCGGATATGGATGCGGACACGCAGATGATTATGATCATCAATAGCTTAAACTCTTCTTTTCAGCAGTTTAAGTTGGACTATGAGCTCAACAGTAAGGATTACACCTTGAGTGAGTTGATGGATACCCTCAAGAGCACGGAGGAGATATTGAATATTAAGGCTCATGGGCCAGAAGCTAATGTAGCTTCTTCTTCTAAGCCCAAGGGTAAGGGCAAGGAAAAGAAGAAGGGTCCATTGAAAAAGAAGGCCCAAATAGGGGTCAAGGCCAAATCCATGAAAAAGAAGGCCAAAGAGAACATCAAAGGAAAGTGTTTCCACTGTGATGAGATGGGCCACTCGAAAAGAAACTGTCCAGTCTACCTAGAGTCCCTAAAAAAGAAACAAGGTATGGGCTTCCTAAGTTTGTTAGGAACTAGAAATGTGACAGATTTATCTACTTCTTGGATATTAGATTCAGGAGCCACTAACCATGTTTGTAATTCTTTGCAGGGGTTCCAGCAAAGGAAAAGACAACCTAAAGGCCAATTTCAAGTCAAGATAGCAGATGGTTCCTATGTTTCAGCAGAATCAGTGGGGGTAGTTATCTTGGACTTTCCTAGTGGTCATAGGTTATATTTGGAGGATGTTTATTACATGCCAATGATTGTAAGGAACATGATTTTTGTTTTTTGTCTAATAAAATCTGGTTATTCCTTATATTTTGAAAAGGTTGTTTCAATATATAAGAATAAGGATTTTATTTGTGATGCGATAACTAAACATGGATTGTTTTTTATAGAACCTATGAAAGGCTCACTAAACACCACAAAATTGATAAAACCAAGACAATCCAAAATCTCTAGCATTAATTCAAAGTATCTGTGGCACTTAAGAATGGGTCATATCAATCAGAAAAGACTTAACAGGCTGGTAAAGGATGGGATCCTTATGGGCTTGGATAATGATCCATTACTCACCTGTGAATCTTGTATTGAAGGAAAAATGACCAAAGCCTCATTTCTTTCTAAAGGAAACAGATCTGAATCCACATTGGACGTGGTACATACTGATGTGTGTGGGCCCATGAATGTACAAGCTAGAGGAGGTTATGAATATTTCATAATTTTTATAGATGATTACTCAAGACATGGCTATTTGTATTTGATGCATAAAAAGAGTGAATCTTCTTAACTTTGCTCCGTCCAAATCGGTGCCTAAAACACCTAGGGAGTTGTGGACTGGCCGAGTGCCTTCGTTGAGGCATTTAAGGACTTGGGGTTGCCCAGCCCATGTTCTAAAGCCTGAATCCACAAAGATGGAACCAAGGTCAGAAGTATGTTTGTTTGTAGTATATCCTACGGGAACTAGAGGGTACTATTTGTAGGAAAATCCCGGGGTGTTCATCATATGAACACAGTGCGGAATTTAAAATTTTGAGTCCCGGGACATTCCCGAAAGCCAGGATCCATGTGTAAGTATAATCAGTCAAACCATAACGACCAAAGGAGACCGTCTCTAACGGTATCCACGCAGAGGTCGGAAACCTAACCGGGACAAACCCTTTGACCCGGGAATAGCTAGACTAAAGAAAAGATTGCTAGATCTCACCTAGTCTAGGAGAGCTTAGGATTCAACCTTGGAGGAAGATGAAAAATGAAGCTTGGAGATGAAGAAGAGATCGTTGAGAAGAGAGGAAGAACCTTTGAAAACACTTTTCTATCTTCTTTCTCAACCCACGATAATCCTCATTTCAAAAGCCTTAGGTTTTATTCAAAACCTAACTTATATACATCATCCACGAGCCTCTCATCTTTCATTAACTTAGTTTTGTCTTTTTGCAATTAAATGCTTAATGACTAAGCATATAAATGGAAACTTCTTCCATCCTCTCCTCCATCTTCCACGTACATACATATATATATATATATTAATTAATTAATTTCTTAATTAATTAATCTTATATATATATATATTAATCTTGAAGTGGTCCAGTCCACACCGAGTCGGTCCTACCGACCGCCGCCCCCCGCCGTAAAAATCACCGAAAACGGTTTTCAAGAATGTCGATGTCGCGATCTCATGGGACATATCCCAATCTCATCGGGATCCATTTAATCCTATTGCTCTCCGGATATCGGATCTCCGTCTCAAACTATTTTACTGATTTCGAGCCACTCTTACGTGTGACCCATTAGGTTCCCGGTTATGTTGGCCACTTAGATTAACACTTAATCTGAGCAAGTCATGAGCGGTATCTAGCAACACATCAAGACCTCCAATTGACCGGAAAGTAATTGGTTTGACTAATGAAACCATATCACGAACCCTTCCATAGACAATTACTGTGTAATTCGTCCTTTCACCATGCTATACCCCACTTGGTTTGAGTATGGGCAATGTGTCAACTCTTACTAGACTGATCAGATCAAATCTAGTCCAAGTGTAATCAGTTCTCGTCCTAGGACTCATTACTTTATATGTCCATGAAGACCCTCTTCATGACACATGTATCTTTCGGCGCAGAGACTTCAAAGTAATGATCCCGATAAGAGGCCATGGGTATCTCTTCGCTATCACGAAGTGGTGAATCCTCTATTGGCTACTCAATTACCTTGAATACCTCAAACTGTACTCCAAGCACCACCCTATGAGCGACCTCGGAAGGTAACAAGGAATGGAGTCAAAGCACGTAATCAAGATACCAAGATATCCTCGAGTACCTCAAGTCTAAGGATACTTGCACCATTGCTATGATAAGATTATCAACGACATTTGTATAGGACATCCATGTGATGATCTCATGGCAGGTCATCAATGTACTTACTACCACTAGTAAGCATCCACATGTCAAATCTAAATATCTCAATATTTACGCTTCGAGATCCACCGCTGATCCAATTAAGGAGTTTGACATGTGCTAGTCTATCCGGATTAACGATGTCTAGTCTCATTAATCCTATGACTAGGGATAATTTAGATACTAACATAATTGCACATGATAGGAATCTCAGTAGTATGATCGCATCATAATTTCCTTCATGCTATGTCATATATCATGGACTTCATTAATTTGATTAAAGATCACTATCAATTCATAATAAAATGAACATCAAATAAATTAAATATGCCTTGCTTTATTTATTCATAAAGTCTATACATGACTCTGAACAAAATGCGCTAAAGGGGATTGCCTTTAGGGCACTACTCTAACAATCTCCCACTTGACCTAAAGCCAATCGCCTTGGTATCTAATACCATAGCGAGTACATGAGAATCAAAATACTTACGTGACAATGGCTTTGTCAGCGGATCAACAATATCGCTCTCTGGAATTCTCTCTATCGAACATCACCTCGAGCAATGATCTCCGAATCAAATGGTATCGGTGAGTACGTGTTTGGATCGTGATGAGACCTTGGCTCCTTTGCTGCATAATAGCCCCAAGTGTTGTCACAATACAATCAGTATGGGTCCATCACGACTAGGAACCATACCAAGTTCGAAATGAACTTCTTGATCCAAACCGCTTCCTTTTTTTGCGCCCGATGCGGCAATGTACTCTGCCTCGATCGTTGAATCGTGATCGTCTCTGTTTGGAACTCTTCCAACCGATCGCTCGCCGTTTAGTGTGAAAACATAACCTGATTGGGACTCGAGTCGCCCTTATCGATTGAAAACTGCATCAGATGCCCGCCACTGGAGACTTCCATCTCCATATATCAAGAAAACATCCTTAGTTCTTCGCAAGTACTTTAGGATATTCTTGATACCACCCAAATGACCCTCACCAGATCCGATTGGTATACGCTTCGTAACACTTAGAGCATATGATACATCGGGTCTCGTACATAGCACATTGCGTACATGATAGATCCTACGCAGATGCATACGGGATCATATTCATGCGCATCCTCTCATCCGTGTCTTAGGACACATGGACTTCGAGAGTGTTATCCCATGAACAATGGGAAGAAACCTCTCTTGGATTGCTCCATGCTAAACCTCTTTAGCACCTTGTCTATGTACATTGACCGTGAAAGACCAAGCAACCTCTTCGATCTATCTCTATAAATCTTTATCCCAAGGATATAAGTTGCTTCTCCAAGGTCTTTCATGGCAAATTGTTTCGACAACCAAATTTTCTTGATTGCAAGATTGAGACATCGCTTCCTAGTAACAATATGTCATCTACATATAACACAAGGAATACGATTGCGGTTCCATTAACCTTCTTGTACACGGTGTTCATCCGGATTTTGTGAGAAACCAAACTCTTTGATTGTCTCATCAAAACGGATATTCCAACTCTGGATGCTTGCTTCAATCCATAAATGGATTTCGAAGCTTGCATACCTTTTGCCATCAGCGAAATGAAGCCCTCAGGTTGTGTCATGTACACATCCTCACCTGATTTCCATTCGGAGAAAGTCGTCTTCACATCCATTTGCCATATCTCATAATCATAATGAGCGGCAATGGCTAGGAGTATCCTAATGGATTTAAGCATTGCATCGATCAAGGTCTCGTCATAGTCAATTCCTTGTCTTTGGCGAAAACCTTTAGCCACAAGCCTTGCTTTATAGGTAATCACATTACCATCCATGTCGGTTTTCTTCTTGAAAACCCATTTGCACCCTATAGGTTTTATCCTTTGGTGCATCAACCAAAGTCCATACTTGGTTTTCATACATGGAATCCATTTGATTTCATGGCACGAAGCCATTTTTCGACTCGAACTCTTCGTAACCTCTTCATAGGTGGTAGGCTCATCATCCTCTATGAGCAATACGTCATTCTGCTCACTTACGAAATCCATATCTCTCGGGAACAGGCGTATTTTACTTGACCCACAATTTCGTGTGTAGTAGAAGGTTGAATCTATTACCTCATCTGTATGAGTTCTGGTTTGAGTTGAGCAGATTGATCTGCGTCGTCTCGAGCATCTTGAACTTCTTCAAGTTCAATTTTGCTCCCTTGTCCTCTTTAAAAGAAACTCTTTCTCTAAAAAGACAGCATGCCTTGAAACAAACACCTTTTGTTCCTCAAAGAAGGTAGAATTGATATCCCTTGTTTCGTTAGGATATCCTACGAACAAACACTTGTCGATTTTGCTTCAAGCTTATCTCGATTCAAGGCCCGCTTTACATAAGGAGGACAACCCCATACTTTCAAATGAGAAAGATAAGGTTTCTTGTTAGTCCACATCTCATATGGAGTAACATCAATCGACTTTGATGGAACTCTGTTTAACAAGTAAACAGTTGTCTCAGGGCATACCCCAAAAGGATTTTGGCAATGTGCAAAGCCCATCATAGATCGAACCATGTCCAACAAGGTTCGATTTCTCCTTCTCGCCACACCATTATCTTTGTGGTGTGTAAGGAGGAGTCCACCGAGATAAAATCCCATTATCTACGAGATAATCCAAAACTCTTGGTCTAAGTATTCACCACCACGATCGGATCGTAATGTTTTAATACTTTTCCCAAGTTGGTTTTCTACTTCATTTCTGAATTGTTTGAACTTTTCAAACGCTTGATTTGTATCTCATCAGATACAGGTACCCATATCGAGAATAATCATCGATAAAGGTAATGAAGTAATGGCAACCACTTCGGCATGGATGGACATCGACCACATACATCCGAATGTATTAGATCTAATAATCCAGTCGCTCGTTCACCCTTTCCCTTAAAAGGTAACTTCGTCATTTTGCCTAACAAACAAGATTCACATGTGTCATATGATTCATAATCAAATGACCCTAAACTTCCATTCTTATGGAGCTTAGCGATGCGTCTCTCATTTATATGGCCAAGGCGACAATGCCATAAGTAAGTTGATTTTAAATTATCTCTTTTATGTCTTTTAGCGCCATTGACATTCATAACTGGATGTGACATATCTAATATGTAAATACCATTGCATAATGTACCCGAGATTATAACGCATTCCATTTGAGCTAATAGAACAACCATTGTTACCAAAAGACAAATGGAAACCAGCTCTATTTAAACAAGAAATGATAATATGTTCTTTGTTAACACGGTACAAAATAACAATCATCCAAGTTAAGTACAAGCCCTTTGGGAGTGTTAAAACATAAGTCCCTACGGCTAATGCAGAACTCTTGCTCCATTGCCAACACGCAGTCCATTTCTCCTTTATGAGTCGCCATCGTCCTCGAGGCCTCGATATCATTACATATGCGTGAGCCACAACCGTATCTAATACCCATATGTTATGATCGAAAAAGATAACCTCAATGACAAACATACGAAGAAGTTGAGGCATCCGATGCCTTCTTACGCTTCGATTCTTCCAGATAAACTTTGCGATTCGCCTCCAATGACCGGCCTTACCACAATGGAAGCAAGTACCTTTTAGTGCGATCTCTTTGGTCTTCTTCTTGCCTTTCGCACGCACTTCCTTTCACTTCGAGCCTTTTTCTTCTTCGCTTCCTTTTCTTGGAACCAGAGGAAGAAGAATCCACCAATAGCAACGCCTTGCTATCTTGCTTCACGACTTGTTCTCATTGTCTCGAAAGCGATTGATCACTCGGGAATTGTGGTGGATATTTGGTTCATTCGATAGTTCAACACAAACCGTGAGTAACTATCGACAAACCAACAAGAATTAAGTCTATACTTAACTCGTAATCCATCACAAAACCTAAGACGGCCAACCTCTCAATATAGCCATTCATCTTCAATGCATATTGCATCGCAGATGAACCAGAGTCATCTTCGTTGTAAAGAGCAACCTTGAGGTCTCGAACCGCTCGTAAGTGCTAAGTCGACTTGTACCATGTGTAAGTCGACTTACATGTTCGATGCATCGATAAGTCGACTTGTTCATTGGATAAGTCGACTTGTTCAAATCAGATCTTGTTTATTTGTGCCCTAAAGGCAATCCCTTTAGCGCTGCTTTTATTCAAAGTCGTAGTGCACTTTATGAATAAATAAAGAAAAGGCATTATTCATTAATTTGATATTCATAAACATTGTTTATGAATTGATTGATCTTTAATCAATTAATGAAGTCCATGATATATGACATAGCATGAAGGAAATTATGATGTGATCATACTACCGAGATTCCTATCATGTGCAATTATGTCAAGATCTAAATTCTCCTAGTCATAGGATTAATGAGACCGACATCATTAATCCGGATAGACTAGCACATGTCATATTCCTTGATTGGATCAAGCAAGGATCTTAGAAAGCGTAAATATGAGATATTTAGAATTGACATGTGGATGCTTACTAGCGGTAGTAAGTTCATTGGATGACCGCCATGAGATCATCACATGGATATCTTATCTAAGTGTCGTTGATAATCTCATCATAGCAATGGTGCAAGTATCCTTAGACTTGAGGTACTCAAGGATATCTTGGATACTAACTCGTGCTTTGACTCCATTCCTTGTTGCCTTTCAGAGGTAACTCATAGGGTGGTGCTTGGGTACAGCTTGAGGTATTCGAAGATAATTGAGTAGCCAATAAAGGATTCGCCACTTCTGGATTAGCAGAAGAGATACCCATGGCCTCTTGTCAGGATCATTACTAAGGCTGGCCAGCATGTATGTCATGAAGAGTGTCTTCATTGACATATAAAGTAATGAGTTCTAGGACGAGAACTGATATCACTTGGGCTAGACTCAGTCTAGTGAGAGTTGACAATTTGACCATACTCATAACCAAGTGGGGTATAGGATGGTGAAAGGATGAATTACACGGTAATTGTCTATGGAAGGGTTCGTGATCTGGTTCGTGATGAATACATCAAACCGATTACTTTCCAAATAATTGGGGTCATGATGTGTTGCTAGATACCGCCATGACTTGCTCAGATTAATTGTTAATTTAAGTGGCCAACATAACCGGAGCCTAAAGGGTCACACGATAAGAGTGTTTCAGAGAATCAGTAAAATAGTAATTGGACAGAGTTCCAATTATGGAGAGCATTAGATTAAATGGATCCCAATGGATTGGGATATGTCCGATGAGATCGCGACATCAATATTGCTAAGAAAGGTTTAGGAGTCGCTTCAAAGACGGGTCCGATGAGCCAGTAGGACCAACCCAGTTGGACTAGACCTTAGCAAATATATTCTAATTAATTAATTAAGTAATTAATTAATTAATTATTATATATATAGCCACCTTGCACGTTGGAATGAGGGAGGAGAGGATGAGATCCTTTGACTTTTCAAAGTTACTTAAGTTATTCATTAAAGAATGAATGGCTATTAAGCCTCCACTTGTCCTAATCTCATGGTTGCCTTTTAATTAGTTAAAAACACATGTATTAGGGCTTGGAGGAGGATGATGGTCGTGGGTTTTGGCATGGGTGAGAAGAAGAAGAAAGCTTAAGTGTTAAGCTAGCTTTGAAAGGTGATTTTCAAGTCTTCTCCTTAAGCAACCATCGATTTCTCTCTTCTCCAAGGCAAGGGCCAACGTGAATCTCAAGCTCTCCAGGACAGAGGTAGGCTCTAGCAGGCTTTAATCTGTTCTAGCTATTCCCGAGTCAAAGGGGTTTGATCCGGTTAGATTTTCTGATCTCTGCGTGGATCACCTTCAGAGATAGTCTCTTTTGGCTATTTAGGTTGATGTCTTCATACGGATACCGGGATCCTGGGATTCGGGAAAGTCCCGGGAACAAAAATTTTTGTTTTCCGCTGCCGGTACATGTGATGTACCTCCCGGGATTTTCCTACAGTGATATCAGAGAGTCTGGTATCCCGTATGAAGCTATAACCTAAGCGAGATCAGAAACCCTAATGGAATTTGCTGTTGAGGCATGCTATCTGTTTAGATTTCGAATTTTTATTGTGATATGCTTTTCGAAAATTTTCTGCCCAGAATTGTTCATAACATGTTAGAGAATATGTCTATGAAATTTGAGAATTTATCGATTTGATTTGATATAGTTTTGCTAATTAATCCCCTAAGGTTACAGATGCTGTTTTGTGAAACGATTCTGGAACAGGCATGAGTATAAAATCGAGAATAAATTCTAGAAAAATGGTTTTTTGGATTTTCCTTCACCTACATGTCTCTAAGATGTTGGTGAATGTCTGTGAGCATGGAAATTGGATTTCAAGGTGATTGGATATTTATTCACGAATTTATTCTATGCTGTTGGGAATTGCTGTGCTGATGAACACAGATTTTGAATCGGTTTTGTTATTTAGGTTGACTGAGTTTTTGATGGCCTAAAATCCTAAACAAAATTCATGTAGCATGTTCTGAACATGTTGTAACCTATATAATTTTCTCATGATTTATTGAAATTGTTTCATTGATCATTTCGAGCAATGTACAGAACTGGACAGTTTTGTGAAAGTTGTTGGGACTGTTTTGCTTGGCTTGATTAAGTGTGCTTTTTCAGTTCCAATGCCTTGAACCATTTTTAATGTGATTAAAAATGTGTTATCTTGATGTAATATGATTTCCAAACTGAATTGCTTGAAATTGCTTTTCCAAGAATTTTTGAATGCCGAATTGGTCACATTTGTATCTCGTTGGTATATTTCATTTTCTTGCTTGTTTTGGCCGTCACAATTTTTGTGACAAGTGCCGGAGTAGTTTTGAGAGTGTATACACTAGCTTGAGATGCTTAGGGTGAGAATTTGGGTGTTCCTAAATTATTTGGAAATTAATGAGTTTTGACTCATTTCAAGCTTTTCATATGGTTTGACCATATAAGGCTTTCATGGTTCAATGAATTGTTCATTGATACATCAATTCACAGATATTACCCTAGGTATGATGGTGTTGAGAATTGGAATTGTACTGATTGAGGAATTAGCCGATTAGAGATTTTAGCAAAATTCCCTGAATAAGTTGACTTGTTTTCTGGATAAGTCGACTTGTTTTCTGAATAAGTCGACTTGTTTTCTGGATAAGTCGACTTGTTTTCTGGATAAGTCGACTTGTTTGAAGAATAAGTCGACTTGTTCAAGATCTCAGTATAAGTCGACTTGTAGTACCTTGTAAGTCGACTTGTTCATGGGCAGATGACATAAGTCGACTTGTGTCATACAAGTCGACTTGTGTGTGGGCAGTAGCATAAGTCGACTTGCATTTGATGAAAGTCGACTTGTGGCATGCATAGGTGGGATGATGGATGATTATAAGGATTGATTCAATGTGATTGATGAAACCTAAATCATTTCATATAGTCCTGGTGACTATTATCCTTCAGCTTGGAGTCGAGAACACGAAATCCCTCCTCGGTATATGAAAACTAACGCCTTCCATTAATATGGTAAGAACCAGAGTTTTTATAGGGTTGGGTTGTTGAGCTAACCTCAAGCTCGCTCTATACGAATATGTTCGAACCATGAAAATAAGATTTTCGGATTAATGGGTTGGTTTTCACTGGAAGCGTTGGTTTGTTGAGCTAACCTCAAGGTCAACGTGGACAGAGGCGAAGTTGGGTAGCATACATCAGATGTATGCGTATCAAAGAGTTGATACCTAATGTAAGTGCATACATCAACAAGTTGATAGATCGATCGATAGTTGTGTCTAAGATGTAATTGGTATATCGATACCTCCCGAGACATAAGGTGGCTTGTTGAGCTAACCTCGAGGTCATTCTTAATGTCGGTTATCGATGATACAATTGGTATGAACGATACCCACCGATTGACCTAAGTTGTGGCTCATTGGGTAAACCCAAGGTCACTCTTAGCAATGTCGGATATCGACCCACTCAGACATTATGTCACTTTGTTTCTCTGGATTCAGTAAAGAGGGTTATGGATTCTAGGAAACTAGTGGGAGCCATATGCATGTCATGCAAGTCCTTATGATCATGCAGCATTTCTATTCTATCATTCCTTCTCTCTATCGCTAGGTTGATTGAAGAAGTCTTTCGAGGTGAATTTTCGCCTCTATTCGGACCGAATTTTCTTGATTGGTGAGGAATCGAGAATTGTTCTTAGATCGAGGAACGGGATACGCCCTAGATGTTCCACTTCCGATTGCACTTTTGTCGATGCTTCGATAAGGATCGAGAAAGCATATTGTAAGCATCTAAAGGATGTTGATATGGATACTTGCTTTATGCTTGCCTTGATGTCACTAGAGCTGCAGGAGCAAAGACGAGTCTATGGATGCTCACACTATAGTATTTCATCTTAGGGAGCTGTTTGATGAGTAAGCTCGATGCGAAAGGTTCGAGACCTCAAGGCTTCTCTTCACCATTAAAGATGGCTCGGGGATATCTCTGCATGCAAGATGCCCTCGAAGATGAATGGCTATATTGAGAGATTGGCCGTCTTAGGATTTGTAATGGATTATGAGTTAAGTAGAGACTTAATTCTGGTTGGATTGTCGATGGTTATTCACGGCCAGGATAAACTATCGGATAAACCAAATATTCACAACAATTCTGGTGATCAATCTGCTTCAAGAGACCGAAAGCGAGCTATCAAGAAGGATAGCAAGCAAGTGTTAATGGTGGATGCTTCTTCTTCTAGTTCAAAGAAGAAAAGGCCAAGAAACCAAAGGGAAGTGCCATCAAGGAAAAACCAAAGATTCGCCCAAAAGGATTTTGCTTTCATTGTGGCAAGTCTAGCCACCAGAGGCTAAACCGTAAAATCTATCTCGAGTTCTGAAGGTAAGAAGGCATCGATGCCTCTACTTCTTCAAATATGTTTGTTATTGAGGTTAATACTATTCTGATCTAAACATATCGGTATTTGATAACGGATGTGGCTCATACATATGAAATGATATGCGGGGCCTCGTGAACAAGAGATGACTCATAAAGGAGAACTAGAACTTCGTGTAGGTAATGCGCAAGAGTTGCTACATTAGTCGTGAGACACTTATGTCTTGTTCCTCCCTAGTGGGCTTATATTCAAATTGGATGATTGACATTTTGTACCTGTTTTAAACAAAAAACATATTGTATGTTTTATGTTTAAATAGAGCTGATTTCCATTGGAATTTTAGTAGCAATGGTTATTCTATTAGTTCGAATGGAAGGCTCTATGCTACTGGTACATTATGCAATTGAATTGACATATTAGATATGTCATATCCAATTATGAATGCCAATGACGCGGAAAGACATAATTGAGATAATTTAAAATCAACTTACTTATGGCATTGTCGGCTTGGCCAAATAAATGAGACACGCATCGCTAAGCTCCATAAGAGTGGATGTTTAGGGTCATTTGATTATGAATCATATGACACATGCGAATCTTGTTTATTAGGCAAGATGACTAAGTTATCCTTTAAAGGGAAGGGTAAACGAGTGAATGGAATATTAGACCTAATACATTCGGATGTATGTGGTCCGATGTCCATCCATGCCATAAGTGGTTATTTTTACTTCATTACTTTTATCGGTGATTATTCACGATATAGGTATCAGATTCGATGAGATACAAATCAAGCGTTTGAAACGCTCAAATAATTCGAAATGAAGTAGAAAACTAACTTGGTAAAAGTATGAATACATTACGATCGATCGTGGTGGAAAATGCTTACACCAGCAGTTTTGGATTATCTCAGATAATGGGATTTTATCTCAAGATACTCCACTTACACGCCAAGCAAGACAATGGTGTGTTGAAAGGAGAAATCGAACCTTGTTAGACTTGGTGCGATTGATGATAGGTTTTACTGATTTTGGGAATATGCGCTCAAGATAGCATTTACTTGCTAAACAGAGTTCCATTAAAGGCAGTTGTGGTTACTCCATATGGAGATATGGACTAACTCAAAGCCCTATCTTTCTCATCTGAAAGTTTGGGGTTGTCCTGCTTATGTGAAGCGGACACAGTCAGATTAGCTTGATGCAAAATCGATAAGTGTTTGTTCGTGGAATATCAATTCTACCTTGCTTAGGAACAAAAGTTGTTTGTTTCAAGCATGCTGTTTTCTTAAAGAAAGAGTTTTTTACAAGAGGACGGTGGGAGCAAAGTTGAACTTGAGAAGTTCAAGATGCTCGAACAAACATAGATCAATCGCACGAACTCAAACTGTCACTCATATAGATGAGGTAACATTCAACCTTCTACTACACACAATTTCAGAGGTTAAGTAGGATACGACTTGTTCTAGAGATATGAATTTCTTGTAAGTGAGCAGAATGACGATTGCTCATATGAGATGAGGCGCCTACTACCTATGAACGAGTTACGAAAAGTTCAGAGTCTGGAACATGGCTTTGTGCCATGAAATCTGAAATGGATTCCATGTATGAAAACCAAGTATGGACTTTGGTTGTTACACCTGAAGGGATAAAACCCACAGGGCGCAAAGGAGTTTTCAGAAGAAAACCAACATGGATGGTAATTTGATTACCTATAAAGCAATGCTTCTGGTTAAAGGATTTCGTCACAGACAAAGAGTTGACTATGACAAAACCTTCAGCCCCGTAGCAATGCTTAAATCCATTAGGATACTCTTAGCCATTGCCACTCATTATGATTATGAGATATGGCAAATGGATGTGAAGACAGCTTTCCTGAGAGGAAATCTACCCGAGGATGTGTATGACACAACCAGAGGGCTTCACTTCCATCGATGGTGAAAAGGTATGCAAGCTTCGTAAATCCATGTTTGGATTGAAGCAAGCATCCAGAGTTCAATATCCGCTTTGATGAGGTACTCAAAGAGTTTGATTTCTCACAAAATCCGGATGATCATTGTGTGTATAAGAAGGTTAATGGGACTGCAATCGTATTCCTTGTGTAGTATGTAGATGACATACTGTAACTAGGAAACGATGTCTCTATCTGCCGCAATCGTTAAAATTTGGTTGTCCAATCAATTTGCGATGAAAGACCTTGGTGAAGCAACTTATATCCTGTGGATATAGATTTATAGAGATAAATCAAAAGGTTGCTTGGTCTTTCACAATCATAAATACATAGATGAGATGCTAAAGAGGTTTAGCATGGAACAATGTTATGTACGAGGCCCGATGTATCGTATGCTCTAAGTGTTACGAGCAGATACCAATCGGATCTGGTGAGGGTCTTTGGGTGGTCAGTCAAAATATCCTCAAGTACTTGTGAAGCACTAAGGATGTTTTCTTGATCTATGGAGATGAAAATCTCCATGTGAGCGGCATTCGATGCTAGTATTTAATCGATAAGGATAATTTCAATCACAATCAGGTTATATACATTCACACCGAATAAGCGTGGCGGTCGGTTTGGAAAGTTCCAAACAAGAGAGGATGGCGATTCATCAACCGAGGCAGAGTACATTGCCGCGTGAGATGCTGTGAAGCGGTTTGGATCAAGAAGTTCATTCTTGAACTTGATCCGTCCCTACCGTGATGGCCCCATAGGATTGTATTGTGTTACAATGGGGCTAGTCGCAGCAAAGGAACCAAGGTCTTATCGACGATCCGAACTCAGATTACCGATTCGGAGATCATTAGTCGAGATGATATCCCGATAGAGAGAATTCCAGAGCAAAGTGTTGTTGTTTAGTTGACAAAGCCATTGTCACGGGAGAATTGTGATTCTCATGGACTCGCTTATGGTATTAGATACTAAGGCGATTGGCTTTAGGTCAAGTGGGAGATTTGTAAGTGCTAAGTCGACTTGTACCATGTGTAAGTCGACTTACACATGTTCGTAACCGATAAGTCGACTTGTTCATTGGATAAGTCGACTTGTTCAAATCAGATTGTTTATTTGTGCCCTAAAGGCAATCCCCTTTAGCGCTTTTATTCAAAGTCGTAATGCAGACTTTATGAATAAATAAAGAAAAGGCATTATTCATTAATTTGATATTCATAAACATTGTTTATGAATTGATTGGATCTTTAATCGAATTAATGAAGTCCATGATATATGACATAGCATGAAGGAAATTATGATGTGATCATACTATCGAGATTCCTATCATGTGCAATTATGTCAAGATCTAAATTCTCCTAGTCATAGGATTAATGAGACCGACATCATTAATCCGGATAGACTAGCACATGTCATATTCCTTGATTGGATCAAGCGGTGGATCTCGTAAACCGTAAATATGAGATATTTAGAATTGACATGTGGATGCTTACTAATGTAGTAAGTTCATCGATGACCGCCATGAGATCATCACATGGATATCTTATCTAAGTGTCGGTGATAATCTCATCATAGCAATGGTGCAAGTATCCTTAGACTTGAGGTACTCAAGGATATCTTGATATCTTGATCACGTGCTTTGACTCCTTCCTTGTTGCCTTCGAGGTAACTCATAGGGTGGTGCTTGGGTACGGCTTGAGGTATTCAAGATAATTGAGTAGTCAATAAAGGATTCACCACTTCGGATTAGCGTAAGAGATACCCACGGCCTCTTGTCGGGATCATTACTAAGGTTGGCAAGATGTATGTCATGAAGAGTGTCTTCATTGACATATAAAGTAATGAGTTCTAGGGCGAGAACCGATATCACTTGGTCTAGACTCGGCCTAGTGAGAGTTGACACTTTGACCATACTCATAACCAAGTGGGGTATAGGATCGTGAAAGGACGAATTGCACGCGGTAATTGTACATGGAAGGGTTCGTGATCGGTTCGTGATGAATACATCAAACCGATTACTTTCCGGTCAATTGGGGTCATGATGTGTTGCTAGATACCGCCATGACTTGCTCAGATTAATTGTTAATTTAAGTGGCCAACATAACCGGAGCCTAAAGGGTCACACGATAAGAGTGTTTCAGAGAATCGTAAAATAGTAATTGGACGAGTTCCAATTATGGAGAGCATTAGATTAAATGGATCCCAATGGATTGGGATATGTCCCGATGAGATCGCGACATCAATATTGCTAAGAAAGGTTTCGAGTTGTTTCAAAGATCGAGGCCGATAGAGCCAGTAGGACCGACCCAGTTGGATCGACCTTAGCAAATATATTCTAATTAATTAATTAAGTAATTAATTAATTAATTATATATATAGCCACCTTGCACGTTGGAATGAGGGAGGAGAGGATGAGATCCTTTGACTTTTCAAAGTTACTTAAGTTATTCATTAAAGAATGAATGGCTATTAAGCCTCCACTTGTCCTAATCTCATGGTTGCCTTTTAATTAGTTAAAACACATGTATTAGGGCTTGGAGGAGGATGATGGTCGGGTTTTGGCATGGGTGAGAAGAAGAAGAAAGCTTAAGTGTTAAGCTAGCTTTGAAAGGTGATTTTCAAGTCTTCTCCTTAAGCAACCATCGATTTCTCTCTTCTCCAAGGCAAGTGGCCAACGTGAATCTCAAGCTCTCAGATGAGGTAGGCTCTAGCAGCTTTAATCGTTTCTAGCTATTCCCGGTCAAAGGGTTTGATCCGTTAGATTTTCGATCTGCGTGGATCACCTTTAGAGATAGTCTCTTTTGGCTATTTAGGTTGATGTCTTCATACGGATACCGGGATCCTGGGATTCGGGAAAGTCCCGGGAATAAAAATTTTTGTTTTCCGCTGCCGGTACATGTGATGTACCTCCCGGGATTTTCCTACAGTTCGGACCGAGCTTGCTCATCAAACAACTCTCGTAGATGAAACACTATCGTGTGAGCATCCATAGACTCGTGCTGCTTCTGCAGCTCAGGTGACATCGATGCAAGCATAATGCAGGTGGCTATGTCACTGTCTTTTAGATGCTTACGATATGCCTTCGATCATCATCAAGCTCCTTCAGAAGTGGATCCAAGCGGAAAATCAAGGATATATCCTAGATCCTCGATCGAGAACAATTCTCGATTACGCACCAATCAAGAAAATTTGGTCCATTAATTTGTTTGAGTCCATTAGAGCGAAGATTCACATGGTGACATCTTCAACCAACCTAAATGTAGAGAGAAAGAAAGTTAGAATAGAATTAAATGTATGACCATAAGGACTTAAATGACATACATATGGCTCCCACTAGTTTCAACAGTAATCCATAACCCCATCATGAATCCAAGAAACAAAATGGCACATTGACCTAGTGGGTCGATATCCAAATTACTAAGAATGACCTTGGGTTTGCCCAACAAGCCACCTTAGGTTAATCGGTAGGTATCGGACATACCAATTGCATCTCAAATGCAACTATCGCCCGATGTTATCAACAGTTGATGTATGCACATACATTGGGTTATCAACACTTGATGCGTGTACATCCGATGTACACTACCCAATTCGCCTCGTCCACGTTGATCTTGAGTTTGCCCAACAAATCAACGCTTTAGGAAAACCGACCCATTAATCCGAAAATCTCATTTTCATGGTTCGAACATATCCAGATAAGGCGAGCTTGAGTTTACCCAACAACTCAACCCTATAAGAACTCGGTTCTACCATATTAATGGAAGCGTTAGTTTTCATATTTAAATTGAGGATTTAGGTCTCATCTTTCTAATCTCATCCAAGGATCATAGTCACCATGACTATATGGTGCGATTTAGGGCATTGCATCAATCACATTGAATTTATACCAAAACCAGCCATCATCCCACTCAGAAGTTTCCAATGATTAGCACTTGTGCTACCGACTAGTGTTGTTCTTCTTTTATTCCAATGATCAAGTCTGTCCCGGTCATTGAAGTCGTCTCATCGATCGCCCGTGTTCCAGTCGACTGGTAACAAGACAAGATATAAGTCCCAGTCGACTAGCCTCAGTGCCAGTCGACTGGTGACAAGGAATTGCTCTTAAATCGGCTAATTCTCAATCCGCGCAGTTCCAATTCACAATACCAATATACCAAGTATATTATCCTTTATATTGATGTGCTAATGAATCATATTCATTGAAACGTGAATGCCTTATAGTCAAACTATATAGGAAAAACTTGAAACCGATTAATCCACCATTAATCACTAGATTTCTACATAATTCAAGGACACCAAATAATCATACTAAATAGCTCTAGATAGTCTACACATTATCAAGATTACTCCGGCACTTGTCACAAAAATTGCGACGGCCAAAATAAGCAAGATAATGGAATAAGCTAATAAGACGCTACAGTGACCTATTCGACATCCAAAAATTATTGGAAACCCAATTTCAAGAATCTCATTTTGGGATGCATTCCACATCAATATAACACATTTTTAATCACTATAAAAATGATTCATGGCATTGGAGCAGAAAATAACACAAGCAATCATTTCAAACAAAACAGCCCCAGCATGTTTCTCAAAACTGCCAAGCTCTGCCTTTTGCTCAAAATGATCATTGAAAAAATTTCAATAAATACTTAGAAAATTACAGAGGTGGAAACATGTTCCCAACATGCTCCATGAATTTTTCCAGGATTTATTTCCCACAAAAACTCATTGAACCTCAGCAATCTAACCGAACCAGAATCTGTGTTCTCCAACACAGACATTCCCATCAGCACACAAGAAATTCGGAAATAAATGGTAAATAACCTTGAAAACATTTTTCCATCCACAGAGACATTCAAAAACATCTTAGGGACATGTCGGTGAAAACCAATCCGAAAAACAATTTTTCTAGAATTTATTCTCGAATTTACAAGCATACCTGTTTCAGAAACGTTCAACAAGACAGCATCTGAAACTTAGGGAATTAAATTAGCAAAACCATATCAATCGACATCGATAAATTTTTTCCTTTTATAGAAACATTCAGAAACATCTTATGAGCAAGTATATGGCAGAAAATTTCGAAAACCCTAAGTCTATACTGATTTCGAAATTCACAGAAGCAGCATGCTACACAGCTCAATTCACAATGGAATTCCGACCTAGTTATCATTTCGACTGAATATACAACACAAGCGGCTTTGATACCACTGTAGGAAAATCCCGGGGTGTTCATCACATGAACACAGTGCGGAATTTAAAATTTTGAGTCCCGGGACATTCCCGAAAGCCAGGATCCATGTGTAAGTATAATCAGTCAAACCATAACGACCAAAGGAGACCGTCTCTAACGGTATCCACGCAGAGGTCGGAAACCTAACCGGGACAAACCCTTTGACCCGGGAATAGCTAGACTAAAGAAAAGACTGCTAGATCTCACCTAGTCTAGGAGAGCTTAGGATTCAACCTTGGAGGAAGATGAAAAATGAAGCTTGGAGATGAAGAAGAGATCGTTGGAGAAGAGAGGAAGAACCTTTGAAAAACACTTTTTCTATCTTCTTTTCTCAACCCACGATAATCCTCATTTCAAAAGCCTTAGGTTTTTATTCAAAACCTAACTTATATACATCATCCACGAGCCTCTCATCTTTCATTAACTTAGTTTTGTCTTTTTGCAATTAAATGCTTAATGACTAAGCATATAAATGGAAACTTCTTCCATCCTCTCCTCCATCTTCCACGTACATACATATATATATATATATTAATTAATTAATTTCTTAATTAATTAATCTTATATATATATATATTAATGCTGAAGTGGTCCAGTCACACTGGAGTCGGTCCTACCGACCTGCCGGGCCCCGCCGGCGAAAAATCACCGGAAACGGTTTTCAGCAATGTCGATGTCGCGATCTCATCGGGACATATCCCAATCTCATCGGGATCCATTTAATCCTATTGCTCTCCAGATATCGGATCTCTGTCCGAAACTATTTTAAAGATTTCCGAGCCACTCTTATGCGTGTGACCCATTAGGTTCCCGGTTATGTTGGCCACTTAGATTAACACTTAATCTGAGCAAGTCATGAGCGGTATCTAGCGACACATCATGACCCCCAATTGACCGGAAAGTAATTGGTTTGACTAATGAAACCATATCACGAACCCTTCCATAGACAATTACTGTGCAATTCGTCCTTTCACCATGCTATACCCCATTTGGTTTGAGTATGGGCAATGTGTCAACTCTTACTAGACTGATCAGATCAAATCTAGTCCAAGTGTAATCAGTTCTCGTCCTAGGACTCATTACTTTATATGTCCATGAAGACCCTCTTCATGACACATGTATGCTCCGGCGCCAGAGACTTCAAAGTAATGATCCTGATTAGAGCATAATGTACCAGTACCATAGAGCATTCCATTCGAACTAATAGAACAACCATTGCTTCTAAAAGTTAAATGGAAATCAGCTCTAATTAAACATAAAACATACAATATGTTCTTTGTTTAAAACGGGTACAAAATGAAAATCATCCAATTTGAATACAAGCCCACTAGGGAGTGACAAGACATAAGTGTCTACGGCTAATGTAGCAACTCTTGCTGCATTACCTACACGAAGGTCTAGTTCTCCTTTATGAGTCATCTCATCGTTCTCGAGGCCCCGCATATCATTTCATATGTATGAGCCACAACCGTATCAAATACCCATATGTTTTGTTCGAAGCAAGATTAACCTCAATGACAAACATATTTGAAGGAGTAGAGGCATCGATGCCTTCTTCGCTTCAGAACTCGAATAGATAGACTTTTAGCCTCAGTGGCGGTCTTGCCACAATGAAAGCAAAATCCTTTTGGGAAGTATCTTTGGTTTTTCCTTGATGGCACTTTCATTTGGTTTCTTGGCCCTTTTCTTCTTTGGACCGTAAGAAGAAGCATCCACCACTAAGACTTGCTTGCTATCCTTCTTGATAGCACGTCACGGTTGTCTTGAGCAGATTGATCACCAGAATTGTTGTGGATATTTGGTTCATCGATAATTTAACACTAATCGTGAAAACCGTCGACAATCCAACCGAATCAAGTCTATACTTAACTCATAATCCATTACAAATCCTAAGACACCAATCTCTATATAGCCATTCATCTTCGTGGTATCCCGACAAGCAGATGTCCCGAGCCACCTTTGTGGTGAAGAGAAGCCTCGAGGTCTCGAACCTTTCGCATCGAGCTTACTTATCGCCTCCTAAGTTGAAATACTATAGTGTGAGCATCCATAGACTCGTCGCTTCGCAGCTCTCCGTGACATCAAGGCAAGCATAATGCAAATATCCATATCACCGCCCTTTAGATGCTTACAATATGCTTTCGATCCTTTTGAAGCATCGACAAGAGTGCATCTGGAAGTAGAACATCTAGGACGATCCGGTTCCTCGATCCGAGAACAATTTCGATTCCTCACCGATCAAGAAAATTCGGTCCAAAATAGAGAGCTTAAAATTCACATCGAAAAACTTCTTCAATCAACCTAAACGCGATAGAGAGAAGGAATGATAGAATAGAAATGTCGCATGATCATAAGGACTTGCATGACATGCATATGGCTCCCACTAGTTTCCTAGAATCCATAACCCTCTTTACTTAATCCGGAGAAACAAAGTGACATAAAGTCCTAGTGGGTCGATATCCGACATTGCTAAGAGTGACCTTGGGTTTGCCCAACAAGCCACAACTTAGGTCAATCGACAGGTATCGGACATACCAATTGCATCATCGATAACCGACATTGAGAATGACCTTGGGTTTGCCCAACAAGCCACCTTATGTCTCGGGAGGTATCGATATACCAATTACATCTTAGACACAACTATCGATCGGCTATCAACTTGTTGATGTGTGCACTTACATTGGGTTATCAACTCCTTGATGCGTGTACATCCCAATGTACACTACCCAACTTCGCCTCATCCACGTTGACCTTGAGTTTGCTCAACAAACCAACGCCCAAAGTGAAAACCAACCCATTAATCGTAAAATCTTATTTTCATGGTTCGAACATATCCGTATAGAGTGAGCTTGAGTTTGCCCAACAACCCGACCTATAAGAACTCGTTCTTACCATATTCTTCGAAGGCGTTAGTTTTCATATTCCGAGGAGGATTTCAATTCTCGACTCCAAGTGAAGGATTATAGTCGCCAGACTATATGAAATGATTTAGGTTTCATCAATCACATTGAATCAATCCTTTTAATCATCCATCATCCAACTCGAGATGCCACAAGTCGACTTACAATGAATGCAAGTCGCCTTATGCCTCGCCCATACACAAGTCGCCTTGTATCATAATACAAGTCGCCTTGTCTTTCGCCTCGCACAAGTCGACTTATCTGATATAAGTCACCTTATGCACCTACCCGCGCACAAGTCGCCTTGTACACTGCAAGTCGACTTATGCACAGACCCTGAACAAGTCGCCTTATACTCCAAATAAGTCGACTTGTCCAACAGAATTTGCTATAATTCTCTAATCGGCTAATTCCTCAATCCTTGCAATTCCAATTCACAACACCTAGATACCTAAGGTAATATCTGATAAATTTGATGCATCAATGAACAATTCATTGAACCATGAAAGCCTTAAATAGTCAAACTATATGAAAAGCTTGAAATGAGTCAAAACTCATTAATTTCCAAATAATGTAGGAACACCCAAATTATCATCCTAAGCATCTCTAGCTAGCACATACATTATCAAATTTACTTCAGCACATGCCATAAAAATATGACGGTCAAAACAAACAAGATAATGCAATATACTAACGAGACGCTAATGTGATCACTTAGGCATCCGAAAATTTTTGGAAATGCAACTTCAAGCAATTCAGTTTGGAAATCATAATACATCAAGATAACACATTTTTAATCACATTAAAAATGGTGCAAGGCATTGGAACTGAAAAAGCACACTCAATCAAGCCAAGCAAAACAGTCCCAACAATTTTTCACAAAACTGTCCAGTTCTGTACATTGCTCGAAATGATCAATGAAAAAATTTCAATAAATTCTGAGAAAATTTCATAGGTTAGTAAATGTTCATAACATGCTACCTAAATTTTTTCAGGATTTTTAGCCATCAAAAACTTAGTCAACCTAAATAACAAAACCGATTCAAAATCTGTATTCATCAGCACAGCAATTCCCAACAGCATAGAATAAAATCGAAAATAAATATCCAATCACCTTGAAATCCAATTTCCATGCTCATAGACATTCACCAACATCTTAGAGACATGTAGGTGAAGGCAAATCCGAAAAACCATTTTTCTAGAATTTATTATCGAATTTATACTACTGCCTGTTCCAGAATCGTTTCACAAAACAGCATCCGAAACTTAGGGAATTAAATTAGCAAAACTATATCAAATCAAATCGATAAATTCTCAAATTTCATAGAAATATTCTCTAACATGTTATGAACAATCCTGGGCAGAAAAATTTCGAAAAACATATCACAATATAAATTCGAAAATTGGACAGCAAGCATGCATCAACAGAAAATTCCATTAGAGTTTCTGATCTCACTTAGGTTTTAGCTTCAGAGTTTCTGATCTCGCTTAGGTTTTAGCTTCATACGGGACACCAGACACTCTGATACCACTGTAGGAAAATCCCGGAGGTACATCACATGTACCGCAGCGGAAAACAAAAATTTTGTTCCCGGACTTTCCCAAACCCAGATCCAGTGTCGGTATGAAGACATCAACCTAAATAGCAAAAGAGACTATCTCTAAAGGTGATCCACGCAGAGATCGAGAAAACCTAACCGAGTCAAACCCTTTGACCGGGAATAGCTAGAACAGATTAAAGCCTGCTAGAGCCTACCTCGTCCGGAGAGCTTGGATCAACGTTGGAATTGCTTGGAGAAGAAGCTTGAAACATGGAGAAGAAGATGAATAATCGATGGTGAGAAGATAAGAGAAGAGAAAACTCCTTTTTCCTTTCTCTCAAAGCCACGATCATTCATTTTACAACAGAAGAAACCTTTTCTTTCTTTCTTATTGATGTCCAACGATCATCTCACATCTACTTCTCCAAGATTTTGTCATTTAGTCATTAAATGACTTGATGACTAAGCAAGTTTTAAGAAGCTTCCATGCTTCTCCCTTCTCTTCCACGTTATCAACATATATATATATATATATTACTTAATTATTTAATTAATTAATAACATATATATATGTGTATATTATTGCTGAGGCGGTCCAGTCACACTGGGCCTGGCCCTACCGACCTATAAGGCCCGAAGGTCAAACGACTCCTAAACCTTTCTTAGCAATATTGATGTCACGATCTCATCGGACATATCCCAATCTCATCGGGATCCATTTAATCCTAATGTTTCCATAATTGGAACTCGTCCAATTACTATTTTACAGATTCTCTGAATCACTCTTATGCGTGTGACCCTTTAGGCTCCCGGTTATGTTGGCCACTTAGATTAACACTTAATCTAAGCAAGTCATGAGCGGTATCTAGCAACACATCATGACCCCCAATTGACCGGAAAGTAATCGGTTTGATGAATTCATCACGAACCAGATCACAAACCCTTCCATAGACAATTATTGTGCAATTCGTCCTTTCACCATCCTATACCCCACTTGGTTATGAGTATGGTCAAAGTGTCAACTCTCACTAGACTAAGTCTAGCCCAAGTGATATTAGTTCTTGTCCTAGGACTCATTACTCTATGTGTCAATGAAGACACTCTTCATGACATATATGCTGGCCAGCCTTTGTAATGATCCTGACAAGAGGCTATGGGTATCTCTTCTGCTAATCCAGAAGTGGTGAATCCTTTATTGGCTACTCAATTATCTTCGAATACCTCGTCGCACCAAGCACCACCCTATGAGTTACCTCCGAAGGCAACAAGGAATGGAGTCAGCACGTGATCAAGATTCAAGATATCCTTGAGTACCTCAAGTCAAGGATACTTGTACCATTGCTATGATGAGATTATCACCGACACTAGAAGAAGATATCCATGCGATGATCTCATGGGGGTCATCCAATGAACTTACTACCACTAGTAAGCATCCACATGTCAATTCTAAATATCTCATATTTACAGCTTCGAGATCCACCGCTGATCCAATCAAGAAATATGACATGTGTTAGTCTATCCGGATTAATGATGTCCGGTCTCATTAATCCTATGACTAGGAGAATTTAGATACTGACATAATTGCACATGATAGGAATCTTAAGAGTATGAGCACATCATAATTTCCTTCATGCTATGTCATATATCATGGACTTCATTAATTCGATTAAAGATCCAATCAATTCATAAACAATGTTCATGAACATCAAATTAATGAAGTATGCCTTTCTTTATTTATTCATAAAGTCTGCACACGACTTTGAACAAAACGCGCTAAAGGGGATTGCCTTTAGGGCACAATATAAACAGTACCGTCCTTGCATAAGTCGACTTACCCCATGTACAAGTCGACTTATCGGTACTGAATACGTGTAAGTCGACTTACCCCATGTACAAGTCAACTTGCACTTACACATACAAAACCTAGATGAGCCTTGTGTTTATAAAAGAATACAAGAAGGTAAGGTTACTTTCCTAATCCTGTATGTTGATGACATTCTACTCATTGGGAATGATGTGGGAATGCTATCTGCGGTTAAGGGATGGCTGAATGAACAGTTTTCAATGAAGGATTTGGGAGAGGCTACCTATGTTCTAGGGATCAAACTTATAAGGGATCGAAAGAACAAGTAGATAGTTTTGTCTCAACTAACCTACATTGAGAATATGCTCAATAAGTTCTCCATGTAAGATTCCAAGAGGGGTTTTACTCCTACTAGAAATGGAATCAAACTTTCAAAGGAACAAGCACCTAAAATCCAAGAGGAGGTTGAACGCATGCGTAACATTCCATATGCTTCAGCAGTTGGTAGTTTGATGTATGCAATGCTGTGCACTAGACCAGATATCTGTTATGCAGTGCGATTGGAAAGTAGATTTCAGTCCAATCCAAGAATGGAACATTGGACTGCGGTTAAGTGTATACTTAAGTATCTTTGCAGGACAAAGAACTTAATGCTTGTTTACTCTGGAAGTAATCTTATTCCAACAGGATATACGAATTCTGATTTCCAATCAGATGTTGATTCAAGGAAATCAACTTCTGATTATATATTTAGTTTAAAAGGTGGAGCCATAGTTTGGAGGAGTGTCAAGCAATCTTGTATTGCTGATTCGACTATGGAGGCTGAGTATGTTGCTGCTTTTGAAGCAAAGAAAGGAAGCGATCGTTCAAAGTTCCTAAATGATTTGGAGGTAGTTCCAGAGGCAAAAAAGGCCATTACACTTTATTGTGATAATAGTGGGGCAGTGGCTAATTTTAAAGAACCTTGAAACCACAAAGCTACCAAACACATTGAGCGAAAGTATCATCTTATAAGGGAGATAATACAACGTGGAGAAGTGGATGTGGTAAAGATTCCCACCGAGCATAACCTTGCTGATCTGTTCACAAAGATATTGACTCAAAAGAGCTTTGAGTGTCACCTAGAAGGGATGGGAATGAGGGATATGTCAAACTTGCTTTAGGGCAAGTGGGAGATTGTTGGAGTTATGTAAATATAGTTCCCTAGAAAGAAAGTGTATTTACATGTAACTTTATCTTCTTCAGTTACAGTTTTGTAATGAAAATATTTATTATTAATAAAACAAAAGAGTTTAGTTTTATCTGTATGAGCATTATATATCTGGTCATAAGGTACCAAGATTCTTTTGTAAGTAATATACATATAAATAGAGATGTATGGAAAACATGTATATTATTAGAAATTGAATTAATTGATTCACAGTTGAATAATCAAGTTGGTCGCTTGATTATGGTTTAGACTGTAGTGTTGCGATTTATCTCCATATAAGTAAAGGAGTTTACTTCAAGGGAATGATGAGTTTCATATCATGATAGTAGTTGACTATCGATAATGGCACTATTAAATGAATCTGGAATCAAGTATGTTTTCAAGAATAAAGTGGGTCGTTACTTTAATCTTAAAACATACAACTTAAGCATTCGCTTATTATGAACCATAATCTTGATGAGTGGTGAACTCATATATGTTTCATTATAATTCTTGATATGATCGGAATGGATTTTTACAAAGTATTAATCCAATGTCTGCTTGTTGGAGTTATTAATTGAAACATGTATCAGGGAACATTCACTCAAATAAAGAGTTTATAATGTTATCATCTCTTCTAGATGTTTTAAGGAGATTTGGTGATTAAATTGGCGCCAGTAGTTTGATAGACTAGCTACCCATCAAGTCTTAACACTGAGATGAGATCTTATGTGTTAATCACCTTATAAAGTAAAATGAGAGATCTAGAAGGAAAAATCAACATAAGGGCAAAACAGTAATTTTACCCTTTGTTGTACGGATGGCTATAATAAGGTTCTAAATAGGGTTTGCAATTGGACATATTCTCATAATATTTAATAATTCAAGAGTTCAACTAATTGTCTTTAGTGGAATGACATTTAGTTAATAAGCTAGAATTAATTCCAATGAGATCAATTAATTACGGGCTTATGGAGCTTGAATTATCAAAGTCCAATATGATTCCCCACTTGGCTTTAAGGAAGGTTATCAAGCTAAGTAAGAAATATAAATGGAGGTTAATTAGAAGCCCATAATTGAATCTTGGGCTTGGTCTAATTAAAGAAGCTCAAATGTACATTTAGTAATGGGTTTGGTTTTTGGTTTAATGTAATTAATTAGATTAATTATATTAAAACAATTTTTTTTTAGAGAAGATGATAGCAATTTCGGTTATTCCTAGGTTAAATGTGTAACCACACATTTGACATTAAAATGCTAAATAAAGATGGCCTTTATTATGGTTAATCATCATTAAATGGAGTTATGAACTTACCATTAAATGGTTTAATGTTTGTCTTTTAATATTGGCTTGTAACCTATTTGCATTCATTAGATTAAAGATGAAAGATGTACATTAGATGGACCATCTTCCTTCTTTCTTCTTGGCAAAACCAAAATTGGGTATTGAATTTTAGGTTATGGTCTTTTCAAATAGCCATCATAAAGATAAATGAAGATAATCTCATTTATTGGCTATTTTATGAGTGATTAATGAAAGAAGTAATGCATTTGATGCCTCTCTCTCCTTCCATCCATGCATATATGAAATTGGTAGGCAAGAAAGAGTTATGGCATGTTCTTTACACCTTCTCTTCTTTCATGAAAGAGAGAATCAAAAATACCAATTAAAAGAGTTTCAATTTTGCTTCTTCTTCTTCTAAACATTTCTTCTCCTTTCCCACCAAAAGGATTTTGTTAACCTAATTGTCCTTGAAGAACAAGTGGTAAATCTAATTGGTTGAGGATACTACAACAAGGAGAAAGCAGATTGCTAAAGGAAAAGAGTCAAAGGCAAAGGATTTGGATACACGAAGAAGGAGAGGATAGCGTAACGAGGATTTAAAACTGTAGCGAAGGAGTCAGTAATACTCCTGATCTTGTTTATATTTTATTATCCTTATACCATATCATGTATGGATTGGCATGTTGATTTGGATTTGTCGCTTCCGCTGCAAGTAATGATTTCTTAAAAGTTTTGAAATCTACCGTTTTTCCAAACAAAGCATGTTTTCTTTTTTCGATCCAACAAGGCAAGTAAATGGAGAGTTGGTGTGGATAGTATAGGTGGACCAAAAACCCTTAACATTAATTTTTCCCATCAATGGAATAGTGGGCGGCGCGGCAAGCGTGAAGAGAGGAGAAGTATATGGTTATAGGGCATGAATAGAGGGCAGCTGCAGTGGCTTGGTGGCTAGAGAAGGCCTGCGGCAGCTTGGTCACTGGAGAAGGGAGCTGCGGCATAAGTGTGAAGAGAGGAAGCTGAACAGTGTCCTAAGACCAAAAATTCCAAAGTTAAATGGTCACATCGGGGAATAGACAATGAGAGGGGGAGGCAGTATAAGAGAGTACGAGATAGCACACGGAGAAAATGACCCACAGTTAGAGCATGAAAATAAAGATAGAAGGCTAGTTTTTCTACACCGGTTCAACAGGAATATTGACGTCAAGTCATAGTTAAGCTATTTCTATCATGTTAAAGTTGTAATTTCTTTTCAGATTGCTATGTTATTGGTGTTTATTTGATTGGTTTTGGGATGAATGATCTTAATATGTTATTTTGATTTTTTCAGTTTGAACCTATTTCTAAAACATTGAATATAATATGTAATCATTAATATTTGATGTTTGTGAGTAGCATCTAATGATCATTAATCGTTAGGAACAACATAACTTAGGTTAGATAACCCAAAATTGTGAAGTTACTTCCTATATTGATCATTTTTTGATTCATATATGACTACCAAATTGAATCTAGAGATCATATCCTAGGTTATTCAGTAGTTAGGTTTAATTAAAGATCTTTGTTTTCGATATTTTACTTTTACTTTAATTTCTATACTTTCATTGCAATGAAGAATGTTGGAAATGTGGAAAAAGAGTGCATCATGCTAGAGAATGCAAAAGCTCATCCTTCACTTCAAATCTTCAGAAAAATGACAAGTATGACAAAGGGAAAAAGAAAGCTAGCCTAGTAGCCACTTGGAGTGATGATGAGGAAGCATATCAAAGCAATGATGAAAACAACTTAGCTCTTATGGAAAATAGCTCCTTAACAAGTGATGATGAAGATGAGGTAACATTAATTGATCAAGATTGTAGATATTCTTTTAATGCTTTACAAATTGATTTTGAAGAAGCTATTGAGATCAACAAGAAATTGAGAAAGAAAATAAGAGAACTAGTTGCTGAAAATAGTGTTTTACATGAGACTATTGATGATTTAGATTGTCCTAAGGAAGATCATTCTGCATGCCTTGCTAAAAAAGAAAATCTTGCTTGTGAACTTGATAGACTTAGAAAGGAGTTTTCTTATGTGGTTGGAAAATTTGCTGGTAGAAATGAAAAGTTTGAAAAGATGTTGTCTTTACAAAGATATTCAATTTCTAGACATGGTTTAGGATATGATCCTTTTGATAGAGATTGTTCTTTGATTTCTAAATTCACTAAAGATGGAAAAGTTGCTAAATGTGCTAAGTCTTTGAAAGATGGTCATATAGAAATTGCATGTGAGAGTATTTGGAGATGTATTCATGTTAAGAAAATCTGGGTGGTTAAAGGCACAACACCTCCTAATGTGGTTTATATGGCTAACCAAAATGGACCCAAAATAGCTTGGGTAACTATAAAGAGAAAACATGTTTCTATTTTAGGTACAAGCAAGGGATGAAAAACCACCAAGCATATGGTACATAGATAGTGGATGCTCAAGGCATATGAGTGGAGACAAGAATCTATTTGCAAAAATTAAACCAAAGAATCAAGGATATGTCACATTTGGAGACAAAAACAAAGGTAAAGTCATTGGTATTGATAAAGTGGGTAAGGAACCTTTGCCTACCATTGACAATATTTTGCTTATTGATGGCTTGAAACATAATTTGCTAAGTGTTTCTCAATTATGTGATATGAATTTTAATGTGACATTTGAATCATCTCATTGCATGGTTAAGAAGGATGATCATGTTGCTTTTATTGGTTTGAGACATGGAAATACGTATATTGTTAACTTACATGATGATAGTTCTTTTAATGAAAAGTGTTTGTTGACACTAGAAGAAAATGCATGTTGGAACCCCTCCCTGGTGCGACACGTGTCCGACGTCCTACATGACGTCTGGACGCACATCTCACGAGGGAGTGATTCCTCACCACTAATTAAACCTCAAATCGGACTTAAGTTCACGTTATCCGAATAAACCTTGATAAATTTACCCTATTTATCCTCCAGTAAAATTTGATCTGCTTAGGGGCCCATAATTACTCATATGTCTAAGCTAATCCGAAATTCCATGCTTCTAGGTCAAAAGAAAACAGAAAACGTCTCGAAAATCCGAATTTCGAAGATTTAGCGTCTATCAAGACTAATTAGAAACGTTATACCTTTCAAAGAGGATGTTAAAAACAAAGTCATCCATAAGTTGCTTTAAAGGTTTATTCCAAACTTAACTGCTCCTACATTATGCCAAAATTGAAAAGTTACAACTTTTGATATAAAAGAATCGAAAATGTCCTATATGTCATCATCGGAAAGATTCAAAGATATTTTACAACCTTCATGAAGAAAACAAAAGGAATAACGATCATCAAAAGAAGTAGAAACTTGTTTAAAGTTGTTGTTTAGCTAATTACCATATGAATAGTGAAAATTACCAAATGAATAGTAATAAGAAATTTTCAAATGCCTATAACTTTTTTATCTTAAGTCGAAAATTAACCCATTTTATACCGTTTTAAAGATCTTGATAAGTTCTACAATCTTTAAGAAATACCTCTCACTCAAATTTAGACTCTAACATGCTCTAAAAGTCAAACAAGGTGGCTGCCCATTTTTTAAAAAAAAATGGACAGCACCTCCCCTAAAAATGCTCTAGCCAAAATTTTAAAATTTTCCAACCTAACTTCCACCTACACAAAAACACTTCAATCTCCCAAATTCTCACACATATACAACAACCAAACCACATCAACTCCAAATGGCAACAACACAATCTTAGATATCTAAATGGCAACAACACAATCTTAGGTATCTAACCTAACTCCTAAACATCAACCCATTTCCAAAACATAAAGAAACTACAAGCTCATGCTTGCTTTTACAAACATACAACCATACATGCTTAAACATATACAATATACAATGGAAACTTCAAAACCTTAATATTTACATGAATAGCAAATACAATGCTTTGAAGAGCATTTTAGCCCGGATACAAAAATTCCAAAGAAAGTTTACAAAAGCCAATAAAATGCTAGCCAAAGCATTGTTTTCAAAAGTATGACTTCAAAAACAAAAGCATCGGAGTAATGCCTTATTCCCGATGCGACGACCCGGTTTCTCGCTCAATACCTGTGGAGGGAGGAAGGGGGTGAGCACGACGGCTCCGTGGGTAACAGTTTAATAGCCAAGCATAAGCTAAAGCATGCATCAACAATTAAATTTCAAGTCAATATTCAACAACTTCAGTTTCTAATACAATAAAACATTTACAACAAAATCAACGAATGTCATATAATAACACAAAATCACATATCAGATGGTTTGAGTGATCCTAAGAGGACGTACTACACATGTCCGACAAGCGACCATGTGTAGCCGTGAACAGAGGGGAGTCCGATTTCGGAACTCCTATGCCACTAACGGGCTGGCGGGAGAAGCCTAATAGACAAGTGCGCACTTGCTAACAGAGGGGATCACTACAAACCCAAGAAATCATGCAATTTCACTTTAGGCATTCATCCAAAATCATATACTCACATTTTTCTCATTTTAAATCAAGTTTCCTAACATTACAATATTCATAAGGATTTGCCACAAATGACCATTACAACTAGTCACTTTCACATAATCACCAAAATCTCATATTCGGAACTTTGTTACTTGTCAAACAATTATACGAATCTTTACACAATATAGTTACATAAGAAGGCACATAATACATGTTTACGTTATCACAAACAATAATGCATTCAAAATTTGAAAGTCATAGGAAACCATTCAAGAGACATTTAAGTAGCTTATTACTCAATTATTAAAAAGTTACCCACCTTGACTTCTTTGGCTTGGCAATTGATTAACTTGTCCTTCCTCAAGCTCCAAATGTCTTAATGGACCTTAAACAAAACATAACAAGTCTAATTAATCAAAGATACATATGCTGGAATTTTCAAGAATGTAAAAAACTTGACTTTCAATTTACATAACCTAACCTAAACCTTTCCTATACCATTCCTATGCTATATTAACTCAAACTTCTTTCAATTTAATCCATTATTTTCGAAAATTCTCAACCCTAAAGCCATCCATACATGCTGATTTTTTTCAACTAAGCTTCCCTAACTTTTCTTCTTTCATTTTTCCTTCACAACACATTCTCCAAACCACCATTAGACAAATCCTAACAATAAAGCCATGAAATGTCAACTTCTTCTTCCCTCATGAAACCCACGACATCACCCTCCTAGTTTCTAATGGTGGGAAATCTTTCCTTTCTTATTCTTTCTCTAAAACCTCTTCCAATCATCCATTTAAAGCATGAAAAACAAAACTTTAACACATCAATTCATAAATTTCGAAACCCTAATCCATACACAATCTGATTTTTTTTCCTCTCCTCCTACAACAAATCCTTCTAATCACTTTTCTAATCACCAATATGAAACAAGAAAGATAAAATCCTAACAATATAACCAAGAAATTGAATTTTCTCTTACTCAGAAGGACCTCTTCATCAGAGCCCTTACCATAGAGTACCCACCGGAACGCCCGTAAGTCATTCCGGTACATATCCTACGATAAGAGACCACTACTGACAACTACCACTAAACTCCCCATGGCATCACAATCATAAAGCAAGACGAAGAAATTGACAACTTTTAAAACCAAACTGGATTTCATTTCATTCACTCAAAATTCAGAAATTTACAAACCGTCAAGATTTTCACCGCACATGTTCCAAAACACCGCATAATCGCTGCACTATACAAGAATGTACAAAGAATAGATCTAACTATAAGTCTCCAAAAGAAAGCCCAATGACCGACCTTTGAGCCATTGCCTCTCGCCAATCCACAAGATACCACTCTACGACCCCGAGGAGCTATCTGCTCTACACTTAAGCCTCGAAAAATATATTGCAATTTTAGATGAGTTTATAACTCAATGAGAAACCATCATCGATGGTTCTCCCAATTCATGCATCACATAAGCATGATACAAGATGCATCCAAGAATCATACAATTACAATGCTAATATGATCACAAGAATAGGCATACAAAGACGATACAGAAATGTAACACGATTATATCATATTACAAGATACATACAACGGTACCATGTCACATATTCAGTCCAAGATGCAATGCACATGTGACTCTTTTCCAGATTTATTACAAGATTGTAATCGAGTGCTTTAATGTTGTTCATGAGACGAGAGACGCGCGTCTAGGAGAATTATCTCCTTCGAGCTCTAGCTCGCAGACGATGATCGATGGCGACTCGGTTCACATTTATTCTTTATCGGTTTATGCATCGTGCATGAGTGCACATGTTCAATTGAACAGCTACATAACGATCTAGAATTCTAATGAGCGAGAATTTGCAATCAATATCATGTAATCCAAGTAATCCCAGTAAATAAATAAGTTACAAGAACACGTAGATTGAGGTAACCACCTAGGTTACTCACCTATTACTTCCGAGCTAATGCCGGGAAGTTTTCACCCCGTCGGTCGAACAACGCTCCACTTGGGTCTCTATAAGAATCAGAGAAGGTACGAGTCACTAAATATTTAATTCGAACTAGTACTGATGCACATGTAGGTGAAATATGCATGTTCATGAATTCCCAGCCCTAGTCTCATTTTTTTTCCATCATAAAAATCCGTCTAAAAATTAGAAACCTATTGGCGACGGACGAGTGCATAATTCGGACCTCTATAGGTCCCCAATTAAACAAAACAGTGATTAAACAGACCTTTACCCGGACCCACGTCAATTTCCCGTCCAAAAATCCCGAATCTCTCAGAAAATGACATTAAATATTCATTGAATCCGATGCCTCAAGAATCAGGTCAATCGGACGACGGACGGAAAAGTTATTCACGAAAGAAACCAAAATTCAACAATTTATAGCCCTTATTTCCTTCTCTTTTTCCTGTTTTCCAACCGAATTTCAACCTATCATATCTCTTTCTACACATTTCAGAAAAATGCAAACGATACCTTGTTGGAAAGATAATGAAAACCTCTACAATTCTCAAGAAGACCATAAAAATCAATTTCACACCTAAGGGTGTCAAAAATCCAATCAAACCTACTGCCTACTCAAAACCTACCAAAACAGGGCAGTACATTGCAAATTCAGTAACTCTCTGATTCTTGAGTCAACAATTATACACTAAATAAGGCAGTAAGATCACAATGTTATCTACAACTTTCATGAACAACCCAAAATCAGATTCACTTGCTAACTATGTCAAACAATTCACCAAAGCATCAGCCCTCAGAATTTTCCCAATCTGAACAGCACATTTCACAACAGTATATCTCTTAACAAACATGTCACCAAATTCACTACCTTATATCCATAAAAAGATAAGATCTCAAACTTCAGTTTTCATGAAGAACTCAACATCCAATTCGATCTCTAACAATTTCAAAACTGTTATGCAAGTTTCTGCTATGATCAGCAATTCACAACCTAAGGCAGGTTCAGTTTTTGCAAATTCATTTCTCTCAAATCTGACAACCGAAAATTACATGTCATATATCATTCTCAAGATAATTTCTTCCACTACAACTTTGCAGAAGATCACTCACACCACTTCAGTTCACATAAATTACTAAAATTGCTCCAAATCATAATGTGCACCAAATTTGACATTCCAGCTAGGTTTCATTCAATGCATGAAAACAGTCAATAGTCATCAGTCCATAACTCCTACTATACATATCGAAAAATTGCAAAATAAGAGGCATTGGAAAGATAACTTAATAGGCTTGAACTTTCATTTAGTCCATTTGTTCTAATTCCTTCTCAATTAATTTATAAAAATTAGCAAAACTCTAGGTTATGGTTTCGGGTACTATTCATTCCAGTCAATAGCAGTAACTTTCCAAGCCGCATTGCAACCTCTTAAAGCTAAAATTGGACAACACCTATTTCACACAAAAATGTAGCCAACATCCCAAAGTTTAATTGGGCACAAACCTCACCTAATTTGCTCACCTACACAATTAGTTATGATCAAAAATTTCAATAGGGTCAAAATGCATTTTCTAGTTTTCAACTTCAACCTAACTCCTATCACTTCTAATATCAATAACACATCATTAAGCATCCATTTACACCTCTAATTCAACCACAAAATCCTCACAACATATACTTATATACCTACACAAAAGTTGGCAGCACCCACATACACAACTTCCATAATTTATTTCCATTCATTAAACATCATAAACATCATTAAAACATCTCTTTCACATTCTTTAACTACCATAACCAATTCCCTCATACAAGCATGCATTAAACCCATTGAAACCTACCCTTATTATCATCATGAAATAAATGCACAAGTACTTCCCATGAATGCTTCTAACTACCAAAAGCATAAAAACAACCATCAATACTCACCTTAAACAAGTTCAAGCTATCAATTCTCCAAGTCTTTTCATTTCTCCATAACTTCCTAACTTAACACCTCACCTACGGCCTTCACAAGCATTCCAAAGGTTCTCATCAACTCAAAGCTTCAACTTGGTTTGTGTGTGAAGAAGAGCAAGCAAGGAACCAAGGAGACAATTCTTATATGGGATAGGTAAAAGGAAAATTCGAAAGAGGAGAACAAGGCACCTTCGGATGATGAAGTTTTGCACTTTTAAAATAACCCTTTTTCAACTTTCAAGAAGATAAACTTATACACTTAAGAGGAATAGCCGTAAATGACAAGGGAGACTCAAGCAATTGATCTTTAAAAAGTCGTAGGTGATGAATATAAGGAGACAAATTTCTTTAATGAAGAGGACACTTGGCATAAGAAAGGGAAAAAAAGACAAAATCAAGCTAATCCTAGTTAATTAAGTGCTAATCCCAATTAAGCTCTAATCATGGTACTAAAATAATTCCCTATCATCATTTATCCACTAATCTCATGCCATTAGGTAATCCTTTTCAGTACAAAACAGCTCACTCAGTCAGTCAGTTCGAATTTTCCGGTCTGGGCAAGAACCCCGAAAAACTCCAGAAAAATTCTCATAAATCCCTAAAAATGTAAAACACTCGATGACGCACTCCGAATAATTTTCCAAACCCAAAAATCACACTAATCCCAATAAAATTGTCTTAGGCACGAAAATCGGGAATGTCATGTGTGCATGTACAGTAAGTTCCTGTGCACAATTGTGACTATGTAGCAATCCTATTATGCATGAGCAGTCCTATGAAATCCCAATCTAGCACATCATATGCCAATTTACTATTCTACCCTTCCAATTGAGAGAACCTCTTTCTTTGTCCTTCCTTCTTACATAAAACCACTTGAATCCTCCTTGCTAAAGCTTAGAAAACCTTTAAAATCTACCTCTCTTCTTTCTCCTTTGAATTTTTGAAACTTCTCACTCTCCTCCTCTCTTGTGATTTTCGGATGGCTAACTAAGAAATGACCTAATTTTTGCTTCTCTTCCTCTCTTATTCCCTAAGCCAAAAACGACATCACTTCCCAGTTGGATCGGAAAAAGAAAGCATGTTTAGTATGGAGAAACGATAGATTTCAAAACTTTTTAAGAAATCATCTTGCAGCAGAAGCAATATATCCAAATCAACATGCTAATCCATACATGATATGGTATAAGGATAATAAAACCAAGAACAAGATAAAAGGAATTACCGACTCCTTCGCCATGACTTTAAATCCTCGCGCGCTATCCTCTCCTTCTTATATCCAAATCCTTTGCCTTTGAGTCTTTTCCTTTAGCAATCTATCTTTTCCTTGTTGTAGTATCCTCAACCAATTAGATTTACCACTTGTTCTTCAAGGACAACTAGGTTAACAAAATCCTTTGGTGGGAAAGGAGAAGAAATATTTGGAGGAGATTTTCTTAGAAGAAGAACCAAAATTGAAACTCTTTCAATTCTTTCACTTAGGAATTTCGGTTCTACCTTGCATGAAAGGAGAGAAAGTCTAAAACCATGCAAGAACCCTTTCTTACATCTCAATTTGAAATATGCATGAATGGAAAAGTGAGAGGCATCCAATGCATCACTTACATTAATCACTCATCAAATAGCCAATAAATGAGACTTACTTCAATTATCTTTAAAATGGCTATTTGGAAAGACCATAACCTATAATTGAATACCCATTTCGGTTTTGGCAAGAAGAAAGAAGGAAGATGGTCCATCTAATGCACATCTTTCATCTTTCATCTAATGAATGCAAATAGGTTACATGCCAACATTAAAAGCTAACCATTAAACCATTTAATGGTAAGTTCATAACTCCATTTAATAATGATGAACCATAATAAAGACCATCTTTTTTAGTATTTTAATGTCAAATGTGTGGTTACACATCTAACCTAACACAATTTCGAAATTGCTTCTTCTCCATTTAAAAAAATTGTTTTAATATAATTAATCTAATCAATTACATTAAACCAAAACAAGCCCATTTCTAAATGAACATATGGGCTTCCAATTAACTATTAATTAGTATAAGCCCATCATTCAATTATGGACTTCTAAAGCCTCCAAACTACTTCTTACTTAGCTTGATAACCTTCCTTAAAGCCAAGTGGGGAATCTTATTGACTTTGATAATTCAAGCTCCAATAAGCCCGTAAATAATTCAATCTCATTGAATTAATTCTAGCTTATTAACTAAATGTCATTCCACTAGAGACAATTAGTTAAACTCTTGAATTATTAAATATTATGAGAACATGTCCAATTGCAAACCCTATTTAGAACCTTATTATAGCCATCCGCACAACAAAGGGTAAATTTACCGTTTTGCCCTTATGTTAGTTTTTTCTTCTAGATCTCTCATTTTACTTTATATGGTGATTAACACATAAGATCTCATCTTAGTGTTAAGACTTGATGGGTAGCTAGTCCATCAAACTACTGGCGCCAGTTTAATCACCAAATCTCCTTAAAACATCTAGAAGAGATGATAACACTATAAACTCTTTATTTGAGTGAATGTTCCCTGATACATATTTCAATGAATAATTTCAACATGCAGACACTGGATTAATACCCTGTAAAAATCCATTTCGATCATATCAAGAATTATAATGAAACACGTATGAGTTCACCACTCATCAAGATTGTGGTTCATAATAAGCGAATGCTTAAGTTGTATGTTTTAAGATTAAAGTAACGACCCACTTTATTCTTGAAAACATACTTGATTCCAGATTCATTTAATAGTTCCATTATCGATAGTCTACTACTATCATGATATGAAACTCATCATTCCCTTTAAGTAAACTCCTTTACTTATATGGAGATAAATCGCAATACTACAGTCTAAACCATAATCAAACGACCAACTTGATTATTCAATTGTGAATCAATTTATTCAGATTCTAATAATATACATGTTTCCCATACATCTCTATGTATATGTATATTACTTACAAATGAATCTTGGTACCTTATGACCAGATATATAATGCTCATACAGATAAAACCAAACTCTTTGTTTTATTAATAATAAATATTTTCATTACAAAACTATAAATCAAGAAGATAAAGTTACATGTAAATACATTTGCTTTGCTCGCTTCACAAGCAACAACATACTCAACCTCCATAGTCGAATCAACAATACAAGATTGCTTGACACTCCTCCAAACTATGGCTCCACCTCCTAAAGTAAATATAGAACCGAAGTTGATTTCTTGAATCAACATCGATTGGAAATCGTAATCAAGATATCCTGTCGGAATAAGATTACTTCCAGAGTAAACAAGCATTAAGTTCTTCGTCCCACGAAGATACTTAAATATACACTTAACCGCAATCCAATGTTCCATTCTCGATTGGACTGAAATCGCTACCTATCCCATCGCTGTAATGTATATCCGGTCTAGTGCACAAGATTACATACATCAAACTACCAACCGCCAAGCATATGGAATGTTACGCATGCGCTCAACCTCCTCTTGGGTTTTAGGTGCTTGTTCCTTTGAAAGTTTGATTCCATGTCTAGTAGGAGTGAAACCCTCTTGGAATCTTGTATGGAGAACTTATTGAGCATATTCTCAATGTAGGTTAGTTGAGACAAAACTATCTTCTTGTTCTTACGATCCCTTATAAGTTTGATCCCTAGAACATAGGTAGCCTCTCCCAAATCCTTCATTGAAAACTGCTCATTCACCATCCTTAACCGCAGATAACATTCCACATCATTCCTAATGAGCGTAATGTCATCAACATACGTGATTAGGAAAGTAACCTTACCTTCTTGTATTTTTTGTAAACACAAGGCTCATCTAGGTTTTGTATGAACCCATAGGTTTTGATAGCCTTATCAAACCTAATGTTCCAAGACCTAGATGCTTGCTTAAGTCCATAAATAGACCTTTGCAACTTGCAAACCTTATGCTCGTTACCTAGCTCAATGAATCCTTCGGTTGGGCCATATAAATGGTCTCCTCAAGATCTCCATTCGTAAATGCGGTCTTGACATCCATTTTCCATATTTCATAATCGAAATAGGTCGCTATGGCTAAAAGAATCTCGATGGACTTAAGCATGGCAACCGGAGAAAAGTCTCCTCGTAGTCTATACCCTCCTTTCGAGTATAGCCTTTAGCTACCAATCTAGCTTTAAAGGTCTCTACCTTTCCATCCGATCCCTTTTCCTTTTGTAGATCCATTTACACCCTATGGTTTTAGACACGGTGGTAGATCTACAAAACCTAGACTTCATTAGTATACATAGAATCTATTTCCGATTCCATTGCCTTGAGCCATTTTCCGCATCAACATCATTAATAGCCTTTGTATACGAACGGATCTGTTTCTTCTGGTCCGAGATGGAAATTAAGCCTTCTCCTAAACCCAGATACCTATCCGTTGTCTCACAACCTCCCACTACGCCTAGGCACATCATGATGTTCAAAGTTGCACTTCCGATTCAACTCTTGAATCCATTTCGACATCTTGTTTCGTCATATCCAAAACAACTCTTGGTTTGGATGAAATTGCTAAACTTTAGTACTACTTCACTTCTTCCTTTGTGATTTCTCACAAACTCTTCCTTTAAGAAGTTTGCATTTGTAAACACAAATACCTTCCTATCATGAGGACTGTAAAAATAGTACCCTCGAGTTCCAGAGATATCCTATAAACAAACATACTTCGACCTTGGTTCCATCTTTGTGGATTCGGGCTTTAGAACATGGGTGGACAGCCCTAAGTCCTCAAGTGCCTCAATGAAGGCACTCGGCCATCCACAACTCCCTAGGTGTTTTAGGCACCGATTTGGATGGAGCAAAGTTAAGAAGATATGTTGCCGTTGTATGGCATATCCCCGTAACGATTCTCGAAGGCTAGCATAGACATCATTGATCTTACGATTTTCAATAGAGTTCTATTTCTCCTCTCGCTACACCATTACGTTGAGGTGTACGAGGAGTCGACAAATTGAAACAATTCTATTGTCAATTAAATATTCTTTGGAACTCTCCAGATAAATACTCACCACCTCGATCCGATCAAGTCGTTTTAATGGCTTGCCAAGTTGCTTCTTAGCTTCAATTTTGAATTCTTTGAACTTTTCAAAAGATTCACTCTTTTATGCATCAAATACAAATAGCCATGTCTTGAGTAATCATCTATAAAAGTTATGAAATATTCATAACCTCCTCTAGCTTGTACATTCATGGGCCCACACACATCAAGATGTACCATGTCCAATGTGGATTCAAATCATTTCCTTTAGAAGGAAATAAGGCTTTTGTCATTTTTCCTTCAATACAAGATTCACAGTGGGTAATGGATCACTATCCAGCCCATAAGGATCCCATCCTTTACTAGCCTGTCAAGTCTTTTTCGATTGATATGACCCATCCTTAGATGCCACAGATACTTTGAATTAATGTTAGAGATATTGGATTGTCTTGGTTTTATCAATTACGTGGTGTTTAGTGAGCCTTTCATAGGTTCTATAAAAACAATCCTGCTTAATTATCGCTTCACAAATAAAATCCTTATTCTCATATATTGAAACAACCTTTTCAAAATATAAGGAATAGCCAGATTTTATTAGACAAAAAATGTAAATCATGTTCCTTACAATCATTGGCATGTAATAAACATCTTCCAAATATAACCAATGACCACTAGAAAGTCCAAGATAACTACTCCCACCGATTCTCTGAAACATAGGAACCATCTCGCTATCTTAACTTGAAACGGCCTTTAGAAGTCTTTTCCTTTCTTTGAACCCCGCAAAGAATTACAAACATGGTTAGTAGCTCCCTAATCTAATATCCAAGAAGTAGATAAATCTGCCACATTTCTAGTTCCTAACAAACTTAGGAAGCCCATACCTTGTTTGCTTTTGAGGGACTCTAGGTAGATCGGGCAGTTTCTTTTCGGTGGCCTATCTCATCACAAAGGGAAACACTTTCCTTTGATGTTCTCTTTGGCCTTCTTTTTCATGGGTTTGGCCTTGACCCCTATTTGGGCCTTCTTTTCATTCGACCCTTCTTCTTTCCTTGCCCTTACCCTTGGCTTAGAAGAAGCTACATTAGCCGGCCCATGAGCCTTAATATTCAATATTTCCTCCGTGCTCAAGGGTATTCATCAACTCACTCAAGTGTAATCCTTCTTTGTTGAGCTCATAGTCCAACTTAAACTGCTGAAAAGAAGAGTTTAAGCTATTGATGATCATAATCATCTGCGTGTCCGCATCCATATCCTCCCAAGCATCTCACCTCAGTGACCGCAGAGATTACCTTCATCATGTAATCCCGCACCGGCTCACGTGTTTACATCTAAGATTATGAAAGGTTTGGATAGCTTTCACTCTTGCAGACCTAGTCCTCACACCAAACATCTCATGTAGGTGATGGACCATTGCACTAGCATTTTCATACAAGCAATTTGCTTTTGCAACATGCCACGATGAAGCTTTAATATAACACTTAGTAGTCTTGTCAAGATTCCGCCAACGCCATGTTGTTGGACTTGCTCAGAGTTGCATCTCCACTTAGAGGTGTAGGCTCATTTTCGATTAACACCCATGAAATACGCTCATATTGAAGAACAATGTCAAGGTTACGCTCCATTCATAAAACTTGTCTCCATTTTCCAATTTGTTATTAGTCAAGAGCAGGTGAGTGGATTCATTTTGTGGTTGATTATGTCCGAAAATATAAATTATTAAAACATGAGCATACTAGTCAACAATTTATGGAACTTTGTATAAAATCATGATGCATGTATGCATGATGATAGATTTAACAAAACTTAAAAATTAAAACATTATCTTACGGTTATTTTTCTTATCTATAACAGACTAAGTGACGGTGGGCCATCTTATCTATTAAAAGAAAACTGGGACCCTCCCACTCAAAAACTACCAAGCATCTCATGCTCAATTTTTAAGAAGCGTCTTAATTTGGTCCATACTTTTACCAAGAGCTACGGTGGGCGGTTTATTGATAAAAATGTTGAGTGTATAACCATTTGATTCATTCACTAAAGATACCTACAAATCATGCCTCGGTGGGAGGTCACATTTGCTATCATTAAGTGGACTTATCCTTAAGGAGACCCAAACCATGCAAGATCTAGGATC